>JANJEY010000001.1:28246732-28269854 GCA_024703695.1 Erythroxylum cataractarum | reverse complement strand
GGTTTTCTGATCTCTGCGTGGATACCTTTAGAGATAGTCTCTATTGGCTATTCAGGTTTGAGTTTTCATACCGACACAGGGATCCTGGGTTTTCGGGAAGGTCTCGGGACCAAAAATTTTTGTTTCCGCTGCTGGAACATGTGATGTTCCTCCCGGGATTTTCCTACAATAAGATGGTGCTCTCCGTAGTCCGCGGAGCTTTGGGCAGTTTACACAGGCCTCTCCTTGGCTTGGCGTTTGAGATTTCGTCGTCTCGAGCTGAAAGTGGACTCGTTAGGAGTACATCAGCTCCTTTCTTCTGTGACGTCCCGTTCTTGGTCGAACAACTCTCTTGTCATGGGTATCTGCGAGCTTCTCGTCCGAAACTGGGTTGTTGTTAATCGGCACGTGCATCGAGAAAGTAACAGATGCACGAACTGGCTTGCTACTAAGACCAGTCCTGGTGATATTGGAGTCACTTATTTTGATGTTCCACCTTTAGGGTGCCACTTCTTTTAGAGGATCAGTTGAGGCGTTGTTTCTCCCGCCTAATTATTGTCTGATGTACTCGTTCCCTTTATGTAAAAAAAAGATATATGGACCGTGAATCAAGAAAAGGTCATTAATTCTTGTTACATGATATATGATGAAGTGCCATCTTATGTGTTTAAGGGTGATTCAAGAAGTCATATACCTAAACTTGCACTTTTTCGAGAAGATGCTGGACTTGGTAATAAAAATATTATGTTAGATGAAGTTACTAAAACTGTCACATGACAATCAACAAGAAAGAGAAGATGACCTCATTACCTAGTTGATTATGAGGTTGAAACATTTCTATTATGACTTTTTTTTAATGGAGGATTCCTATAGGAATAAGACTTGTAAAGAAAGTTTTCGTTGATGAGGAAATGTTTTATTTCATCATGATTTGAATATGTACAGAAGAGGATTTTTATACTACAAATAAAGAAAATCTATTGGCTATCATATATTGGGATCTGTAACAGAATTAACGTAGAAGTGTCTAATCATCTATATAGAGGGAAAGAAATAAAGTTAGAATATATACGTGGCTTAACTGTATGCGCGAGTAAGGGTAATGAATTTATTAGGTCATGGGTTACCCATTGGTGTGGGTTAACCCAGGCCTCTTCATATAGTCTTTTAACATGCCCTTCAAGTCGGAGCCCCTGAGAGAGGGATGGATCCGAACTTGGAGATTAGGCCTTCAATCACGCATGCGGTGAGAGGTTTAGTGAACAAGTCGACTAGTTGATGTTGGCTCTATATGTGCTTGAGATCTGAAAATCCTAAGTTCGTCGCATTGTGTATTAGGTGGAGATCTATCTTTAGGTGTTTGGTCCTCCAGTGGAAGACGAGGTTTTTTTATATGTGGATCGCCGCTTGATTGTCACATAATAGAGGTACGATTGTTTTGTTATCCACCTGAAAAACCTTTAATAGTTGAACGATCCACTTTAATTCGCATGTGGTTAAAGCTAAACTTCTGTATTTTGCCTTCGTTGATGATCTATTTACTATTGTTTGTTTCTTCATTTTCCATGAGATGGGCAATTTTTCGAGGAACACACAGAACCCAGTCAACGATTGCCTTCTAAACACGCAACTTGCCTAGTCTGAATTTGGGTAAGCGATAAGTTGTAGGCCCAAATTTGATGCATAGAATAAGCCTTGATTTTGTGTACCTTTGAGATATTTGAGAACATGTTTTATTGTTTTCCAGTGAGTTTCCATCGGTGTTTTTAGGAACTGACTCAATTTTTGTGTTATATAGGTAAGGTCTAGTCTTGTGAAGCTCAAGTATTGTAGTTTGCCCATTATCCTTCTGTAGATTTCGGAGTCTTTAAGTGGCTTACCTCCGTTGATGGTAAATTTACTTCTTGGAACTATGGGTGTTGCGCATGATTTACAACCCAGCATGTTTGTTTCTTGTAAAATGTCTCTTACATATTTACCTTGTCTTCCCTTCTTTCGACCTTGCTATTTCGACTCCTAGGAAGAACTTGGCATATTCTAGGTCTTTGATTGTGAACTTTTCATGTAGGGTATGCTTGATAGTGTTTAGATGCTCTTCTTTTGCTCCTGTGATGAGAATGTCATCCACGTAGATGATGATAGCAATAAAGCTATCGCCTTGGCCTTTAATATATAGGCAATCATCTGATTCTGCTTTATCAAAACCAAATTCCTTTAGTTTTGTGGTCAATTCCTTGTGCCATTGTTTGCCCGCCTATTTGATTCCATAGATTGTATTTATTAATCTGCAAACTTTTCCTGTTTTGGCTTTCTTACAACCCTGTGGAGGTAACATGTAGAGTTCTTCTTCTAGATAGCCATGTAGGTAAGCATCATTTATATCACATTATAGGATATGCCATTTTTTTTATTGTAGCTATAGCTAGGAATGTTCTTATTGTTACAATCCTAGCCACAGGAGAGAACACCTCTGAATAATCCATTCCCTCCCTTTGGTTGAAGCCTTTAGCTACCGGCCTAGATTTTAGTTTTTCAACAGTGCCGTCTGGGTTGTATTTAACTTTATACAACCACTTTGATGCTATGACTCACTTTTCTTTGGGTAGATTTGTCAAAACCCATGTCTAATTTTCTTCTAAGGCTGTTAGTTATGCATCCATGAAGTCCACCCATTCTTTTGACTTGCTTGTTGTCTCATAAGATAAAGGTTCAAAGGTGGTGCACACCTTACATATGAACTCCTTGTAGCTTTATGTATGTGTAATCTGGATGTTTGAATCTTTGTCTCCTTCTGTTCCTACAGGACCAGAGAACTTTAAAGTGATATTAGAAGAATCAAGGATAGAAGTGGAATGATGAGCAGAGGCTTGGTGGACATAGTCATCGAGGTATTTTAGTTTGGGGGTGTGTTCTTTGAATTTTTCTTACATAATTGTTTGTAGTAGTGTCTTGGTTTGCAATGTTGTCGGGTTATGGTAGTGTCTCTGTGATTTGTAGTGTAACTTCAGTAGGTTGTATGCTTGATGTCCCTGGTATGTTACTTAGTGTTTCTGCATCATCTTCTATTATGTTGCAAGGGGAAAATGGTAGTGGTCTTTGTTCAAGGTCAGTCTGTGTATTGACAAAAGGGAAGATGTTTTCATTTAAGTTTATGCCTCTTAAGCTGAAAACATTATTTATGCTAAGGTCCATAACTTTGTAGGCTTTGTAGTCTGGCATATATCCAAAGAAAACACATCTCAAAGATCTAAGATCTAGCTTTGTCTTGTTATGTGTTTTATCTAGGGCAAAACAAAGACACTCGAAAACTTTTAAGTGTTCATAGATTGTTTTTTTATGTAGTCTCTCATAAGGTGTTTTCCATTGTAAGGTTTTGGTTGAGATTCTGTTTAGGAGATAAGTAGCAGTGAGGAGGGCTTCTCCCCAATAATGTTTAGGTAGGCTTACTGTAAATAGTAGGTCTCTCATTATTTATAGTATGTGTTTGTGCTTTATTTCCACTACACAATTTTGTTGTGGGGTGTATGGATAACTTTTCTGGTGCATTATTCCCATTTCTGCAAAACACCTTCTGCATTCGTAGTTTATGAATTCTCTGCTATTGTCTATTTGGATCTTTAAGATCTTTGTGTTGTATTGTCTTTTGATGGTTTTGATAAACTGGATTAGGGTGGATTATGTTCTATCTTTGTGTTTGAGTAGAAAGGTCTAGGTAGCTATAGAGAAATCATCCACGATAGTTAGGAAAAATTGTGATCCGTCTAGAGTGGGTACTCTGTAGGGTCGACATACTTCATAATAAGACAAGTTGTGATTAAAAAACTCAATTTCATTGATGTGTCATATTTTCTCCTTGAAAATATGTCCTAATCTACTATGCCAAACATCAAAGAAAATAGAGGCACTAAGGGCTACATTCTTAGTTCTGTAGAAGTTTAAGTGCCTGTTTGGTTCAACTTTTGGAAGGTGAATAAGCACTTTTTTCACCATAAAAGTTGTTTTTAAGAAAACTGAGTGTTCAGCTGTAAAATCCAAAAACACTTTTTTCACAGAAATGACGTTTTTGGAAGCTAAAATACAGTTTTTTGAGAAGTTCAAATTTGAAGCTTTTCAAAAAAGTACATTTTCAGGTAAATTTTTAGATCAATTAATGAGCTTATTTTTAGTCCCTTTTACCTTTATGTTTTACACATAATTCTCACAATACCTACAAATACAACTTCACATTTATTTTGAGATTTATATAATATTATTTGACTTTTTTTATGTTTTAATATTTATTTTTGATATTAGTTTTACTTATATTATAATTCATATAAAAGATTTGGTTAAATATATCTTTATTTATATTTTATATAGTTTAAAATTATATAATAATTAATATATTGTCCATTGCATATTGTTTAATATATTTTAAATAATATTTATATGCATAAATATTTTTTATTACAAAATAAAATATAGTTAAAATTAAAAGTGTTTTTTATTTTTATGTTGTCAAACAGTCTATTGTATGAAGCTCTTTTTTAAATAACAACAGTTAATTGACTTATTAGAAAAATACTTTTAAAAAAAAGCTCTATTGATAAAAGCTCTGTTGACAAAAGCTCTACTGATATAAGATCATCCAAACAAGGACTTATCCGAGGATATAGATAAAAATCTCTCGTAAAGAGATCATTATTGTTCTCTTAGGTCTTTTAAATATTTTCCTTCGAAATTTTTGTTTTATAATTAACCTTAATATTTTGATTACGGAATATTTTTCTCTTAATTATTTAGTCTAAACAGTTTTTTAGTTAGCCTAATTACTTTCTTATAATGGCTGACTTGTTTATTCTTGTATTTTTTTTAATTTATGTATTTGTTTACCTCTTTTGTTTTTTATTATTAATATTTGCCATGCTATATATACATACACTATACTATAACATGAAACAGTCTCTCTTCCAGGTATAAACAAGGTATCGATAAGGCTATCTTATTAAAAATGTTTCCAAATTTCACACTTTAGCTAGAACAAATCCTTATGCTAGCGTGCGTAGGCACTATCGTAAAATGGAGAGATGCGGAGGGTAATAAGTAAAACACAATTAAGCATACCAATCTGCCCTAACAAAGCAACGAAATGAGGAAACCGCCGTCTCTTAGCTTTAATTTAACGCCGTAACTATTAACATTAACGACCAAACCAAACTCTATACTGCAACCTCGGCTGTCGGAATTTGGTGGATATCAAAATGGCTGAAAGTCGGACGGCGCCGCCCAAGGTCCCTCTTCCCGGCAAGAGAAACATTCTTATAACAAGCGCCTTACCTTACGTGAACAACGTCCCTCATCTCGGCAACATCATTGGCTGTAATGACACGTCTCATCTCTTTATGCGTATATGCATAAATATGTGTGAAAAAGCATGAACTGGTGATTGATCTTAGTTTAATCTGTCGAAGCAAGAATCTGTTTTACTGTGAAAGTTGAAAGGTTTTTGGCCTTTAAAAATCTGGCTTGGGTTGTTTAGCTCTTATGCATGTGTAATTTGGTGTTGTTTCTTTTGTTTCTTTTATTTAATTGAATTGGTGGTGGCAGCTGTGTTGAGTGCTGATGTGTTTGCTCGTTATTGCCGGCTTAGAGGCTATAATGTCATTTACATTTGCGGGACTGATGAGTATGGAACCGCAACTGAGACCAAGGCCTTGGAGGAGAAGTGCTCCCCTAGAGAGATTTGTGACAAGTAGTTAACTGTCTCCAAACCTCTTGATTCTGGTCCATTCTTAGCCTTTTTTCGTCAATATGTATTGGGTTTTATTTATTGGATGTTGTATAATTGTGAAATGCCCGTCATCAATTGTTGGTTTAACGATTTCACATCTTCACTTTTTTCTTTGCGATTTCATTTCTTACATTTTCGGTTGACATAATCGCGCTGATTTCTTCTAGGTACTATACTATTCATAGTGAAGTCTATAAATGGTTTAACATAAGTTTTGATAAGTTTGGACGAACCTCAACACAGCAGCAAGAAGAAGTTTGTCAGGCAATTTTCAATAAGTTGTGGGAGAACAACTGGCTTTCTGAAAACACTATGCAGCAGGTAGAAAACACTTCTTTACTTCTTAATCTTTCCTTTGTTACCTTATCTCACACGCTCTCATACTTTCTGAAACTTGTCTTAACATCTCATTATTCTTAACTTGATCAGCTTTACTGTGACACATGCCACAAGTTCCTAGCTGATCGGCTTGTTGAAGGTTCATGTCCTACTGAAGGGTGTAATTATGATTCTGCAAGAGGTGACCAGTGTGAGAAATGTGGAAAACTTTTGAACCCAACTGAGTTAAAAGATCCGCGCTGCAAGGTTTGTTATAGTCTTTGTCTTTTCTGATTTGAATCGTCCATTCCGTGATTTGGATCTGAAATGCGTGACGCAAACTTGCGACAGGCTATATATGTTAGAGCTTAGTTTATTCTATTCCTTTCTTTTAGTTCTCATCTATTGGTTATACGAGGGTTTACACGAGGTCCACTATTGTTTAATAATTTAATCTATGGCTCAGATAGAGAGTTATTCTGATGCTTTTTCTCTCTTGAAACTTGTTAGACAGTTTCAAATAATACTTTGCACCTAGTAAAACTAATATTATCTATTCTTGCAAATAGATCATAAGACATGAACCTTTCTCTCACATGCAGCAACAGATATTATGAAGCATTTGTGCTTCATCCTCAGTTTCTCATTTACACTAGTTGAACAGGTTTGTCAGTCCACTCCACGCATTCGTGATACAGATCACTTATTTCTAGAGCTTCCACTGTTAAAGGATAAATTGGTAAAATACATTGAAAAAATGTCTGTTGCTGGATCTTGGAGCCAAAATGCAATTCAAGCAACAAATGCATGGCTCAAAGAAGGACTCAAGCAAAGATGTATTACCAGAGATCTGAAGTGGGGGGTTCCAGTTCCACTTGAAAAGTACAAGGACAAGGTCAGGAATTACATCCAATCTTATTTTAGTGCATGAAAGCCTGTTTTCAGATGCCGTGTGATTTTTCCCAGCCATTTATATGCACGCTTCTCTTAATAAAATTCATGAACTGATATTGTTTCGTAGGACAGTCTTAGTTGCATCAATAATTGCATTGATCTAATCAAGGTGAGGTTGAAAATAAAGATTTTCTCTTTTTTGAAGTTTCTTTTTTCTCCTGTTTCTTTTTGATAGTACTATGGATTTCATTATCTATATGCTTCATTTATTATGTCTGACCAATGTACTGGTGCTCTATTGGAATTATGCTATTTTCCCACCAAACACTGTACTGGTTGTCACTTCCAATATTGTTGTTTGTAGGTCTTCTATGTTTGGTTTGATGCTCCTATTGGATATGTCTCAATAACTAAGTGCTATACAGAAGATTGGGAGAAGTGGTGGAAGAATCCTGAAAATGTTGAACTGTTTCAGTTTATGGGAAAGGATAATGTACCTTTCCATACAGTAAGTTTGCTATTCTTAAGTTGGTTGTCTACATTGTGGAGAAACAAGATGGTGAAACATATAGAATATTCATTCTTAAATGCTTCATGGGTTTCAAATCTTCTCCTGACTTCTTTTCTGGAGGTTATGGCCTTCCAAAATGTCTAGATCTTTTCTTTATGAAGGTTTTTTGTGGTGTTAGTACTGATAAACAGTAAATCCAAATTAGCTCCTTAGACAGTTGTGGGAAGCTTGGAATGTCTGGGGCAGTTATCATCATCCCAAAACTAATGTTTGTTTGTTTTATGTTTCATGATATTACTTGTTAAAATCTCATGTGGAATACTCATACTCATGTTTCCAGTTAAACTTGGCTGGTACAAATGCTAGACAGGCTGCCTTAGTTTCACAAAAAACTTGGTCATTCTTAATGTTGGCTGATTTTCCTCAAAATAGCCTCCCTGCATGGGAAGTTAGAGGATTAATTTTGTCTTGAGCAGAAAACTTGTAGGATGTTGGAAGAACCAAGTATTTATGGACTACAATTCAAGTGTGTTAAGATTAAACTATTGTGCTTAAAACTTCTTGCTAGTACCCAGGTGCATCTTCATGCATTTGTTGTATAGGTTCTATATCATGTTATTGTTTTCAATGACAGTCTGTTCCATCCTTTGAACTAAGCTCTTATATTTAGTTCTGGGAGACAAATGGAGTTTAATTGAATAATGTTTTATTTTTTCCTCTTAAATCATTAATGTGTAATTCCTCTGTTAAACCTTCTTTCTCTAGGTTATGTTTCCATCAACGCTTCTTGGAACTGGTGAAAATTGGACCTTGATGAAAACTATAAGTGTTACTGAATACTTAAATTATGAAGCAGGTTGGTCCAGAAAACAGTTTGACAAAATAGTCTTCCAGTTTTATGCTGCCTTTTTTTTTTTGACCACCAATTATATATTAAGTTTTAAGACTTCCTCAGGAAAGTTCTCCAAGAGTAAAGGAGTAGGAATTTTTGGTAATGATGCAAAAGATACAAACATCCCCGTAGAAGTGTGGAGATACTATTTGCTGACTAATCGGCCAGAGGTAATCCTGTCCATGCTCAGGGTCACTACTTTAGCATGCAACCAACCAAATGCTAATGTCTTTGGTTTTTTGAAATAGGTATCTGACACACTATTTACATGGTCTGATTTGCAAGCAAAACTCAACAGCGAGCTGCTCAATAATTTGGGCAACTTCATAAATCGGGTGTTGAGCTTCATTGCTAAACCTTCAGGTAGAGCAGTTGTCTGACACTTAGCCCAATCAGCTAGATTTGGAACCCACATGTGACATCACAAATTTTTTACAGAACGTTACTGGTATATATTGCCTATATTTGGATTGGTATTTCAAGTTGTTGTTGGAGTAGCACTTGCAGGGGAGAAACAATGGAAATTTACCCCTGTTGTGTACCTGTTTTTTTCTTTTGGAAGTTTATCATTGTAATTGATGCAGTTGATATGACCAGCATATAATTGGACTATTATGCCTTTCCAAAATCCTTATGAATGCAAAACTACACTTGAACTGTATTCAGTATCCCTCTCAAGTGGAAATTTCAAACTTGCAGGAGCTGGCTATGGTTCCATTGTTCCTGATGCTTCCGGTGCGGACTCACATACTCTGACCAAGAAATTGACTGAAGAAGTTGATAAACACTTGGAGCAATATATTGAAGCCATGGAGAAGGTATTTGTGTTCTGCTGTGTAGCCTTTGACAAATCTTAACGTTTTCTCAACTTTTCATGATTGTGATGTATCAGGTTAAGTTGAAGCAAGGACTGAAAACAGCAATGAGCATATCGAGTGAGGGCAATGCATATCTGCAAGCAAGTCCTCTATCATTCAGAATATATTTATTTTCTTTTTTCAATTTTTCTTGTTGAAATGACTTCTGAAGTTTTCTATCCATATCCTATAGGAAAGTCAATTCTGGAAGCTGTACAAGGAGGACCAGCCAACTTGTTCCATAGTGATGAGGACTTCTGTTGGGCTAGTGTATCTTCTTGGTTGTATGCTGGAACCTTTCATGCCATCTTTCTCTCTTGAGGTAATTTAGCTGCACTGCACATCTATACATTGAGCTTTTGTTACCTTCTCAATTATTTTTTATTAGTATTTGATCTAACTTTTATTGGGGGAAACTTTGTTGCATTGGCGTTTTAAGGTTTTCAAGGAGCTTGATTTACCTCTTCAACAAGCTTCTCTTTGTGATGAGAAAGGGTACAGAAGACTTTGGGAGATCATACCCCCTGGTCATAGAATTGCAAAACCAGAGCCATTATTCAAGGAACTGGTAAGGTCCCTTACACATGTTTTTTATTCCTCATAAGGGTTGTTTTTTTTTTTGCATGTTATGCTTGAAACGGATGCTAAATTTTGTAGGAGGGGATGAGGCATGGGGGCTAATGCTATTGTTATCTTTTTCATTTGGTTTGTGGTTATTAAATATGTATTCATTTACAGAAAGATGAAGAAGTAGAATTCTTCAGGAATAAATTTTCTGGAAGTCAGGCTGATAGGAAAGAAAGGGCTGAAGCTGATGCAATTGCTGAGCAACTGAAGAAGACCAAAGTTTCAGGTTACAAGTTGTTAAGCTAGTAAAATTTTGCATCCTTTAAATCTACAAACGTTGTATGGCTAATACTTGGAAGTTTGGAAGGCTGATTGTTGAAATTTCTCAGTTTTTGTTGGCATTTTTACCATGAAGCTTCTGTTTTTACAACTCCTGGTTTGTTGGTCAATTTGTGGTTAAATTTTAAAATCTTCTGCCGATCTCATTCCTCGTAAAAAAACTTTCATATTTGGTTTAAATCATCTTCTGCGTAGCTGGCTGTAAATGTTTGCTCTTTTCCTACAGATGGTGCTGGGAAGAAGCAGCAAGCAAAAAAACCTATTACCGAAGTCAAATCCAAAGGTACCGCTGAACAAGAAATTTCCATAACAAGACTTGATATTCGTGTTGGCTTAATAAAGAAAGTTCAGAAACATCCTGATGCTGATTCGCTATACGTGGAAGAAATTGACGTGGGTGAAGCACAGCCTAGAACAGTGGTTAGTGGACTTGTTAGGTATATACCTCTTGAGGAGATGCAGGTAACTGTTAGATGTTATGGAGATTTTATTCTATTATCGATATATGCTATTGGAAGATGTGCATTGATCCAACTGCCATGACACTGATTATCATGTTATTTCACAGAATCGAAGGGTCTGTGTTCTCTGCAACCTAAAGCCGGCAACCATGAGGGGCATCAAGTCACAAGCCATGGTTCTTGCTGCCAATAACAGTGACCATACTAAGGTAAGCATGCATAAACCTGACTTCAACTTGATTTGCATCTCCTCTGGCTTTGGTTTTGCAAATTTGAAATCATTGTAATCTTCTTTACGTCATAAGCAGGACTTCAGAACTTAATCTCGATAACCAGCATTGTCAAACTTTCTATTTTCTTGTAACACTTAATGATTGTATTAACATGTCCAGAGAAGGTTATATGACATTGTCACACTGCTGTCTTAATTTCATTAACCACTGATACTTCTCAGGTTGAATTGGTTGATCCACCGCAATCTGCCGTGGTTGGTGAGAGAGTTACATTCCCCGGGTTTGAAGGCGAGCCTGATGATGTCTTAAACCCAAAGAAGAAGGTTTGGGAGACGCTGCAAGTAGATCTGCAAACTAACCAAGATCTAATAGCTTGCTACAAAGATATTCCACTCACCACTTCTGCTGGTGTATGCAAAGTTGCATCCATAACTAGTGGCTCAATAAGGTAGACAAATGAAATTTCATAAAACTGAGAGCAAAAATGTTTTGACTGATTGTTTACCTTGAGATCAATTTTTTATGTCGTAAACATTGTTATTGGTTGTAAAGAACAGTACTTATACTTAAATCAGCCAGTCTTGGGAAGCCATGAACATGGTTTATGTCAAAAGCTGTGATTTTACTAGAATTGCAGGAAGCATAAAGCAATTAACTCTACTAATTTGAAACAAACACATCGTGAAATTGAAACTATCGTAGTGGAAGAAGACAGATGATACAGAAAAAATACAAGGGAAAGCAAACAACACAGTGAGTGAATATAATACAATCAAAAGTGGGAATCCAACGCACGTGTCGCGAGGACTTATAACCAACAGCTGTTGAATCAATTAGATAATAAAATTCCCCAATTCAACGGAACTTTTCTTAGCCCTAAAACAACACGGCTGTTGAGTTGATACAACCGACGGGCAGCACCACCACAAGAAGAAGAGCACTGATAGCATCAGAGTGTTAAAGTAGCCGTTATTATCTAAATAAATTGTTGGGTCAGTTTTATATGTTGTCGGGTCAGTCTTTTGTGTTGAGCCAGATGATAGTCTTTATGGGACTGTTATTTAGTTAGTCTTTTATTTCCTCAGTCAAGCACACTGCTTAGCATTTCTTTGTCGTTGCAAAACCTAGTTGATTCCATTTCTATAGGTTGAGGCTGTAACAGAATCAGTTGTGGCTGTAACAGAAATTGTTGAAGAATTGCTATATAGTCATGGATATCCTCATCGAAAGGAATCCATATTTTGTGCCAAGAAATATCTTCCCTCTCTTTGATTTTCTTCTTCTTTCTCTCCCTAACATCCAAATTTCCCAAGTTCCCAATTTCTTCATCGTTTATTCCTTATTTCAGATTGCAAACGCAACAATTGGTATCAGAGCTTTCCGATTCCGGCCACGATGGTTGAGACAAAAACTCAGAAGGACATGGCCCAGCTAAAACAGGATTTTTCGCAGCTATCTGAGGAGGTACGAGGGCTTGAGCAGGCTCTTGAAACCAAGATTGATCAGAAACTGGACACCAAGTTTGCGTTGATGCAGAATGATTTGAAGATGTTCTTACTAGAGCTTACAGGCAAAGGTGGGGACGGAGAAAGTTCTGGTAGACGCAGGGGAAAAGATCCGATGGGCGAAGATGATATTGAAGAACAGAGTCGCCCCGACTTGCCCTCGCAATGTTACACACAAACTCCGCCATACTTGGATCAGGGCTTTCATCGAACTTTCAAATGGGAGTGTCCCAAATTCAATGGCGATGATTTCAAGGGTTGGTTCATGAAGCTTGAGCAGTACTTTGTCGCTGCTGGAGTGGCTGAAGAACATAAAGTTCGTGTTGTGATGCTGAATCTGGAAGGTAGAGCATTACAGTGGCATCAGTACTATGTTCAGAAATGTGGGGGGTTTGATCGACTGCGTTGGAGTAACTATTTGGAGGAAATGAGAGCTCGTTTCGCTCCTGGGGAATATGATGATCCCATGGCTGATTTGGTGAGTTTACGGCAAACCAATACTGTTGAACAATTTCATGATGATTTTCTGGGTATATTGAATTTGTTGCAACTATCTGAATCGCATTCCCTGAGCATATTTATCAACAACCTCAAATCAGATATTTCTCAATCCTTGCGTTTGTTTCGTCCTCGATCCCTCAATGAGGCGTTACACCTAGCCAAAAGAATTGAATCTATCATGTATCCAACAAACAAAAAACCACCACCCACCTATAATTCCAGTTTTAAATCCTCACCCCACTCAACCACAATATCACTAGCTCAAAGCAATTACCAACAGACCAAGTCCCAAACTTTACCTCCCCTGCTACCAACTCCAAAAGCTCCACCTAATTCTAGTTGGGGGCAAAATACTAAACCACCTATGAAATCACCATTACCATCACCTACTCGACCTAACACTAAGACACCTACCTATGCCGAGAGAGAAGAAATGAGAAAGAAAGGGCTCTGTTACTGGTGTGGAGCCAAATATACCTTTGGGCACAAGTGCATAAAATCACAGTTGTATCAGCTTATCACTGAACATAATGATGAGAATCCAGAAGTGGAGGAGTTTTCTGATTGTTTGGACAGTCCAGAACTGTTAGCTGTGGAAGGGGAAGTATTGGAGCAACCTACTATTTCTTTACATGCAATGTTGGGAATTGTAGGTTTCCAAACTATGAGGTTGAAGATTTGGATTGGAAAACATCCTATTTTTGCTTTGGTTGATACAGGCAGTACTCACAACTTCTTGGATGTTGTCGTTGCAAGAAGGGTGGGGGTGAAGTTGTCGAAGGGACCATCCTTGCCAGTAACTATAGCAGATGGTGAAAATTTGCAGACTGAAGGAAGTTATAAGGGGGTTAAATGGTCAGCTCAGGGTCTGGAATTTGTGACCAATTTTATGGCCTTGCCACTCTCTGGTTGTGAGGCAGTTTTGGGAATTCAATGGTTGGTCACTCTGGGTCCTATTATTTGGGATTTCAAGGAGCTCACAATGAAGTTTGAAGGAGCTAACACTAAGGGCATCTTAAAGGGAGCCAAAGTCTCTTCAGCTAAGTTGCTACAAGAAAAGAAAGGGGCTAAATTGTTGTTATCTATGCTTACTGGGAATGATGAACAACCTTGTGCTTATCTCTTGACCACTGAAATGCAATTGGTGCTTAACAATGGGTTTAACTTCAACCACACATGCCCAGAAATTGTTGCAGACTTGCAGCTATTGTTACAACAGTTTGCTGTACTGTTTGAGATTCCTTCAGCATTGCCTCCTGTGAGAAGCCAGGACCACAGAATTCCGTTAAAAGATGAATCTCAAGTGGTGAGAATTCGACCCTACAGGCATCCTGCAGCTCAGAAGGATGAAATTGAAAAGCTGATTGGTGAAATGCTGAACTCGGGTGTGATTAGAGACAGTACTAGCTCCTTTGCCTCTCCTATTGTGATGGTTAAGAAAAAAGATGGATCATGGAGACTTTGCGTAGATTACAGGGAGCTTAATCATCTCACCATAAAAGATAAGTTTCCTATCCCTCTTATAGATGAATTACTGGATGAATTGGTTGGAGTTGGATACTTTACTAAATTGGACTTAAGATCAGGTTATCACCAAATTAGAATGTGTCCAGAGGATATTCATAAAACAGCCTTTAGAACACATGAGGGACATTATGAATTCCTTGTGATGCCCTTTGGTTTAACAAATGCCCCCTCCACATTCCAAAGCTTGATGAACTCCATCTTTAAACCATTCCTTAGGAAATTCATTTTGGTGTTTTTTGATGATATCCTAGTATATTCTACCTCTGCTGATGAACATCTTGAGCACTTGAAATTGGTTTTTGAGATTTTGCAGCATCATCAACTTTATCTTAAGGCTAGCAAGTGTGTGTTTGCCACTTCTGAAATTGAATATCTGGGTCATAAGATTGGAAGACAAGGGCTGTCTATGGATTCTGAAAAAATCAAGTGCATCTTGGAGTGGCCAGTTCCTAAGACTATCAAGCAGCTTAGGGGTTTTCTGGGACTCACAGGATATTACAGAAGATTTATTAAGGGGTATGGTGTCATTGCCAAACCATTAACTGAATTACTTAAGAAGAATGCTTGGCAATGGAATGAAGAGGCTACATTGGCTTTTGAACAATTGAAGACAGTCATGAGTGAGGCTCCAGTTTTGACACTGCCTGATTTTTCTAAAGAATTTCATGTGGAAACAGATGCTTCAGGTACGGGAGTGGGAGCAGTGTTAACTCAAGGGGGCAAACCTATCGCATATCTCAGTAAGGCTTTAGCTCCAAAGCATCAAATTCTGTCAATTTATGAAAAAGAAATGATGGCAGTTATCTTGGCTGTCAAGAAGTGGAGTTCTTATCTGGTGGGTAGGCACTTTGTGATCAAAACTGACCACCAAAGTCTCAAATTCTTGTTGGACCAGCAAGCAGTAACCCCCGCACAGCAGCAGTGGGTGACCAAAATGATGGGGTACGATTACACAGTAGTATATAGAAAAGGGAATACTAATCTGGTGGCTGATGTTCTTTCTAGAAACCCAGAATTCCATTCTTCTAATGCTCAACTTATGCCTCTATCAACTGTGGATACTGATCTCTTAAAGAAAATTCAAGAATCTTGGGAGACAGATGAGAAGGTACAAAAGATTCTTGTTGATTTGAACTGAGATCCTGCTAGTTTTCCCAACTATACTTGGCAAAATGGTGTGTTAAAAACAAAAGGAAAGGTGGTAGTTGGTAACAAACCTGATGTAAAAAATGAGCTTATGAGTTACTTTCACTCAGGTCCAACAGGAGGACATTCTGGTGTGCATGTTACTAAGCACAAGTTGGCAACCAGTTTCTATTGGAAGAAAATGCGAAATGATGTCAAACGCTTTGTTCAAGAATGTGTAATTTGTCAGAAGAACAAGTATGAGACTGTAGCTTCTCCTGGGTTATTACAGCCCCTTCCAATTCCTCAAGCTATTTGGACTGACATCAGTATGGACTTCATAGAAGGTTTACCAAAGTCTAACAGGTTTGATATTATCATGGTTGTAGTCGATAGATTGTCCAAGTATGTGCATTTCTTGCCCTTATCTCACCCTTTTACTGCCTTAACTGTGGCTCAATTGTTTATGGATGAGATATTCAAATTGCATGGTTGTCCCAAGACTATTGTGTCAGATCGTGATAAAGTTTTCTTAAGTACTTTTTGGCAGGAGGTGTTCAAGAAACTTGGCACCAAACTCAATATATCTACTGCATATCACCCTCAGTCTGATGGCCAAACTGAGGTGGTTAACAGGGGGTTGGAAACTTATTTGCGTTGTATGACTGGAGAACGTCCGAGGGAGTGGAGTAATTGGTTGTCTTTAGCAGAATATTGGTACAACACTAGCTTCCATACTTCAATTCAGTCCACCCCGTTTGAAGTTGTTTATGGACAGCCACCTCCCCTGCATTTACCTTATTTACCTGGAGATTCATTGGTGGCCACAGTGGATAGAAGTTTGGCAGCAAGGGAGGAGGCACTTAAGCTCCTAAAGTTCCATCTTTCTCGAGCTCAGCAACGTATGAAAGACATGGCTGATAAACATAGATCGGAGAGGGAATTTCAAGTTGGAGATTGGGTTTACTTGAAATTGCAGCCTTATAGACAGCAAACTGTGGCTTTGAGAACCTCAATGAAGCTTTGTCCCAAGTTTTTTGGCCCTTTTGAAGTGCTTGCTAAAGTGGGAACCGTGGCTTATACTTTGAAACTCCCTGAAGGTTCCAAGGTTCATCCCACCTTTCATGTATCTCAGCTGAAGAGACATGTTGGTGATGCCCCAACTCAAGTCCAATTGCCAGTAATTGCTGCCGATGGAACAATTGCCAAGGAGCCAGTTAAAATACTTGATAGAAGGATAGTGAAGAGAGGCAACCGTGCTGTAACTGAAGTTTTGGTTGAGTGGACTAATTCGTATCCTGAAGATGCAACATGGGAGGTATTTTATAAGCTTCAACAGGAGCATCCATCTTTTAATCCTTGAGGACAAGGATTCTCTTGAACCAGGGGGTATTGATAGCATCAGAGTTAAAGTAACTGTTATTATCTAAATAAATTGTTGGGTCAGTTTTATATGTTTTCGGGTCAGTCTTTTGTATTGGGCCAGATGATAGTCTTTATGGGACTGCTATTTAGCTAGTCTTTTATTTCCTCAGTCAAGCACACTGTAAGGCATTTCTTTATCGTTGCAAAAACCTAGTTGATTCCATTTCTCTTCTGTAACAGAATCGGTTGTGGCTGTAACAGAAATTGTTGAAGATTTGCTATATAGTCATGGATATCCTCATCGAAAGGAATCCAGATTTTGTGCCAAAATATATCTTCCCTCTCTTTGATTTTCTTCTTTCTCTCCCTCACATCCAAATTTCTCAAGTTCCCAATTTCTTCATCGTTTATTCCTTATTTCAGATTGCAAACGCAACATGAAACTGTTTGATTTATTTGTCAGTACAATTGGAAAACTCAGCAATCACTCATTTATATCCAGGGGCAGTACCTCCCTTTCGCTATAGTATGCTAGTTCACATCCGAATCTAGATACTTAGGCCCGACATGCACATGCCATACAACATTTTTGTGTGAAAACATTTATCTGTTGGACGGCTAGGATCACTGATCTTGCAGCAAATTACAGGAAGTAGAAACAATCCCACAGTCAAAACTAATTTCCACGTAGCGATGAGCATGCGGGTGCTCTTGGTCTGATAATAGAAGCTTAGAAAGGAAAAAAGATTTCAACGAAGAAGATGCTTGATGAGACATGATAAAAGATACTAATGCTCAGATGATGCTCACATTGATAATGAAGAGAATGATGCAGATTCTGAAACATGACCCGAGAGCTGTACTGTTTCCCTCCTCCTCTTTGGCGCATCAGAAAATCAATGTCAATAGAAGTTTCTGATGACCAAAAGATTGCTCATTATTAGTTAGACGATGCATGTATTTAATCTCTTTATATCTCTTTACTTCTCGTCTGTCACTGAATCCTCTTATTGTACCTTTCACATCCTTTTTAAGCTGATCAATCAATCTTTCAAGGCCGATTCAATTCATAATCTAGGTGTGCAATTTTAGATAGTTTACTCTCTTCAAGCCAGTGATATACTAATTCATCATTCTTTCGAGTCCTGTTCACCTAAGCTTCAGGCGCAGCAAGTAGAAACATCATCAGGTTTTACTGCTGCTGTGGTAGACACTTCAACAGTGTGCTTGCTTATTTCCCTTGGATAAAGGGCACAGGACGTGCCAGAATTCTCAGGAGGTAACCTCCTGCAGAATCCATACACAGGAATATTCCATGTATGCACTAAATGAGCTCATAGAAAGATGTTGTACACTAAATAACGCTGAAACTTTTTTTGTTTATCTAATTGACTTTTTAGTAATTTAAAGGCCTATGTTAATATTTATTTTCAATATCGTTCTACTGTTATTTTATATTGCAATTGCGATTATATAATGAATGTTGATATGAGTCGAGCTAGAAAAATTAACCACTGCAAAATGTTGGAAAGTAAAATTAATACTAAAAATAAAATTTATTAATAATAATAAGAAGAAGAAGAAGAAGAAAATTAATTTTGTATAATAATAATAATAATAATAATAATATAAAAATAGAAGAAGAAGAAAATTAATAATAACAAGGAATGTAATAACAAAAATAAAATTAATAAAATTAATAATAATGAGAATAATAATAATTAGAAAATTTATTAAAATAATTGATAATAATAAGAATAATAAGAAGAAGAAGAAAATTATTTTTTTATAATAATAATAATAAATAAATAAATAAATAAATAAAATTAATAATAATAAGGAACTTAATAATAAGAATAAGAATAAAATTAATTGACAATAAGTAGAAATTTTATAATAATAATTAATAAGAATAATAATAATAATAATTAATAATAATAATAATGATAATAATAATGATGATGATGATGATGAAAATAATAATAATAATAATAATAATAAAGGATATTTTGGTTTTTTTGTTAATTATTCTTTTGTCATTCCAAGTTTATATTTTTAAACTAAACATTAACAGATAAATTCTTTATTTATTTCATTCATTGAATCAAACAAAGTAATATCTATTCTATTCTATTGCTCATCTTTTCTATTCCTAATAATAACTAATCTATTCCTTATCTATTCCATTCCTTGAACCAAACTATTAGTTTCTTTGCATTTCTCCCATGGAGGAGTTATAAAAGTGTAATTGCCAGCCATCTTAAACATTCACTTAGTCCATCAGCAAACAAGATATTTAGTTGATGAACTTTAGAATTCATGAAAGAGTATGCAGAAAGCTAGATTCTCAAGTTTATATATATCAGGCATACATTCGATGACGATAGTTTGCAGGCCTTGCAATGCTTCAATTCCCTTCGATCATAATGCCAATTAATCTATTTACATTATATTTTCCAACTTTGATTTTTGGGATAGAATATTACGCATATGTTATCTATTATCATGGATTATAATAAACAGTATGTACTAACATCACAATCCTATTGTGCTCTAGTTTCTACAGTTATTTGTTTGGTGTAGGCCAAGAAGTGGTTTTTCTAGACTAACCTTTCATTCAAAAAATTCATTTTATTTGATGATTATTTAATGTAAAGCTTATGTATTATTATGCAGTTTCTATTGATCTTGTCCCCCTTATACATATATACATGGAGAAGGCTTCCTAATTTGTATTTGCATGCAAGGGCAGAGCCACTTGTGTCAAATTTCCAAAATTAGTAACCTTATATAAAGAGGATTAAAAAATGCAAATGCCCTTCTTCAATGCTTTATATTCCATGAAAGATGTGGATAAGGAAGTGAGGAAGAGAAATACTTTGCATTGTGTTTTCTTTCTCCACCAAATTGATTATCCCATTACTTTATCTTGTCAATTTTGATGCATGGAATTCAAGTTCTCGTGGTTGTGTTGTTTGGATGCAAGAAATTTGGGCTTCTGATTTGATCTTCTTGAGCAAAATGGCAGTTTAGTCTTTTAGGACTTTGTCAACTTGTCTCATGCGTAGTTCCTACTCAGCAAGTAATGCAGTTGGATATCAGGGGCTCAATTTGGTTATGTGGACTTGATAGATAGCTCACATTATCCCGACAATGAATAGAAACTTGGTCGTTTTAATACTGAGTAGTTAGCTTGCCGTAAATTCCAATTACTTGTTTTGATTATATGGTGTACAACAGTAATAAGTGTTAGAATATTTAATGCCCACGTGACTTATAGTTTGATTCTCATGAAAAGGATCCAAGATGATAATTATTGGGTATTAAATAATGAGATCTTAAATGGGTCAAAGACCATTTCCCTCTCTCTTTTAAAATAAACCAACATAATGGTTGGTGAAAGGATGTATAAGTTTTAGAATCTTTTGTAACATAGACAAAGAAGAAGAAAGGAAATAAAGTTTTTGTCTAGAGACATGGATTCAAGTTTGTTTTACAATGTCTACATAAATCAATCTATAAATGTCTTTTAATTGGCCGGTATTCAAGCCACTGCGTTGCATTATTTGTTTTTTTACCGTGTATCGTTTCTGCATTATTATTTTTCTGTTTTTTTTTGTATTGTTGTGTTTTCTGTTGCCATGAAAGGAATACAGAAATAGACACACATATATAGTAACAGAAATAACAACGAACAAGATTTTCGTTTTAATGATTTTCATATGTTAATTGAACTCCATTCTCAATGTTTAACCAAAACAAAACATGGATGGACGGATGGTTTAGAGTAAGAGTAATATACAGTAGAGAGAGAATCTAAAATACAAAAAACAAATGTAGATGCTCTTGTGTATTTATAATGTTGGCAAGAAATGCTCTTGGTGGTATGAAGAGCAACGGTATGAAGAAAGAAGATTTAAGAATTAAAAAGAACGATGTAGAAATCAGCGGGCGTGCATCTGTGAAGAAGATGAAGCACGTGCAACTCATATAAATGACGTGCGTCACTAGAGAGCAGCACGCACTCGTCGATTTTTTTATTTATTTATAGTTTATTTTTAATTATTAAAAACAATTTGATGGGTTTGAATATTGGTCCTACTTAAGGTATTTTAATTTTGGGTCATAACTCATAATTTACTTAATTGATAATTTAAATTAATTAATGAAGGAATAATTTAATTAATTTAGATTACTTAATTGATAATTTACATTAATTAATGAAGGAATCAATTAATTAATTTAGAATTATATGCATAAAAGTTGCATCTATGTTTGCTATGCATAATATAATTTTTTTGTCATATTATGTTTTACCTTGATGCTTTGACCATTTATATTATGCAATGCTTAGAATTAAATTTTCCTATTATATATTGAGTGTAATACATGACAGTATGGCAGTTTAGAGTAGTTTGTTAGTCACCAAAGTAACCAAACTAATAAATTAAAATGTGTCATGTATGATAGTTGTCTAATTAAATGTTTATTGCATGGAAAGCTTGTTAGTCACCAAAGTGGCTTAGCTTCAAAATATTAATAATTTAATTGTGATTGTTTCAATTTTTCATTATGATATGATGCTAAAATGACATACTGAAATAATTAATTATAATACTAAGAGGTCACCCAAGGTGGACCATTGCTTATAAGTAATGACATTAAAGGTACTTTATCAACATATTTAGTTAGTATGATTGTATATCCAAAGATAACATGCATGATGACTAGAATATGATTGATTGTCTATTATAGTGAACTATATTTGCATCATAATAAGTTAAATATATGAATTTAAATGTCACCCAAAGGAGAATTTAAATGTATCATTAAAGTGTATTAGTTAGTTTGAATCCATTTAGGTTTACTTAAAGTATTAATATGTCAGATATATGTTGTGTTTGCAGCATTTACTAATTTGTTTAGTTTAGGAAATAGGCTTATCAAGTTTAATGGCCTAAATTATGCTGATTGGTCTGAACAAATCCAGTTCCAATTGGGTGTAATGGATTTTGACTTGGCTATAGTTTCAGACGTAAGGTTGGCAGCTATAACTGAGACTATTTCTGAAGCTGACATGTCTTATTATGAGGCTTGGGAATGGTCTAACAGGTTAGGCTTGAATTTGATGCTAATGATGATAACAGAAAATGTAAAGCCGTCAATGCCTAAGACGGACAATGCAAAGGAGTTCATGTTGAAACTTAAAGAATACTCCTAATCTAATATATCTGACAAGTCCATAGTAAGGACTTTAATGAGTGAGTTGACGACTAAAAAGTTTAATTGGTCACAGCCTATTTATGATCATGTAACTCATATGTCAAATCTAACTGCAAAGCTAAAATCTATGGGTATAGATGTAAGTGAGTCTTTCCTTGTACAATTTATTATCAACTCACTTCCTCTTGAATTCAACCAGTTTCAGGTGAATTATAACACCACTAAGGAAAAATGGAACCTTCAAGAAATTAAGGCCATATTGGTTCCGGAGGAAGGGAAATTGAAGAAAATAAAGGAACACTTCGTTTATCTCACGTTTCATCAAAGAGCTAGTAGCAACAAGAACAAACCAGGAAAGAAAGGCAAAGATAAGGATAAAGCTCTCAGCAAAGTTAATGAGGGTCGAATTCATAAAGATAAGAGGTGTCATTTTTGCAAAAGGCCTGGTCACTTTAGGGTGGATTGTCCTAAAAGAAAGGCTTGGTTTGAAAAGAAAGGTACATAATATGTCTCAGTATGTTTTGAATCAAATCTTATTGAAGTGCCTAATGATACCTAGTAGTTAGATTCTGGTGCAACTACTCATATGTCACATGTTAAATAGCGATTCGTTTCAATCCAAATCACAAACGGAGTTGGAAAGTTCTTATATATGGGGAACAGAATGATTGCACGGATAGAGGGCATTAGGACGTACAGATTGATCTTGGACACTAGGTGTTACCTATATGTAGAAAAATGTATTTATATTCCTAAATGTGCTAGAAATTTAATTTCTATTGCCAAATTGGATGATGTAGGATTTCAATTTAAGATTGGAAAAGGTATTTTTTATTATATAAACATAAGTACTATTATGATTCTGGTACCTTAATTGATTGCTTATATCGTTTCAATCTTGATGTTGATTTTGTTGTATCTCTGTTTCATATTGACCATATTATAGGAAGTAAACGTAGTGCACAAAATGAATGTTCTGCTTTTTTGTGGCATAAAAGATTAGGTCATATATCCAAGAAAAGGGTACAGAGGTTAATAAAAAATAAAATCTTATC
>JANJEY010000001.1:28200390-28211984 GCA_024703695.1 Erythroxylum cataractarum | reverse complement strand
ATGCTTTGAGCATGAAACGAATTGTTATGTGCTTTGTTTGGGTGAGAGAGTAACGGATCGTTAGTCACGTGCACGTCAACGGATAGCCTTCTCCTGGCTGCTCGCTTGAAGCCACGAGATCCTTGAGAAATCGGACTCATTTTGTTTACGGTATAAACTTCGGTTTATCCGGATCATTTTACGGAACTCTCGAGCCATTTGGGTGCATTCATTATTGATTTGTTGGGCATGACGCATATTAATTGTTATATCGTGAAATCACATGACATATGATTGTGATAATTATAAATTGATAGATGTTGACTTGTTTATGCTTGTAATTATATATATGCTTGAATGTGTGGCTCGTTGCCAATGGCTATAAATATATATGCCACTGAGCTTCGCGGCTCACCCCATTATCTCCCCTCCTCAGGTGCAGAACGAGACGATCGTTGATCTTGCAAGGCATCAGAAACTTCAAGCTAGTTAGGAGCTTTGTATTAAGTTAGTATTTTTTGTTAGCTAGCCAAGCATATCATCATGGAGCATATTCATGTATTTTGGATTTAAACTTTATTTTGTATTATGTTATTTTAAGAATACTTGTTTGAATTTCCTTCGGATTGTAATGACATGAAGCCCCTTGGTTTATGGGGTGTTTAATTCATAGTTAGAATGATTGTGTGAATGTTATTATATGAGCGAAAATGCATGTGCGAATCGATTTATGTATGGATGTTGGGATCGGGTCCGAATTTTTGGGGAGCTAGTCGCTGGCGCAGCCCGAGGGGCCACCTCGGGAATGAGGATCTGGGACCCGGACCCAACAAAATATGCTCTACTTTTTAGCACCTTGTTGTAACACCTTAATCGGGGCTTGGATCGGTTTGTCCTCATCTGTCTTCACAAATCTAAGTCTGCCTAGATTCCCAGAATCCCTTACAGTGGATCTCCATATGGTCTTCTCCTTCTCCCGTCCTTCTTGTTTCCTTTTTGAAGTTCCTCCTGGCGGTGGAAAGTTTGTTATGTTTATGATTGGGGTTTCTGTATCGGCTAAGAAATGAGGTTGATTGGTTATGGGAAGTTCCATTGATGTAAGGTTTGGTTTGGTTGGTTAGATTAGAATAATAGGTGTTGGGTGACTAGTTTGACATGTTAAAGGAGGGGTTAAGTCAGGCTGTTTGTAGAGTGGAAGGGGCAGAAAAGGAGAAAGTTGTTGTCAGGTTAGTAGGAGGATGAATGTCAAAGGTTGTCGGATAGGTTGTTGGAGGTTGTGAAGGTTAGAGGCTGTCAGAAGGGGGGTGGGGGAAGAGGGGTGATGTCGGAAAAAAAAAAAGGAAAAGGTGACTGCCAAAATGGTTGTAAAAAAAAAAACAGAAAATGAGTTATTAGGTTAGTGAGAGGAAGCGGATGTGTGTCAAAGGTTGTCAAAAATAGGTGGGGGAATGTGAGTTAGTGATAGGAGACTCTCATTGTATAGGAGAATTGTATAGGATGAGCTAGATTGCTTTTAAACATAAAAGCGTACCTTGCAAGAAAGCATCTCAACACTACAATCTTCTTCAGTCAAGGTTACCGTCAAGTCTAATACAAGAACAACTTCATTTTTTTTTTTAGTTTTAAGATTATTCAAGTGCTATTTTCTTTTTCTATTGTTTTGAACTATGTGCTTTTGGAAAAGGTTATGTTTTTGTAATTAGAAAGAGACTTTCTAGTTCTATTGTTAATGACAAACTAACCAAGATTTTTATAATTTAATTTTCTTTTATTTACGTAGTTGTCCAACTTATCATTAATTTGTCATATGCATGCCATTTATTTAATGATTCTAATGTCATGTCATTACTATTAACTTTATGATTACCATATATTAATTTTTCTTTAGACTGAAATTTTATATATTTTATTGATATTTTTATTAGCTTTAACTAGCGTTGTAAAAATTTTAGTTTTTGGTTTTTGTTTTTAAGTTCATAAAAATATATTTGGTTGATTTTTTATTTATATTTTTCAGTCTAGTATACTACTAATTAAATATATACTATTTAATTATTTAATATTAATTATTAATAAAATTATGAATACTAAAATTTAATATTTTATAATTAAATTTAAATTTGAAGTATCTTTAAAATAAAAATTTTAAATTTTAAATATTTATTTATGAAATACTTTTAGATTTGAATATTTAATTCTAAATAATAATTTTTTATTAATAATTAATATATATATTAATAAACAAATATTAATTTATAATAAAATTTACTAATTTTATTATTTTATCCAATAAAATATAGTAAAATTGTCAATAAATTTTATATAAGAGATTAATATAAAATTATTTATTTATTTATTTAATAAAAATAACTTATCTCTGTATTTTATTTAATATTTAATTGTTATTAATAAAATATAGCTATATTTATATTTATATTTTTATTAAAATGAAAATGAAAATGAAAATATAAAAATCGTCACACTTTCACTATGTTTTAACACAAAACATTGAAACGCAGCCTTTAGTTTAGGTCCCTTGCCCTTCTTCTCTGTATCTGTATTCTTCCCTGACCCTTCTCTCCCACCGACGCACCGGCGATCACCACCATTCACCGAGCCCGTGCTATTGCTACTTTCTCTTCTTAGGTAACATATCCGAGATTCTTCTCAGGTAACATATCCGAGATTCCTCATAAGTTTCTCCGTGAAATAACGTTTGCACAGACATAATATGAGCTTCTCACCGCTTAGAAGAAGAAAGCTATTACTTTCATTTTTCAACTCTTTTTCTTCGCAGCAAATTTCTGCAAATATCTCATCTTTATCTTCCTCAATCAAAATCCTCCAAGACCCATCTGCCCAATGTCACCAAACACAAAACCCTGTCTGGGTTTTATCGTTTTCTTCATCTTTTTCGACACAGGCCTCTAAATTTCCCGAGTATGAGATGCCCACGGTTTCATGGTCTGTAGTTCAAGGAAAGAGAGAAAAGCTTGTTAATCGTGTCATAATATGTGACTACCTCAAGAGTTTGGGGATTGTGCCAGATGAATTGGAGAGGTTAGAACTCCCATCCACAGTAGAAGTCATGAAAGAACGCGTTGAATTTTTGCAGAGGTTGGGTTTGACCATTGATGATATTAATGAGTTTCCTTTAATGCTTAGCTGTAGTGTGAGGAAGAATGTGATACCTGTTTTGGGTTACTTGGAAAAGATTGGTATAAGCAGGCCAAAAATAGGTGAATTTGTTAAGAGCTATCCGCAAGTGTTGCACATGAGTGTGGTTGTGGAGCTTATGCCAGTTATTAAGTTTCTGCGTGGGCTTGATGTGGAAAAACAGGATATTGGTTATGTTCTACAAAAGTATCCTGAACTTCTTGGGTTCAAGCTTGAAGGGACAATGAGTACATCTGTAGCTTATCTTGTTAGTATTGGTGTTAATCCTCGAGATATTGGACCAATGGTGACTCAGTATCCGTATTTCTTAGGGATGCGAGTGGGGACAACTATTAAACCCTTTGTAGATTACCTAGTTTCGTTGGGTTTGCCGAAGAAGATAGTGGCAAGAATGTTGGAGAAGAGGACATATGTACTTGGTTATGATCTTGATGAGGCTATTAAGCCAAATGTTGATTGTCTTATCAGTTTTGGGGTTAGGAGGGAAGCACTAACTTCAATTATAGCGCAGTATCCACAAATAATAGGATTACCTTTGAAAGCAAAGCTTTCTTCACATCAGTATTTCTTTAACTTGAAGATTAAGATGGACCCAGAAAGTTTTGCTAAGGTGATAGAGAAGATGCCACAGATTGTAAGCCTTAAGCAACATGTGATTATGAAACCTGTTGAGTTTCTTCTGGGGCGGGGATTGGCATCTCAAGATGTAGCAAAAATGGTTGTAAAATGTCCGCAATTAGTCGCTTTAAAGGTTGAACGTATGAAAAATAGCTATTACTTTTTCAAGAGTGAAATGGGGAGGCCACCAAAAGAGCTTGTAGAATTCCCAGAATACTTTACTTACAGTTTAGAATCCAGAATCAAGCCCAGGTATCAGAAGCTGCAAGCAAAGGGAATTAGACATTCATTAAATTGGTTCCTTAACTGTAGCGACCAGAGATTCGAGGAGAGGCTGGAAGGTGGTTATGTTGAATCCGAGAGTTCTGGTCCATTGTTTAGTATGGGTGGGAAGTTGGAGCTACCATGGTCTGAAGTTTTATCAGAAGAGGAAGATGAAAGTGATGATGAAATACTTTATAGGCGCATTGTTAGCATTTAACCAGTTCCTGTTATGGGGGGAACCAGGAAAAAAAGGCAAATTTGCTTGGATAAGAGTGGGGTAGACAGGAACATTTAGTTCTCTATTTTGGTTTCATAAACTGATCTCTCAATTATTTGATGTATGGATTCCAATATACTGAGCGGCTTCAAATGTAATTTTGTTGGTGAAGAATGAAAAGAAAGAGGATTGGCTATGCTAATGATATTGATGCTGAGAACAAAATAATCCAAATTAAGTTGCGAGTGGGCGCTGGGAGGCTTTACAATGGCCTTTTGCATATCTCATTTGAGAGCCAGACTGAAGGAGGAGAGTAGAGGGTAGTTTCAGGCATAGGATTGAAAAATACTGCATATATTTGATGATCAAGGTATATTGCTTGTTGAAACTCAACAAATCAGACTTGCTTGATGTTCCAATATTACTTACAACCATTCAATGTTAGTGAAACAAATACTGTTCTCTTGTTTTCTGACTTATATACAAGTAGGGCTATTGGGTTTAATTCATGTCTTATTATGCCTCCACTCGTACATCTTTTCCAGATTTTCTAATAGAAAGGGTGTCTTTGGTGTAGAAAGCAGCAGTTGTGCTTCAGTTGCTCTTTGAGGTCTAGTTACAAAGTTGTCCCAATGCTAATATCCCCGTCTAAGACTTTTGCATGTGGCTTTTTTATCTATATAAAACAGTGCTACACTTATACCTTTTGAACAAACATCTACCTCAACTTGGATCTTTCATGCTTTGAAAGCAATGTGTTAAACCGGGCCTTAAACATGTGTACGGTTCGTCTATTTTTTTAACTACAACACGACATTAAACATGGATGAAAATGTTCAAATATTTGCCTGAAATTAGACTTAAATAAATTTGTTGGATTGGACGTCAATATAAAGGTGTACAGATTCAAATAAAAACCAGGGCTGTTTTTTTTTATAATTTATTTGAAACTAAAGAACTCCAAAAAAGGGATTATTAATTGCAGAGTTAAGCTCCGAGCCAGCTGAGTTAAGTACTGCCACGTCAACCTTGTCTCTTGACAGGAAAAGACAATCGTCGGCTTCAATTTTCTCAAACCCGCACAGCTCCAGAAACTCGATACCACCTTGCAATGAACCAACCCTATCCTGTTTATTGTCACATAAAACGTCAAACAGAGCAAGAAAAAGCTTATGAAAAACTGAAGATGAGACTCAGCTTGCTTCGATTCGGTTCTTGTAACACAACAACGTATATGAGGGTATTAAAGTATGCAATAACGTTATAATAGCAACCAATTTGTGAAAGAGAGCTAGATAATTAGTAGATACAAATATATAATTGCCTTTGGTTCAATATACACTAGGAAAGATTACATTAAGAAAAGAAGTGTCAATTTTATGCATAACCAAAGAATAATTACAAAATTTGCAACAGATCTTATGAACACATATTCCTTCCTGCTCATTTTATATGTAAAATTCTTTCTATTTTGAAAACAAGCACGACTTGGAACTAATACCAACCCATTCACATATTCGTATAGTGTTCCAAATGACAAAAAAGTAACATAATTTCATACCTGAAATGCCTGGTTATTGAGTCTAATCTTTCTGAACTTCTCTTCATTGGGACTTTTCACAACATTCCCTATGTAGGTTAGGAGTGTTTGGAATGCTCTCTTAACTCTAGCATCATCATCCTGTTCCACAAAAGCCAAACAACTGAGTAGGATAGTACCAAACAACTACTGAAATAGATGGCGAAAAAGTAGGGAAATCTAACACAATATAACATTTGAAGAAACAAATAACTTGTGGGTGCGTATGTGCTGCATACATTTTACGACTAATAAATACCTTATGTTAGTTGATTTATGTACATATTGTTGATACATACCAGATATACAGATGAAATTGGGAAATAATCAAGAACCAAGTTTGTGCACGAAACACATAAAACCATCAAAACTAACCTACTTAAAATAGTCTAAAGCTAAATAGTTAGCCAGTCATAGATTTCATAAAATAACAGTGAATCGAGAAATCCCACTAGTTAAAACCTCATCTCCCCAAATCTTACTGCCATCTTCCTACCGTCTCATTCCTTATTTTACCAAACAATATGGTGGGTGTAAATTTTTGAACGATCAGTTGTATGTATATTCTTCAAGTCGCAAAAGCATAATATTTTTTACCTTGTAATTCTGCTTAAGAGATCGCAAACACTCTCTCATTTGCTCAACTTTGGTGGCAGGTCTAACAGGCAACATACTCTGCAAGATATTTGGTGAAATAACTGTCAGAGACACTTGGATGCACATATCTGTTAAATGCATCAACATTCCTATGTACCTTTTTCTCCTCCACAATAGGCTTAGTGGTTGTTGCAGGATCTTCTGGTGGCAATCCAAGCTTCCTCCTCCTTTCAGCCTGTGAAGCATCCAACCACAGTTAGACATTACCTAGTAAAAACTACATTATATGATATACTAATAAAAAGAAATTGATGGAACGCGTAATCCTTATTATATGGTAGAATTTTAATCATACTCTTTTACTTTTGCTTTTTATAAGTGATATAAAGGCTTCAGTCTTTTCATATTAACAAAATTTTAATTTCTTCTCTTTTATTTGAAGAGTTTATAGGAAAGTTATCTGGTGAAAGTAAAAACAAACTAAATTCTCTACCTCAACAAACCATTCTTGTTATATAGGAGGATTAAAAATGAAGAAAAAAACATGAACCTTGTCTTCTTCCAACTTCAAACGAATTTTTTCTCTAGCTCTCTTCTCTTCCTCTTTTTCTGCCTTCCGTAAGGCAATCAACCTGAAGATTTTAATTGGTTGTTAATTCAAATAAAAAAAGCATAAAAATGGCACTTAATGTTGTCATAGAAATGAAAACAAGTACGTGAAATAGTTGCTATAGATTGATACAGACCGTTTTCTTTCATTTTCTTCTTCAATTCGCTTTGCTTCTAGGAGTTCCTTGCCAATTCGAATCCTCTCCTAGTATAATAATGAAGTAGAACGTTCAACATAAAGTAGATAGTGAATGACTTCAGGAATCACGATCCAAGAAAATAGATTGAAAGAAGCTTTCAAATATATAAATTGAAGAATAAAGGACCTTTTAAATATTGTATGTTCATAGACTTTAATGAAAGTTCGCCTTCCCTAAGAACTAAAAATAAATTGCCTACTGAAAGTTGGTTTAATATTGAAAACTGTCAAAGAAGCTTTGGGTTCCTGTCAGCCAACAGATCTTAAAAACAGAAGAGCGTTCCTTTTGGGCTATAATACATGACCTACACATGATCTAAAGCTGCAAATAGATATGGAATTAAGAACCTTTTCCTTTTCTCTTTCCGTCCTCTTCTCTTCCTCCTCCTTTTTCTTGCGAGCACGCTCCCTATAATATTTAAAGAATATTGGGAACCATATGAAATCATAAAGCCACTTACAGGAATAGAGAGATTTGAACACAAAACTACCAGAATAAATAGGAAAGGAATGTAACATGTAAATATAATCAGAAACACTGGCATTAAACTCCATAGTCATCATAGAAGGTATTTGAAATCGTAAGCATTCTTTGACAGGTAGTACAGAACTGATAGCATTTATAGAACAAAAAACTTGTGGCATTGATGGAGCTGGTGGTGCTGATAAAAACCTTCCCCCTTTCTGGTACTATTTAGCAGCCTGCCAATTGTTACATGATTCATTTGGGCAATTACTAAAATGAGGCTTTAAATTATCATTACATGAATTTCTAACAAAATTACATTGTAATGGAGTTAGAACTTCCATTTTTAGAAATGTTGTTAAGAGTCCTTGACGTTATTTTTATGTACTGTCTAGTTGCAACTTACCAAAACATAGTATATCAAGGTACTTCCATCAAAATCAATTCCAATTACCATTACATACAGTAGTCAAAATGAATTGCTAGTACATCACACCTCAGTTCTTGTGCTTTCAGCTTCACTTCTTCTGGTGTAAGAGTTGGTTTGGTAGCCTCGACTTTAGTGTTGGCAGGCACCTGTTCGTAAAAGACAAATTGAAGAGAACAAAAAATTCAGTTATAGAAAGCAGAAACCAAATTTAGTACACTATGACCCGACCCCCAATTCTATTAAGTAACTTCAATGCATATCAACCAGTAACATTCCATGTACACATATAGTTAAATAAAATGAAATAACATCATCACAATGATGAAAGTAGAAGATAAGAGGAGATTCATACCAAGGGCTTAAATAAAATGAAATGGTATCACCACAATGATGAAAATATAAGATGTAAGAGGACTTGTACCAATAGCATCTCATCTATATCTGGGTCATTCTCATGCTCAACTACCCAATTGACAGCAGCCTCTAGGCTGACATTACCTGCAGAAAAAGAGTAAACTCATAATCAGATACTATACACCAATCTTCTAGGTTCAACTAAGAGGATACAAGCACGAAATACTGGACAAGATCACACTGACAAGATGCACAAGGCCAGCCCTGACAATTGTTCTATTAATTTTAAAATGAGCCATAGAATTCTCTTTTAATTCCTTTACTAGGAGTTTAGGTCTTAATTTGCTCAAGTTCTTAAGCTTCTACGTGAAAGGCCTCTAAAGTAACATTTTGATGACTCTGTTAAACCTCATCATGATCCTTCAAATTCTATAGGATCTATCCAGGATATCCTCACCCAAGGGGAACCAATCGCAACCCAAAAAATGATGTCTAAACATCCTGGATTCAATATCATTACATCCAACTTTAATCTAACTATAAAAGTAAACGCCGAATATATGGAACTATCAATTCAAATAAGACGTTATTAGAGTTCAGTTCAAAATAAAAGCACTAACACCTGAAATCTACTTCTATTAGATGTCTACTACAGCCACATACGAGATGATCCTGCATTATTCTTCCTCCCAATTTTTATATCTTCCTTCTTTTCTGTTGTTTCTTCTTCTATTATCTATACAGTTAAGATTTTCAGGAAGACTTCTATATCTTTAATATACACGGATACATATATATATATATACACACAACTTAATCAGCAGGAAAATAGGTATCAATCTAAACTAAACTATATCTAGAAGTCTATAGCAGAAATCCCTTGATTATATGGATTTCTGTTTCTAACAATCTTACCCCATAAGATTGATCTGGTAACATTGATCTTGTCTAATCTATATCTTCAACAGTCCCCCTCAAGCTGAGGAATAGATGTCTTCCATTCCCAGCTTGCATATAAGATCATGAAATCTTGAAGCATTTAGCCCTTTGGTTAAAACATCTGCTAGTTGATGATCTGAAGGAACATAGGACATACACACGAGTCCTTCTTCCAACTTTTCTTTGATGAAATGTCTATCAATCTCAGTATGCTTTGTCCTGTCATGTTGTACAGTATTATGTGCTATGCTAATTGCAAACTTGTTGTCACAATAGAGCTTCATAAGACCTTCCCATTTGATTTTTAAATCATTAAGAATGATCTTCAGCCATAATAGTTCACATAGTCCCTGTGCAATTGCCCTAAATTCAGATTCTACTAATGATTGAGCCACTACGTTTTGTTTTTTACTCTCCATATATCTAGATTACCTCCTAGAAACATGCAGTAGCCCATTGTTAATCTTCTGTCAACCGGAAATCCTGCATCGTCTGCATCCGTGTAGATTTCTAAGGATAGTGTATGACCCCTTTTAAACAATATTCCCTTGCCTGGACTGTCTTTCAAGTAATGTAGGACTCGGAAAATAGCTTGAAGATGAGATTCTCTTGGGTCGTGTATAAATTGACTGATTACACTCACCGAATGTGCTATATCTGGCCGAATAAGTGCTAAATATATTAGCTTGCCCACTAGTCATTGATACATGTTCTTGTCCACTGCTGATTCTTCCTTTGCTTCTCCAAGTTTGTAATTTGAATCCATTGGAGTAGACGTTCTTTTATCTCAAATTCCTTTAACAGTTTTTGCTTCAATTCCAGCTTCTCTTTTTCATCATTTCCTGTTATTATAATGTCATCCACGTAGACCAAAATAATAGTCACCCCTCCTATTTTGGAGTGTTTCATGAAAAGAGTATGATCCCCTTGACTCTGCTTATATCCTAATTCTTTCATCACTTTTGAAAACCTACCAAACTAGGTTCCTGGAGATCGTTTTAGTCCGTAGAGAGCCTTTCTCAATTTACACACCTTGTTACTTGTATCTTCTATAAATCTGGGTGGAACATTCATGTATATTTCTTCATTGAGATGTCCATGAACAAAAACATTCTTAATGTCATACTGAAGAAGCTGCTAGACAAAATGAGCTGCCAAGGACAGCAAGATCCTTATTGTGTTCATCTTCACAACTGGGGCAAATGTTTCCAAATAATCCACTCCATAGGTCTGAGTGTATCCTTTAGCTACCATCCTAGCTTTCTATCTGGCAACTATGATTTTCCTATTACTTGGACTAGGGTTGTATGGGTAAAAAACTGTGATACAGGAGTCATGTGGTCTATGGCCCTGGAGTCTATAATCTAAGGACTATTGTAACATTTAATTTCTGAGGTGTCCGTATACAAAGAGAATGTAGGTTTACTTGAGAGAGCAAAGGAACATGTACCTTTCGGCTGTCCAAAGGAACTCAACAAACCTTTTAATTTCTCAACCTCTTCATTGCTAAGACTCCCCGCTACTGGATTTTCTTCATCTTCCTTCTGTTCAGCCAAATGTGCCCGTGGTCGTGATTGACCTCCGTGATTTCCCCATTCACGACTAGGTGGCTTCCCATTCAATTTCCAGCTGGTCTCCTTTGTCCGTGTCGGCTTTTTGCAGTAAGTGCACCTTAGATTATCCTTATTTTCCTTCTACAAAGTTGCCCTTTCTAGATTGCTTAGGCTGGGCTTGATCACTTCTTTCTTTGTCTTGTTTATCTGCCTTTATCACCATTGCTGACCCATCCATCTTCTGGGGCTCAAACATCACGTTTCTTCTGCTCTCCTCTGCTCTAATCAGGGAAATAACCTCTTCTAGTGAGGGTATGGACTCCCTTCCAAGATTTTGAACCTTGACTTGATCAAATTCAGGGTTTAATCCTGCCAAGAAATCATATATGCGCTCTTTTTCTATTAAATTTTCAGAAAAACATCTTCAGGATTTTTAATCTCAATGACCTGATAATGGTCAAGTGTTATGAAATAAAATGAAGACTAGAAGAGAAAGGGAGAGATGGAGAAGAGAAGAATCGAGAAGAACAGAGAGCGAGAGAGAGAAAGGAGAGAGAGAGAGACACATAAAACACATTCATTTCATACCCATTTACGGAACGGTTACAATTTT
>JANJEY010000001.1:28145492-28159492 GCA_024703695.1 Erythroxylum cataractarum | reverse complement strand
GTTCTGTAACTAACTCGAACTGACTCTTGCGTCTTCTTTTGAATTCTGCGTCTGCTTTTCTCCGTCTGTATTTTTGCGTCTGTGTTTCTGTGTCTACGTCTGCGTCTGCTTTTCTTTTTACGTCTGCATCTGCTTTTCATTTTGCGTTTGCGTCTGTTTTTCTACTTCTTCGTCTGTTTCTCAATCTGCGTCTGTATTTCTTCGTCTGTTTTTACTCCTTCTTTGTTATTCATCAAAATCATATATATGTAAAGTCATTTTGACTCAACAGTTGCAACACGATATATGAGAGAAGTAGAAAATGGCATTGAAAGAACAACAACAACAACAAATAGAGTAAAATGCATCATATATGTAATGACCATAACAAACTATTTAGAATAAAATAAGTGTAGTACACTCAAAGGTATTACTACTATTGATTAGACGTTGTAACGATAGAAAATACAACAAAAATATTAAGCAAATTTGAATCTTTCTTGTTCTTTTTGTTCTTGTCTATATTCATGTAAATTCTCAATGTTACTAAAATATCATAACTGTTGTTATCAGAGTAGACGATTTTGGACGGTGTCAAAATGTTAGAAAGCATAAAGGACATATAAGTGAGACACTTGGAAGAAGGTGAAAAACATGTTGGAAGCACAGATGAGAAATGTGAAGGAGATTATTGAAATCAAATCCATGTTCGAATAGCTTATGTAGAAAATGGGCAAGGAGAATTTTAGTAAGTTAGATTTTCCCACGTTTGATGTTGCAAAGGTGAGAACTTAGATATATCATTGCGAGTAGTTTTTCATCATAAATTGTACACCAGATGATTTGACGGTCTTGGTGGCATTGCTACATGTGTAAGGAATGGCACTGGAATGATTCCAGTTGATAATGAGAAACATAAGAGATGAAGAGATGTTAAGATGGGAAAAGTTGACAACAACTTTGAGAAAAACATTTGAAGAAGAAATGCTTAAGGATCTTCGGGAATTTAAAGGAGCTTAAGCGGGTAGGTTTGATGATGGAGTATTGTGCACGATTTGAAAAACACTCTAACAAACTAACTATTCCATAAAGTTATCTCATCGGTTTCTTTTTAAAGGGCTTTAAACTGGAGCTAGAGTTAACGATTAAGATGATGAATGATCAAACTCTCGATCAAGGATATGCTCTAGCACGAAAATAGGAAGCCTTTGTAGTTGCTAGTATACATGTGTATTTTAGAAAAGGGGTAAAGAGAAACTAAAGGGAGGAGCAAGCCCATTGCACAAGCCTAAATACTTCTCCAACAGAGAATAATTCAAAAGCTGACTTGCTTCCCACTCCATCATATTAATGAAACATGAATAAGCCGTACTACAAGAGACACATGTAAGGCACGAAAACATTGAATAACAAAGAGTTTGATGAGAAGAGGGCTAGAGGAGTTTGTTTCTAGTGTGATGAGAAATACACCCCTGGCATAGATGCAAGAAAAAATAATTTCAACTATACCTGATAGAGGATGATGAGATGATTGAGAATGAAGAAACTCATGATGAGTTAGAAGAAGAGAGACCAGTTACTCCCAGGGTATCACTGAAGATAATGTAGGGGTTGCAAGATCAAGGGGAGTTTAAGGCTGGTTGGTAGTCATCAACAGAATTCCTTACATATCCTCATTGATAGTGGTAGCACACATAACTTCCTCAACGAAAACTTAATCAAAAAAGGATGTGTCAACGTTTTAAACATTCCTACTTTGAATATTATGGTAGGATGTTGTAACTTTTCTTGGACGATGCAAGGTATACAGTTTACCACTAATGCCTTTATTATCAAATTAGGAGGATGTGACATGGGTTGGGAGTGCAATAGCTAGCTACCCTAGACTATGTGCTTTATAATTTCAAAGAACACGCCATGAAGTTCCAATAGGAAGGAAGAACAATGAAATTGTAGGAGATACGTCTCAGAAGTTCAAGTAGGAGTCTCTGAGAAAAATGTTCATGCAGTGCCATGCAAACAACGTACAAGAAACGAGTTAAAGAAATTCAAGAAAAGTTAGTTAGTTGGCAGTTAGAAATTGAATATTATAAATGTTGTAAATCCATAGGAAATGTTCACACGCATTTTGTACTTTGATATTGAATACAATTAGATGAAATCTCAACGAGTTGTTGAGTTTTTCAAAAGTACTCTGTTTGCCCCTGTTCTCGTGTAAATTCTCTCTCTAAATTCCAGTGGTTTCCTCAGTTGTCTTTGTGTATGATCGATAGATAACGACAAACTGGTATTAGAGCTAGATTCTTAAGGGATCTGTGAAGGTGTAGGTAAAGAACTTGGCTCGGAGGTCTATCTCTTTCCCGTACAAGGCACGACTGCGAGCAAAGATCACTTAGAGATGGTTGAGAGCTCAACACAGACCCTACAACCTGTGATATTCAATGGAGAAGAATATCAAATCGGGCGATCAAGATGGAAGCGTACCTGCAAGGACAGGATCTGTGGGAACCAATCGATGAAGATTATGTGGTTAAGATTCCAACCGAAGATGCTCTAATTGCTCAGCTACGGTGGTTAAGGGAGAGGGTGACAAAGAAAGCCTGAGCCAAATCTTGTCTATATCAGTCGGTGTCACCCTCGATTTTCACTCGAATCATGGGACTTGGCTCTGTGAAGGAAATTTGGGATTTCTTGAAGAGTGAATATGAGGGTGACGAGAAGGTAAAAAATATTAAAGTGTTGTATCTGTTAAGGGAATTCGATAGAATGCAAATGAAGGAAGATGAAATGATCCAGAATTATTGTGAAAGATTAATTCAACTTGCTGATCAAATCAGACTCTTAGAAGCTGATTTCAAATATCAAAGATTGGTGCAGAAGCTACTTGTGTCCGTCCCTGAGAAGTATGAAGCAATAATCGTCTCTCTTGAGAACTCCAAAGATATTAGACAAATAAAGCTTATGGAAGTCGCGAGTGCCTTGCAGGCTCAAGAACAGAGATATTTGATGAGAAAGAATGAAGCAACTGAAGGTGCTTATCGAATCTTTGCCAAAACTGAGACTCAAGAAAAATTCAAGATGAAGAAAAAGATGAAAGGAGGGTCCAGCACTAAAGGATCTCAAACGCCCCAGAATAATGGAGGCAAGAATGCAGGAGGAGACAAATCAAATAATTACAATCCCTGCCCACATTACGACAAGTCCAATCATCTAGCTTTCAGGTGCTAGAAAAGGCCAGACGTAGAATGCAGAAGGTGTCATCAGAAAGGGCACATGGAAGCCATTTGCAAGAAGCAATCTACACAAGCGGCAGCCAACGTACAAGTGACTGAAGAAGAAGAAGAGAAGCTGTTTGTGGTGATTAGCGATCATATTAAGAATTATCCATCCGACTAGCTGATTAATAGTGGATGCACGATCCACATGTCTCCAAATCCAAATTTATTAAAGTCTTTGAATAAATAGGTGAAAGCAAATGTGAAGCTTGGAAATGGAGACTACATTCGAGTATAAGGGAATGGTGAAGTGGAGATAGAAACCAGGAAAGGTGTCAAGATAATCTCAGATGTTCTTTATGTACCAAAGATATAACATAATCTCTTAAGTGTAGCCTAGTTGATTGAGAGAGGTATGTTTTTACATTTTGAATCAAATTCTTGTAGTGTCTATGATAATGCTGGCCAGGAGATTCTCTGCACTCGAATGAAGAACAAAAGCTTCTCGATGAAGCCTGAAGAGTTACAACAAGAGGCACTCGTGGGAGACTTAACCGAACCTGACCTTTGGCATCGAAGGCTTGGGCACTATCACATGAAGGGATTGGAATCAATGAGGAAGAAAGATATGGTCGAAGGCTTGCCATCAATTTCATATGAGCGTGTTGCATGCAAAGTTTGCATGATGGGGAAGCAATCACGTACACCGTTCCAGAAGGCAAAATGGAGGGCTGAGGAGAGACTTCAGCTATTGCATATAGATGTATATGGACCCATGCTTGTTGCCTCATTAAATGGAAGTAGATACTTCCTGTTAATAATCGACGATCATTCAAGATACTCATGGATATTCTACCTCAAAAGCAAGGGAGAGGTAGCAAGAGTTTTTAGGGAGTTCAAAACTTTCATAGAAAACCAATCGAGACTGAGCATCAAGTCTATAAGAATAGACAACAGCTCAGAGTTTACGTCTAACAAATTTGGTTTGATCTGTAAGTCAGCAGGAATCAAGCATCAACTTACCACACCCTACACTCCACAGTAGAATGGCGTCGTGGAGAGAAGGAACAAAATCGTGGTGGAAATGACGAGGTGCATGCTGGAGGAGAAGAAGCTTCTGAAGGAATTTTGGGCTAAGGCTACTTCGACTGCCTGCTTCCTGCTAAACAGATTATACACTTGGGCTCTCAAAGATAAGACATCATGTGGCATGGTTTTAAGCCGAAGATGAGAAATCTGAAAGTGTTTAGATCACTATGTAGTGCTCTAATTCCTCAGGGTAGAAGAAGTAAACTCGACAGCAAGGCTGAAGATGCAATCTTCACGGGATACTTTGAAGTTAACAAAGGGTACAGGTTGTATTATCCAGACCAGAAGAAATTAAAGTAAGCAGGGATGTACATTTCTTTGAGGACGAGCGCTAGAGCTAGCCTGGAGATAAGGAGATAAATTGAGTTAGAAGGCATTCAGAAATAATGCCTTCGAATATCCTGACAATTGCAACCAACCCAGGTGATTATGATGATGAGGGAGAGGCATAACCAGGAGAAGTAGCAGAACTAGAGTTTCAGCATGAATAGAATAGGTGGACCTCTAAGGAGGAGCACATTCTAGAAGAGTCTGATGATGACTATGATTATGTACCAGTAAGAGGGACAAGAAGCCTGGATGAAATTTATGAAAGGAGCAATGAAGCAATACTGAAACCTACCAGGACTCAAGAAGCATTGCAGAATCAGAAATGGGTAGAAGCCATGAAGGAAGAGATGTCCATAATTGATGAGAATGAAACATGGACCTTAGTTGAAAAACCTCCAGACAAGAAAGCTATTGGGTTGAAATGGGTGTTTAAGACAAAGCTGAATCCAAATGGTTCAGTGAACAGAATCAAAGCAAGGCTAGTCGTAAAAGGGTATGCGCAAGTTGAAGGTGTGGACTTTGGAGAAACATTCGCGCCAGTTGCAAGAATTGAAACAATCAGGCTGTTGTTAGCGCTTGCAGCTGAAAGGGGTTGGAAGGTACATCAAGTGAACGTTAAGTCTGCCTTCCTTAATGGTGTTCTACAAGAGGAGATCTACGTACAACAATCTGAAGGCTTCATGATAAAGGGAAAGGAGGAGTTGGTGTATAAGCTCAACAAAGCCGTTTACGGGTTGAAGCAAGCCCCTCAGTGCTGGTACGCGAGAATTGATACGTTCCTCTTAGAAGTTAAATTTAGAAGAAGCTGCAGTGAACCAACAATGTATGTGCAGATGCAAGAAGGTGATGTAGATGTAGTTTCAATTTATGTGGATGATTTGTTACTTATTGGAAGTTTTAAGAAGCAAATTGAGTTCCTGAAGCAACAATTCAGCAAAACCTTTGAAATGACTAATCTCGGAGAGATGAAGTATTTCTTGGGTGTGGAGGTATTTCAGTGTAAGGGGTGTATTGCTGTAAGCCAAAAGAAGTATATTCGGGATGTACTGAAAAGGTTTAAGATGGATTAGTGTAAGTAGGTATCAACTCCAATTAGCCCGAAAGAAAAATTGGTAAAGAGGGAAGAAGGTGATGAAATGGATAGGAAGAATTATAGGAGTATGGTGGGTTGCTTGATGTACATCACAGCTACAAGGCCTAATGTTTTTTACTCAGTTAGTATGCTTTCCAGATACTTAAGTGATCCTGGAAAGCAACATGTAATTGTAGTGAAAAGAATTTTAAGGTATCTAAAAGGAACGGTTGATTATGGATTGATATATGATAAGACTGGAAAATGCGAGCTTATATGTTATGTAGATAGCGATTGGGGCAGAGCATCAGAAGACATGAAAAGCACTACCGGATACTACTTAACATTAGGCTCAGCATGCTTCTCATGGACATCAAAGAAGTAGGAATTGGTGGTGCTCTCAATAGCTGAAGTTGAATTGGTTGCAGCCACAGCTGCAGTAAAACAAGTAATATGGGTCAGAAAGTTGCTTTGTAGATTTACAAGTTCATTTGGAAGGAGCTACACTTATTTACATTGATAATTAGGCAGCGATATCAATTTCAATGAATTCGGTTTTCCATGGTAAAACTAAACATTTCAAACTTAGATACTACTATCTAAGGGATATACAACAGGAAGGGGACCTAAAGCTTAAGTATATTCATACGGATGATCAAGCCGCAGATCTGTTTACAAAAGGATTTAACGTTTCACGTTTCGAGCAGTTGAGGAAAATGGTTAGAATTTAGAAGCTGAATTTCTGATCCAATGAGGAGTATGTAGGAGATATGTCTCAGAAGTTCAGGTAAGAGTGTCGGAGCAAAATGTTCATGCAGTTCCATGCAAACAATGTACAAGAAACGAGTTAAAGAAGTTCAAGAAAAGTTAGTTAGTTGGCATTTAGAAATTGAATATTATAATGTTGTAAATCCATAGGAAATGTACACACGCATTTTGTACTTTGATATTGAATACAATTAGACGAAATCTCAACGATTTGTTGAGTTCTTCAAAAGTACTCTGTTCGTTCTTGTGTAGATTCTCTCTCCACACTTCTCTCTCTAAATTCCAGTGGTTTCCTCGGTTGTCTTTGTGTATGATCGATAGATAACGACAGAAATTAATAGGCAACCCTGAAGAATGAGCAAAGGAAATCACAGGTACAAAGCTCTATAAACCGATGACAAATTCAAATAACAATTCATTGTTTATGCTTCGTTTGACATGTCTTCTGGAATTTCACATGTAAAAATTGTTGTTGTAGGACAAGACACATACTAGAGATGAACTGGAAGGGCTTTTAGCTAAATTCGTAGATTTGTTCCTGGAATTGAGACAATTATCAATAAAGAGATCTCATGACCATATCATTTTACTCAAACAAGAGGTCGACTCCATTAATATATGTCTGTATAGGTACTTTGGTGAGAAGAAGGATGCCATTAAGCGATTAGTGTAGGAACTATTGGAATATAGCTTCATCAGGATGAGCGTTAGTTAGTATGCGTCTCCTGTGAGTCTCCTGTGATCTTAGTCAAGAAGAAGGATTGTACATGGAGAATGTGTGTCAACTGTCACAAATTGAACAAGCATACAATAAAGAGTAAATTCCCGATTCCCATCATTATGGAACTGTTAGAAGAATTAAAAGGTTACGGTTGGTACTTACCACCAAATCAAGATGAAGGAGGAGGATATTCCGAAGACAACTTTTAAGTCACTTGATGGGTATTTTGAATTCTTTGTGATGCCCTTCGGGCTCACAAACACTCCCTCGACATTTCAAAGCCTCATAAACTATACATTCAGGACATATATGCATAAATTCATATTATTCTTTTTTTACGATCTTTTCATTTATTGTAGTAGCTTCACACAACACGTTGAACAGTTGTGATAAGTCTTACAAATCTTAAGGGAGCAACTACTCTTTCTTAATGGAAATAAATGCATATTTAAGGCTTGACAAATCAAGTACTTAAGACGCTCCATTTCGGAAGAAGGGGTGTTGAAAAATGACAAGAAGATCCATATAATCCAACATTGGTTGCCACCGCAAACCTTTAAAGAGCTCAGGGGCTTCCTCTAATTGACAGGCTATTATTGACGATTCATTAAGCATTATGCCATAATTTCTAAACTGTTAAATGCATCATTAAATAAACAAAACACAGGAAAGTGGGAATTGTTATAAGAGTAGTAAAACTTGTTTAAAAAGTTGAAGGAAGCATTGGTAACTACTCGTGCTCACGTTAGTCGATTTTTCAAAGAGCATCATAATGGAAGCTAATGCTTGTGACATAGGGATCAGAGTAGTACTTCAATAGGAGGGACGCCCCATTATATTCCTCAGTAAAGCTTTAGCCCCCAAACACTAAGCCCTTTTAACCTATGAAAATGAATTTTTAGCAGTGATCAAATTCGTGAAACAATGACACCATTATTTGAATGAGAGATTTTTTAGAGTTCTCACGAATCACGAAAACCTGAAATTCTTGTTAAAGCAATGAAATTCAATGTCATTTCAGCAAAATTGGTTACCTAAATTAATGGGTTATAAGTTTGAACTTATGTATCAAAGTGGGAAGGAGAACATTGTTGGAAACACTCTCTCTATAGTCATGAGTCATAAATTATTAGCCATGTACATGTCCCAAGTACAAATTACTTTATTGGAGGAAATTCAGGAAAACTAGAGGAAAGACACGATCATCAGAGACTTATTTAGGAAGTTAGAGAATTAGGAAGTCCATATGGGTAATTATGAGTGGAAAAACAATTTATTAAGGTGGAAAGGAAGGTTGGTTACTCAGGAGTACGATTATATTGCTCACTCTTGATAGCCTACAAAAATGACATTCTGGAGTGATGATGATGATCAAAAGAATTTAAAATTTATTTCACTGGAAGTAGATAGCCAAAGATGTTATAAATTATGTCACTATTGTATTAGTTTCTAGAGAAGTAAGTATGAGCTTATTGTTGGACATAGCGAGTGTATTTTGTGAAAAGAAAAAATAAAATGAGCAAAATGGACACAGAATTTTTAACGTGGTTCACCCTTAACTTTGGGCTACATCCACGGACAAAACTCAGAATATTTCTTCCACTATTACAAGTAGTAGGTATACAAAGATAAAATCAAAATAGTGACTCACAAGATATTTCCCAACCTAGAAATACTAACCTTACTATTTTGTCACTCACCAACCCTTTAGGAATATATTTCCTAACTTCAAAACAAAACAAAACTCTAGTTTTTCGCCTATGATTTTCTATATATTTTTGTTCTTCATCTTGTGCCTATTTATAGGCAAGAGATGTGGGATAGCTGGCTAAATCCAACTATCCTTTTACTTCTCTTCAATTTTGGTAGGCTTCAACATATACCAATTTCATTCAAATATGGTATCCCTCCATGTGAGAGGGACCCATATCTAACAAATCTCCCCCTCCCGATTACATGGAGGGCTTTATCAAGCCTGCTACTGATCGACAGTACTCGAGCTTCCCTTTTGGTAGAATCTTAGTTAACATGTCTGATCCATTTTCATCAGTATAGATCTTTTCTAACTGTAATTGTTTCGTCTCCATCACATCTATGATATAGTGATATCTCACATCAATATGTTTTGATCGTGAGTGAAATGAGGCATTCTTACCAAGGTGAATAGCGCTTTGACTGTCACAGAATAGTTGATACTGTTCTTGCTTGACACCAAGTTCATTAAAGAACTTCTTCATCCATAACAACTCCTTACAGGCTTCCGTTGCTGCAAAAAACTCTACTTCAGTTGTAGAAAGTGCAACACACTTCTGTAACTTTGAATGCCATGCCACAGCTCCCCCTACAAAATTAATCAAGTAACCTGATGTAGACTTTCTCGGGTTAACATCTCCAACTATATCTGCATCTGTGTAACTAGCTAACACAGGTTCTGCTCTTCCAAAATATAAGCATATTTTGGATGTCAAGAATCTACTTTGCTGATCCCAAGTCTTTCATGGTAAAAGACTTATCCAACTGTTTCTTCAGATTGTTGATTATAGAAGCATTATTACCAACAATCAACATGTCATCCACATAGAGCAATAAAATAATGAAATCATCATTAGAGAATTTTTTCACAAATACATAGTGATTTGAAGTAGTCTTCTTGTAGCCTTGCTCCCCCATAACAGACTCGAACTTCTTATACCACTGTCTTGGTGCCTGTTTTAGACCATATAGACTCTTCTTTAGTCTACAAACATAGTCTTCTTTCCCCTTTTTCACAAAACCCTTTGGTTGCTCCATATATATCTCTTCTTCCAAATCTCTATGTAGGAAGACAGTTTTGACATCCTTTTGTTCTACCTCCATATTTAAACTTGTGACTAGCCCTAGCACTGTACGTATGGATGCCATTTTCACGACCGGTGAAAATATCTCGTCAAAGTCAATACCTTTCTTTTGGATGAATCCTTTGACCACTAATCTTGCTTTGAATCGAGGATGGTTGTTGTGTTCTTCATGCTTGATCCTGAACACCTATTTATTCTTCAAAGCTCTTTCGCCTTTTGGAAACTTCACCAGCTCGAACGTTTTATTCTCATGTAAGGATTTCATCTCGTCTTGCATGACTTTTATCCATTTCTTCTTGTGTTCATCATTCATAGATTCATCAAAACTTTCTGGTTCTCCCACGTCAGTCAGCATTACATACTGATCAACTGGATATCTAGTAGATGGTTGTTTATTTCTACTAGATCTTCGTAATGGGAATGGAGAATCTTCAGGTGCTGGTGGTTGAATGTGAACACCATCATCATCCTCTGGTTAAACTTCATTAGGGGCATCTGCATTACCAGCTTCTAGTTGATCATTTTGCACTTCATCTCCAACTTGTCTCAGCACCACTGTTGGAGGATTCATTCGGAAGCTTGTTGAGTCATCATCGGAGCTTGGAACTTCCTTCTCCACCTTGTTGATATCTTCAATAGTGTGATCTTCAACAAACATAGCATCACGACTCCTAATAAGTCTTTTATGCCACAAATCAACTGTAGTATCATTCTCCACTGTATCGATAACATCACTGGAGAGCTTTGCTTGCATCATATACAGTCTTGAGTGCTTCTGACCTCTGGCCACTACTAACGAGCCCTTAGTAAGCTTCCATTTTTCGTTTCCAAATGTACTTCGGAAACCTTCATCATCTAGCCTGTTTACAGAAATTAAGTTCAAATGCATATCAGGAATGTACCTGACATATTTCAGCAACAATCTTGAACCATTCGTTGTTTCTAAAGAAACGTCTCCTTTGCCAACAACATTTGACAGATTTCCATTTACCATCTTAACAACGTCATAATTCCCAGGTGTGTAAGATGAGAAAAATTATCTGTGAGATGTAATATGCACAATAGCTCCACTGTCAACTATCCAACTTGTTTCTTGCGACATCAGGTTTGCTATCTCTGTATCAATAACAAGGTTAAATACATCAACAATGTTACCTTGTTCATCATCACTACTTTCTTCTTTCTTCACATCTTTGCCTTTCTCTTTCTTTAACTTTTGGCAAAATTTCATGATGTGACCCTTCTTCTTGCAGTAATGACATTTCACATTTGCATATATGTTTGACTTTCCTCTTTTTTTTTTTGTCTCTGGAGTTTGGACCTTTGGATTGACTCCTTCCTCTATTTTCTGTAAGCAGAACATTTGAATGTGATGAAGAGGCTGCAGACTGTAATTTACATCTCATCTCTTCATTTAGTGTGTTTCTTTTAACAAACTCCATATTTAATACGCCATTTAGTGCAGTATTTGTCAAAGACACCTTCAAAGTCTCCCAAGACTTTGGTAATGAAGCAAGCACAATCAAAGCAATCACCTCGTCGTCAAACTTTATGCCCATCTTTGATAACAGATCAACCATTCCTTCCATATTGTTTAAATGATTAGCTACAGAAGTACCTTCTTGGTATTTTACCTACATCAATTTTGTCAGATAAAATAATTTGTTGTTATCGGTCTTTGAAGCATACAACTGCTCTAGCTTATTCCACAACGTTCTTGCATGAGTCTCGCTACAAATGTGATTGTATACATTATCATAGACAAATTGTCAAATATAACCACATGCTCGTTCATGCTCAAACTCCCATTCTTTGTTGAACATTTCCTTCAGTTTAGTTGTCGAAAATATCGATAAATGCATCTTTGTAATCATCAAGAGATCCTTCATCTTGGTTCGCCATATACGATAGTTAATATCGTTTAAATTGATCATTTTGTTCGTCTTCACCTCCATTTTCCAAATTAAGCCAAATTTGAAAAAATCGTCCTCAAATATGGAACCAGAACGTTAAAATTTGGCAGAAAAGATATCTTCTAAATTTTTACTACGAGATCGGAAGAGTATCGTCGGACCCCACCAGAATAGTACTGCGGGATCTGATAAATAGTAACTCGTCGGACCTCACTAGAATAATAGCACGGAACCCGGTAAATAGTAACTCAAATAGTATCCCGAGATCCATATACTATTGATGCACAGTGCATCACTTTGTAAATTAATTAAAACAACGTAAACTACTATTTAATACTATTCATCACTTTTGTCATTTTACGTTAACTTTTTGAATGGATCACGTCAAAAAATTTGTTGTAATTTTCTCTTCCCGATGACGTGCTTCTTTTCAAAAAATACCTTCAGTGAAAACATAGCTCTGATACCACTTGTTGAGCGCAACAGGTGTATTTTGTGAAAAGGAAAAATAAAATGAACAAAATTGACACAGAAAATTTAATGTGGTTCACCCTTAACTTTGGGTGTTCACGGACAAAACTCAAAATATTTTTTTCACTATTACAAATAATGGGTATACAGAGATAAATCAAAATAGTGGTTCACAAGGTGTTTCCCAACCTAAAAAATACTAACCTCACTATTTTGTCACTCACCAACCCTTTAGGAATATATTTCCTAACTTCAGAACAAAACAAAGCTCTGGTCTCTCTTTGAATTTCTCTCTGTATTTCTGTATTTGTTTCTGAAGCAGGGAGTGCCTTATATAGGCAATCCGCCGCCTGAAGACAGTTTCAAAGCAGTTGTCTTTCTATCTTTTTCTTTAATTTCTTTCAACTATTACGGCATCGAAATCAGTGCCGCAATTGTTGAGCCACAATTGTTGAATCATATGAGTCCCTCCATGTGAGAGGGACCCATATTCAACAAATCTCCCCCTCCCGATTACATGGAGGGTTCCATCAAGCCTGCTATTAATCGACAATACTCGAACTTCCCTTTTGATAAAATCTTAGTTAACATGTCTGATCCATTTTCATCAGTATGGATCTTTTCTAACTGTAATTGTTTCGTCTCCATTACTTCTCTTATCCAGTAATATCTCATATCAATGTGTTTTGATCGTGAGTGAAACGAGACATTCTTACCAAGGTAAATAGCGCTCTGACTGTCACAGAACAGCTGATATTGTTCTTGCTTGACACCAAGTTCATTAAAGAACTTTTTCATCCATAGCAACGCCTTATAGGCTTCTGTTACTGCAATAAACTCCGCTTCAGTTGTAGAAAGTGCAACACACTTCTGTAACTTTGACTGCCATGCCACGACTCCTCCTGCAAAAGTAATCATCGAACCTGATGTAGACTTTCTCGAGTCATCATCTCCAGCCATATCTACATCTATGTAACTAGCTAATACAGGTTCTACTCTTCCAAAACATAAGCATATTTTGGATGACCCTCGCAGATACTTGAAAATCCACTTGACTACAGCCCAATATTTCTTTCCAGGATTAGAAAGGAAACTACTCACAACTCCAACTGCATGAGCAATATCTGGCCGTGTACAAACCATGACATACATCAAACTTCCAACAGCTGAAGCATATGGAACTCTGGACATTTCTTCCTTCTCTTCATCCGTAGAAGGGCATTCTCTAGAACTTAATTTAAAATGATTATCAAGAGGACAACTAACCATTTTAGCATTGTCCAGTTTGAATCTCTGAAGTACTTTATCAATGTACTTCTCTTGTGACAACCATAATTTCTTGGTGCTTCTATCTCTGATAATCTGCATGCCAAGAATCTGCTTTGTTGATCCCAAGTCTTTCATGGCGAAAGACTTATCCAGCTGCTTCTTCAGATTGTTGATTCTAGAAACATTCTTACCAACAATCAACATATCATCTACATAGAGCAATAAAATAATGAAATCATCATCAGAGAATTTCTTCACGAATACACAGTGATCTGAAGTAGTCTTCTTGTAGCCTTGCTCCCCCATAACAGACTCGAACTTCTTATACCACTGTCT
>JANJEY010000001.1:28105627-28117326 GCA_024703695.1 Erythroxylum cataractarum | reverse complement strand
GTCTTAGCTTTGTAATGATGTATAATATGCTATTTTTGGATGTAAGAATTGTAAGTTATGGATTTTTAAAGTATGGACATGGTTTAGGTGATATCTTTATTTAACAATCTTTAACAGGGCAGCCACAATCATGTGAAAAATTGACCTAATTAGAGGTATAATTTGCTTTTAAGTCCTTTATGAGAATTGTAGCATGTTTTTTGATCTTTTCATTGATATAAAGCATGGAATTGTTGGACGATGGGATAGGAAGTTATGAGTTTGAGAAGATTGTGGTACTGTTAGGATGACATGTGCAGGACAAAAACTTTGATTGAGATTTTGAACCATTTAGAGGTTGCATTTGCTTTCATGTTGTTCTTGAAAGTTGTATAATATGTTCTGATATTTTTTTTAATATAAATCTCGGAATTTTTGGAAAAGGAAATGGGAAGATATGATTTTTGGAAGAATGTTGTACTGTTTTGGAAAATTATGATTACGCAGAAACTTTGATTGAATTTTTGATACCCTTAGAAGTGGAATTGGTTTTCAAGCTCTACATAGATATTGTATATCTTTCTTTTCTCTTTCCATTGACATCAAGTTTTCAAAATTTGGACTTCTGGATTGCAAGTTATGCATGTTGAAAGAAGAGGGGATTAAGTGAAAATTTGAAATTTGAAAAAAAAAACATTATTTGGGCGATTTCACCCTCGCGAAATTGCGAGGGTGTGAGCTGGGAGTGAAACCCAGCTTCTGCTTTTGTATTTTATTTTTTAAAATTAATTAATTAATTAATTTTATTTTTAGGAAATGTGACCCTTTCTCATTCTTTTGTGAATAACTTTTTCATCCGACCTCCGATTGACCTGATTTTTTAGGTATCAGATTCGTGAAATGTTTAATTTTATTTCTATGTGAAATTGTGAATTTTTAGAGATGAAATTGACGTGGATTGATTAGGTCAAAGTGAGGGGACTGAGTAATTATTTTTCTGGTCCGTGTTTTAACAATAATTCGACCTAGAGAGATCCGAATTGAGTGATTTTGGTGTCTATGAATTTCTAAAATTTAGAGAAAAATTTTGTGATGAGAATTTTTGGAATAATGCCGGGAATGTCACAAACAAGCATTGTACACATTTTAATTTCCATATGTGCATTATTAATATTTCTGATTGTACACTTGGTAATATTGGTGTATTTTAATTGTTATAGAGGCACGTTTGGAACGTCAGCCCACAGACGTTGCCGAGACTTCCAGGCATTAGCTTCGAAAACTATTGGTGAGTGACATAGACGGTTCTCTCAATTATTGATTGCTTATAATTCTGTGTTGAATAATGGTGGGTTTGATATTTTTTTTATTGTGGATTCCGGACAGAAGATCCAATGACTGAGTATTGGGGAGCTATGACGTAGAAGTGCTACTTGTATGTGAATTTGTGAACTACTTGCTTATGATGTGATACATTGTGTTGATTGTGATATATATATACTGCTAAATTGTGACATGTGCATTCCATGCATGAATGCATGATCAGATAATGACAGTTGTGACCGGAGCAACCACCGAGAGCTAAAAGCTCAATGGTTGTATTTGGGCCTCGAGCCCTATAGTGATTTAAAGCCTCAGGCTCAACGATTAATGTGCCCATATTGGGATAGTTCAGGCGCTCAGTCACAACACCGTAATAAATTTGAAAATAGTCACATGAACATTTCATATGCTTTTGCTTACATATATTTGATTGAGTGAAAGGAAAATTGCCTTATGCTTATGTGAAAATAAAATGTATTACTGATGTGATCATGTGATACTTCTGATTGATGTGAAATTATGAAATACCTATGACATGCTTGATTGTTGCATGAATTAAGTGAACCATCGATGATGGTTACCTCACTGAGTTCACAAACTCACCTAAAATTACAACCTATTTTTCAGGACCGAGAGTAGACTCCTAGCTCCAGAGGGACTTTTCCTGCTGTGTAGATTGTGTTGGCGAAAGAAGTCATGGCTTACAGGTCGGTCAGCCGGGACTTTTGGGATGACCTAGTTAGAGCTGATGTATTTTCCCTGTTTATATAGCATTTTGTACTAGGTTTTTGGAGTGATGTACAGATAGTAAATGATGACAGATGTATAAACTTCCAATTTTGATGAAATGAAATGGGGAAATTTTTGGTTTTAAAAAGTTGTTATTTTGTAATAATGTCTTATTATTTTGATGCCATGTGAAGTCTAGTAGTGATTGTTCGTAGCTCACCCTTATCGTAGGATATGTATCGGAATGACCTACGGGCGTCCCGGTGTGTACCCTGCGGTAAGGCGGCACTACATTTATCGTGACCGTGTGTTTGAGATCAAAGACTATAAGATGATTATTTTGTAGAAAATCTAAGATATAACAAAGCAATGTGTCACAGGCTATTTCAAATGAGTCAGAATTTATTCCTACAAATTGTTAAGTGTTGTTGAAAGTCATGACAACTATTTTATGCAATGGAGATATGGATGTGGTAAACTAGGATTGTCTAGCTTACAAAAATTAACGACAACTTTTCAAATGTTGAAATATGGTGTATTAGTTAATTCAACCGATGAATACATTAAAATTGGACAATCAAATGCAATTGAAAGAATAAAAAGGTTTTATCGGGCCTTTGTGACAACATTATCTAAAAGCACCAGATACTAATGATGTTGTAAAACTACTTAAAATTAGTGAAAAACATGCTTTTTTTAGGGATGTTAAGGAGCTTAGATTTCATGCACTGGACATGAAAAAATTATCCAACGACTGGTAGGACAACATAGTGGACATAGTGGATTCCCAACTATTATTCTTAAAGTTCTAACTGATTATGATTTGTGGGCATGACATGCACATTTTGGTTTGTTAACATCAAATAATGACATTAATATGTTGGAGGCTTCTTAGTTGTTCGCAAACCTTGACAAACGTATGACACCTTCTACTTATTATGTTATTCGAGGAAAAGTGTACAATATTGGATATTATTTAGTTGATGTTATTTATCTAAAATGATCTACTCTAATACAAACCATTCGTGATCCCTGAGGCCTAAAAAAAGTTATTCGCGAAGATGCAAGAAACACGTAGGATGGATGTTGAGCGTGCATTTAGAGTTCTCCAATCATGATTTGTAATTATCAAGGGTTGGCATGTTTTAGGAAAAATCAATATTACATGATATTATGTTAGCATGCATTATAATGCACAATATGATCATTGAGAATGAATGTGATACTTAAGAGGCTATACAAGATTGGAGGGAAACATCAACCCTTGAAATTAATATAAATAAAGACGATACAACTAGATTTCAAGAATTCCTTGCTCAATACAAGCAAATTAAAGATAAATAAGCTCATTATGAACTTCGTAATGCACTGATTGATATTTGTGGGAACGATATGGTTACTTAAAGGATTAGAGGTTAAATGTGTAATAAAAATATTATATTTGTGTACCTTATTAATTTGGCATATAATGGTTGGACTGTAAAAAAATTTGGTGTAAAAAGATTCCTAAAATATTCTTAGTATAAAATTTTATTGTAAGGGTTGGAGATGGCCCTATGCTTTATCTCATTTATCTTTACACAAAATAACTCTATCTCTTCGCATCTGTTAGATCAGATTGCATTCATTTTAACTATTCATTTAGATTTCTTATCTTTTTATACAATATCCAAGACAAAATAAGGAATTTCTACAAAAAATCTAACTTTATCTCTTCACAATCATTGGATTAGATTGCGTTCATCTCAACTATTCATTAGGATTTTTATCTTTTCCACACAAAATCCAAGATAAGAAATCCTGCAAAAAAAATCCTACAAAAAATCTAACTCTATCTTTATGTAACAATTAGATTATATTGCATTCATTTCAACCATTCATTGGTATTCTTATCTTTTCCACACAATATCTAAGATAAGATAAGCAATCCTCCAAAAAATCTGACTCTATCTCTTCACGAAGTTATATTAGATTTCATTAATCTCAATTGTTCATTGGTATTTTATATTTTTCACACAATATTCAAGACAAGATAAGGAATCCTACAAAAAATCTACTTCTATCTCTTTACCACCATTATATTAGATTGCATTAATCTCAACCGTTCTTTTTTATTCTTATTTCTTTCACACAATATATCTTTATAAATAGTTGATTTGTTATATCAAACTAAAACTATCATTTCATATATCACTTTTTGAAACCTATAAAAAAAAGTAAGCCCAAATTTAGGTAAAAAGCCTTCGAATATATTTCGAAGTGCATCATATTCAGTTAAAGAAGATCGGGTCCTATGCCATGTATATCTTAATATTTCACAAGACCCAATTACTGGTAAAGATCAATCTATGACTCCATTTTTAGTCTCATATCAGAACTAAGTATCATCAAATGCTATCGAATCATATCACCACTATTTGACCTTGGAGATCTCTATCGGTGGCAAACCATATAGATCCAACATATAAAGATTTAAATAAGCTTAGGAGCATGAATGACAGTTTATAGAAGAAGGGAGAAGAAAGGCCTTAAGTTCCTAAAATTTGATGAACATAATGATATGTCTCAGTCAGTTGATTTAAAGGTTAGTATGCTATTTGATTCACTGAATACATTTAGACAAGCTCTAATGTAGTAATGTTATTAAGAAGGATTTTATTTTTTGTATTTCAATAATGAGAAATGTAGAGTAATTGATAAGCATAAGAAAGGTTGTGGGTGGAGAATACAAACTCTCTAACACAACATGGCACTGTATTTCAAATTAAGACATTTCAATCCAACTATGAGTGTGGTAGAGGATACCAAAAAAGAAAATAAAAGGCACTTTGGATTGCAAATAAATACCTCATTTTGGAGATTGTCTTATGTGTGATATTATAAGGCTTAAAGGTGCACTTTTAAGGGATTTTAATGTTGAGATTATAGGCAAGAAGATATACAGGGTGAAGAACTTTGCATTTAAGCTTTTTGCTAGTAAAGAGGGAAAGTAATTTGAGAAAACGAGAGCTATAAATTAGCTATATTAAATTATAATTTGGGTAGTACTTTCATAATCAAGTATCCAAAATATATTTTTTGATTCCATGTACATATATTTGGATTCTTAAAGAAAGAGTTTCTTAGTTGGTTATAGGCCTATGATATGTGTCGATGGTTATCACTTAAAGGGCAAACATGGAGGGTAATTGCTATCGACTATTTGATTGGATATAAATAACATCATGTTTATGATCGCATGGGTTGTGGTTAGAATTGAGAATCAAGTCTCAAGGAAATAGTTTCTCGGATGTTTACAAGAAGACGTCAAACACTACAAGGATTACAATTGGGTTTTCATATTGACCGACAAAAGGTATAATTATGTCATTGAATTTTCTTTTATTTTATAAACACTCATTTATAATTATAATCATCCATCAAGTTCATTAATATTTTTTTTTTGTTTATTTGTACAGGAGTTGGAACATGTCTTTAATGCTGATATAGCCGTTGTTAAAAATAGATATTGTGTTAGATATATCTATGCCAACCTTCAAGCCAATTTTAAAACAATAAAGGTTATAAAGAATATAATCTGGAATATAGCTAAAGCGTAGCCTTTAATGAATTCAGAAGGTATATGATTATTTAATTTAAATGCACTTGAACTTGAATGTATATTATTATTTATTTTATGATTGGTATTCTTCTTTTAACATTGAACAAATACGTAAAACAATTATAAGGCTTAGACAAATTGATCTATAACTAGTTAGACAAGACACTAACCAATAAGTGGTGCATGCATACTTATAATGTTGAATTGAAATATGATATGTTGTTGAACAATTATTGTGAAAGCTTCAATGCTTACATTAAGGAGGTTAAGGACAAGGAAATTATCGTAATGATTGAGATGATTAGAAGAGCAATGACGAAGAGATTTATTAAGTAAAAAGGAGGGGATAGAAAAAAATGAAGAATCCCTTTGTTCTAGGATTCAAAAAACCTTAAAGAAGTTTAAATAAGTTTCCAATAATTGGATAATACACTTTAATGGTGGGAGATTGTTTGAAGTGGATCATATGAATTTTCAACATGTTGATTTCACACACAAAAAAACTTATAGATGCAAGAGATTGGCCTTAATTGGAATTCCTTATTAATATGGTTGTGTTGTAATCAGAAATGATGGTGCCAAACTAAAAGATTATGTGGATTTGATGTATAACAAAGAAAATTTTGAAGCTACTTATGCATGTTAGGTTTTTCCAATTCTTGGTGAAAATTTATGGCCAAATTTGAACAAGAATTATGGTCATGAAATCCTTTCACCACCATAATACAATAGACAATCTGGAAGATGAAAAAAGGCAAGGAACAAGGAGGTAAAAAAAGGAACAAAACCCATATAAATCTACTCAGGAATAACTTCAGATATCATGTAAATTATGCAAGCAATATGGTTATAATGCATGAACATGTTCCAAGAGAATACTTGATAATGCCCTTGATAATCAAAGTAGCTAGCTAAAATAAAAACCAACATAAAGGAAAAAGAAAAGATGACAAATTACACTTATTGTGCCAAATTATTTTTGCATATGGAGCACATTATAACTAGTTATTTATATATAGAGAGCTCATTTTGACTAACAATTTAGCATATGATATTTATTGTGGCTAACTATTTTTTAATATGGAGTCTATTTAGAAGGTGAATTATGGTTTATATATATGATATCTTGATTACCAGATAGAACCATAATTGTTGGATATGATTATAAAATTTAATTTTTGCAGTTATTTAACATGTGATCTAGTCAATTCTTCAATATAATACCTTTTATTTGGTCATTGTTTAATATGATTATTAAAAATCAAAATTTGTAATTGTTTAAGATTGTTTAAGGAGAATCACAATATGACACCTTTTATCCATTCAAGTATTTTACTTGTATTATAATTCAATTATGTTCTTGTGTTGGTTTTTACCTAGATATTGTAAGAAAACATGTTAACATTATAAAACAACAACAATAATAACCTAGACATTTGTTGAGATATGGGGTCTGTGAAGGTCCAAAAGTACGTAGTCTTATCCTTAACTAGTAGAGAAACTATTTTTGATAAAGCCACAAGAAAAGGAGAAAAGAGAAAAGGAGAATTTTTTTAAAATGATTTAAATAAAATATAATCCAAAAAATATAAACAAATAACTACATAAAAAAACAATAAACTACAATAAATATAAATACAAAAAGAAAATCAAAATCAAAATCAAAATAAAATAAAGACAAAAAAGATGAAAAATAAGTAAATAAATAAACAGACAAGGAAGAAAATAAATAATATAATAAAATAAACAAGTAATTGAAAAAGAAAAATAATTAATTAAAAATGAATTAAGAGGAAAGTACTGTAAACAAAAGTATTTAGGCTAAATACAAATACATGAATCGAAAAAAAAAGTTCGAAAAGAGAAGAACCTCTCTATGTAAGACCCTTTACTTATATTCTAGTTCATTAAAATTTCTATTGAGAGTTAAGTCCTCGATAAGCTCTAGCAAAGCCACATCATACCTTATATCATCCTCTCAGTTCTTCTTATGTCTTCCTCTTCTTCTTTTACAATCCCTAAGTACAATCTTTTGCATTTTCTTACTGGAGAATCAAGATTTCTCCTCTTATTATATCCAAATTAACTAAGCCTTGTCTTCCTTAATTTACTATCAATATTAACCACCCTCAATTTGTTTTTTGCCACTACATTCCTAACCTTATCTCTTCTTGTAGTTTTGCACATCTAATGGAGCATCCTTATCTTCGCCTAATTAACTTTTAACTATGCACCTATTTGATTGATCAACACTGTACTCCATAAAGCATGGTCGACCTAATTATTAAATGATATCATTTACCTTTTAGCTTGAGTGATATCTTCTTGTCACATAAAGCTCCTAATACACCCCTTCATTTAAGTCTCCATAAATTTTTATAGGAAATTATATTTTCATTTATCTCACTATTGCTTTGGATGATAGATACAAGGTACTTAAAACAATCTGTCTATGGTATAACATCTAATATAATCTTTAACTCCATATTGAATGCAACTATATGGCCCGAAAATTTACACCCTAAGTACTCATTCTTAATCTTGCTCAATTTAAAGCCTTTCGACTTTAGTTATTAATCCAAAGTTCTAGCTTGATATTAACACTGTCTTTTTTCATCCATTAAAACAATTTCATTAGTAAGCAATAGACACTAAAGCATATCCCCTTAAATATTCTAGGTGAGCTCATTTATATTTATTGTAAATAAGAAAGGGCTCAATGAGGATCCTTGGTATAGCCTGAGATCAATAGGAAAATATTCTACATCTCTTCTTATCATTCTTTTTTGGACTTAACACCTTTATGCATATCCTTAATAACATATATGTAGGTCACAGGAATTCCCTTAACTTCTAAACACTTCTATATGATTTCTTAGGTACCCTATCATAATCGTTCTCTAAGTCAATGAAAACCATGTTTAAATCCCTTCATCTATCCTTGTAATATTCCATTATCCGTTTAAAGAGGTGTATAGCTTCTATTATGGATCCCTATGGCATGAAACCAAATTAACAACACTTTTTTTTACTCTTTTCTTAGTCATCCACTCTTACAACTTTATGGTGACATTAAGTAGTTTGATATCTTTATAGTTTTTATAGCTTTCGATGTCCCCTTTGTTATTAGTATGCTAAGTCTCCACTCATCTGACTTGTTGGCGAACTTGAGGATAACATTGAAAAGCTTGGCTAACCAAATAAGACCTCTTCTTTTAGGCTCTTCCATACCTCTATGGGTTGCTTATCAGGTACTAATGCCCTTCTACTCTTCATCTTCCTTAAAGTTCCTTTAATTTCTTCTCTTGTGATATGTCAGCAATAAATAAAGTTATAATATTTCTTGAACGTGTTAAGATCATCTAAAGAGATTTTGTCATCTCTGCCTTCATTAAAAAGGCTATATAAGTATCATGACAATCTTCTCTTGATGTCATTTTCATCCAGAGCACTCATCCTGCTTCATCCTTTATATAATGAACTTGATCCATGTCTCTCACTTTTCGTTTCTTAGCTCTTACCAACTTAAATATATCCTTTGCTCCTTTTCTAGTTTCCAGTCGTAGGTATAAATTCTTATAGGCTCTACTTTTGGCTTTTGAGACTATCTTCTTTGCCTTTTTCTTTGCAAGCTTATACTTTCTCTATTAACTAGCCTCTTTATATCTGTGTTGCTATCTAGTAAAGCTTTATAAACAACCTCCTTGATATAAAACCAAATAGTATTTTGTATAAATATTTACAATATTAACATGCTAAAATAATATGAATAAGTTAAAAAAGTCTAAATAAGATAATGAAACTATATTAATATGGTAAATGTTTGTATAAAAAACTATTAAATATTAAGGGTTAATTACAAAAAATATCTCAAACTTTGCTCATTTTTGCAATTATATCCCGAACTTCAAAAAGTGACAATAAAATGTTAAAATGTTCAATTTTTTTAATTCGAGCCTGTACTTCAAAAAGTAGAAATAAAATGTTCAAACTTTCAATTTTTTTCAATTATAGTATGACGTTAATGTTTTAGTTTTTACCTTCATTTTTATTTTTTTCTCTCGATACCCTCACCTTTGGTTTTCATATTACGCAACCCCGATGCCCTCATGCTGAGGCTATCAGGAGATCGAACTAAAAATAAAGACCTTGTTGGTGTAGTATGCTGCAATGTGAGAATAGTTTGAGACGACGAAAGAACAAATAGAAAACAAAGGACTGAAGGTGTCAGGAGAACAACAAATCATGAAAGGTTGAGGTTGTGTAAATTAATTTAGGGATTTCATTTTTAACAACAACGTTGTTTCATTAATCTTCATTTATTGTCTTAATTTTAGCTAATGTGCATTAATAGTTAGAGTTTCTGGAACACATGACAAGCCACGTCAGCAACCTTAATGTAGACACTAATGTCAAGCTAGAATTGAATAAATTGAATGTTTGAGCATTTTATTGCCATTTTTTAAAGTTCGGGCTAGAATTAGAAAAAAAATGAAAGTTTACTATTTTATTACCACTTTTTGAAGTTCAGGCTTAATTGCAAAATTGAGCAAAGTTTCAGGTTTTTTGTAATTAACCCTAATATTAATCTATACATAAATACATAAAATGTATTTCCTATAAGTACATTATGAAGTAACACTCAACAACGACAATAAAGATGACCTAACTACAAATCAACAGTTTCCTTAATAATAAGTGTAACATCTCGTTACTGTTAGTAAGGGCATTATGGTAATAATGGGACAGACCGATAGGTTTCATTGCATTCACTGATTGAGCATGTTACTGGCCTCTAAATATAGAGGAACATGTTTATTACATATGCATCTATTCATAGGTACATGCATTCATGATTTTCTGGCATTTTAATTGTGAGTAGGAATTGATCGGATTGTAAACTGGAAACTGACTGAACTGACTAGATTGTGATTAATTGAGAAATTTAGAGTAAGTGGACTCGAATGACTGATTTAGAATAGTCTAAGAGTGATTGGTTATTGATAGTGGCTTATAGGAAATTTTTGAAAAATTCGAGAGAAAATGCCCGGACCGGAAATATTGGAATGACAGACCAATTGACTGTATATTACTGAAAGAATTGTCCAATGGCAATGGAAAAATTAGAGCTATTCTGTTAGAAAATAAAAATGTTGAGCCATTGAAATTTAGAAACTGAAATTTGAACTGATTTTGAGAGTTATGTCTATAAATAGGTTAGGGTTGAAATTGGGGATTTTTACCCTAAGGCAAAAAAATTGTTCCTTCTTCTCTCCTCCCACGGTGATCTTCAATTCCTCCCATCGGTGAGGATTCTTCGATCTTTCCTTGTGGTTTTCTTCTTATTGTGCTAGGCTAACTGGTTTATTTTGATTGATGAAGGTTGAGAAGGATTTGGAGTGGGTTATCATTGAATTTGAAAGATTTTAAGGTTACGGTGATTTTGAGAGATTTGTGGATTTGATCTTCGATTGGTAAGTTTTTATGGCTTTAATGTTGTTACTAATGGTTGTTCCATGCATTTATGGCATTTATTATGGTTGAGTTGGGTAGTTGAGAGTGTTAATGGAGGTTTTAGAGAGTATTAATGGCGGAAATCGATCGGAGAAGATCATCAGGCCTTCGCACGTCGCGACGAGCACGCAGAGGCGTGAGGGCCTCGTCGCGATGAACAATTAATTTATTCGTCGCGACGAGCGAGGAATTATTCGTCGTGACGAGCGGTCTTCATGGCGCGACGAACAGACTTCTTCACGTCGCGTCGAGCGGACGTAGGTCGCGACGAAGGATGAAATTCTGATTGGATTGATTTTAGTTTAAGGGGCATAACTTATGGTATAGACCTCCGATTGAGGTGATTCCTGATTCGTTGCGAACTAGGGAAAGAGGTCTACAATTGAGGATAATTTTGAGGATTGGAATTTAATTTAAATGGTATTGATTCATAGAGAATAAGGTCAATTATGGTTCATAATGTGACCTAAGTATTGAATTGAGACAATTGGAGTTTTAATTGGGATTTTCAATAGAGGTTTTGACCCAATGAATAGGGAATTGTTATAAGAAG
>JANJEY010000001.1:28045198-28098190 GCA_024703695.1 Erythroxylum cataractarum | reverse complement strand
TTTGGACCTAGGTAATGCATAGTAGAATTTAATCTCCAATAGATGCTAGTATATTTGTGTATTTAATAAACAATATTTTTTTGAATAACTTTTTGCTATTAGAGTGCAACTAATATTTTATTTTGTATTTTGAGAAATGACATTATTTTCAACAAACCTGCACTTGAAGTGTAAAAGAATAATGTTTTATTTTCTGACACTATGTTTTTGAACAACTTTGCACTTAGAGTGCAAAAGATGACTTTTATGACATGAAAGAATGTTTTCGAACTTACTTATGCATAAATGAGTCATATATGCTACGTGTATGTTTTCTCTTTTGGCTTAAAGTCACAGCAAGGTCTCATTTTATCGGTTGGACCGATAAATAAAGGCATGATGCCATATTTGATTTTTGATACTTAAATGTTGCATATGATTTTGTGATTAGTGAGGAAACGATTGGCTAATCGTGCGCTGGGCACAACTAATTATGATTAAACGACTCTCGTACTCTTGACGCTGGTACATTAAAGTCGAGTCGTCATATTGACACTTTTCTACGGGATTCACGGGTGAATTCACACCTAGGGTCTGGACACCGACGAGATCATCACCTAGGGTCATGACGCTCTTTTCGACTGTAGTTCAGACTCACCATGGATGAAAGTCAAGCCAACACCGAGTATCGATGGGTGTGCACATTAGTTTGGCAGACTAATGGTGTCACACATAATTGTTTTGGCTTATCCTGATATTGGCTTTCCTATTGAGATTTGATTGATACATATGATGTTTTTATGTTTTTGTGTACTGGAACTGGGAGTTATGTTCACTGGATGAGTGAGTTAATAGCTTGGGCCTATATGGTTCCTAACTAGTATACATTAAGTCATAGGCTGGGCCTATGTGTTTTCTATGCATGATATATTCACTTCATAGGTTATCTATACCATCTTGGTATGAATCAATTCTATCTGTAATATATGTATTTCCTGCTCACTGAGTACCTAGCGTACTCACCCCCCTCCGCTTTCCAACCATGCAGGTTAATTTAGTGAGTTTGAAACTCTGAGTGGATCGTGGGGTCTTTTGACATTTTTGAGATATTACCATAAGTGGGTAGTTTTTTAGTTTTTACTTTTGTTGTCTAGTGGCTCATGAACTATGTTATTTAGTTATGCTTTATAACTTTGTAAGTTAACTTTTGATTGTCTGGTGTTTTATAAATTATTTTATGTATGAATTTTCAATACTGTTGTTGAGATTGCCTTGAGTGGACTAGAGAGTCCTGAAGTTGTGGTTGGATATAAATATAGAAGTGTGTTTGAAATCGTTTGCAGGTTTTGGGATTTTTAAAATACAGTCGTTGTGCTGCCCAAATTTTTTCAAAAAAAAGATATTCAGTTAGCCTTGTATAGTCGGATTAAGGATACTGCGGGTGTCCTTAACCCGAGTATGTGGTGGTTGTCATAGGTCCGACGTGATACCAGGTCGTGACAATTAATTTGATGTCACTAAAAATTATGATTTACCGTCCTGGTTTTAATGACATTAGTCTCAGATACCGATTTTTATACCAATTTTTGTTGTAAATCAGATGCCAGATATTACACTAAACCTATCTAGAATTTTAGAATAATTATGGTATTCATGGTTTTTCTAGATTTTGTATTTTGACTCTCGGGTCTTTTAGGTTTTTAATTTCACATTGTATTAGATGTCTAATAATTCATATAAATAATTTTACATCAATTATATTCGTAATTCGATTCTCAACTGAATGAAGGATTTCAAAACTTTTAATATGAACTTTAAGAATAAAATTAATCACATATAAATATAATTTTTAGATTTTTAGTTTAATTCTAAAATTCAAGATCAACAATAATCAAACAATTGTTAATCAAATTATATTAAAGTCGACTCTAATATCACTGTTGATAAATCAGGTCAGGATTCAATCTCGTGCATAAAGGAATAATTATGAAAATTTTTCGCATTTGATTCTTCGAAGTCAAGATCACCTAAAATTAGATAAAATGTAACACATAAATTCTAATAAAGTAAGAATCATAATTTATTCCGAAGTTTGATCATATTCTTGTCGTATGCCTCAAACCCTTTCTAAAATTAGTTCATCTTAACTACTATAGTAGCACAAGCATTTGAACTCTAACAGTATTTACAAAATATGTTGAGAAAATTATATAACTTTTGCAAAAAGGGGTATGCAAGAAGTGTTATCTCCTTTAAAACTTAAGCTTATTTATAATAAGTTTTAGATATTTTAGTAATTTAAGTAAAATTAAATTTTAATTTCAATTAAACTTTAATTATAATTATTTGCAGAGAGAGTTACGTAAGGAGTGATAGCTCCTTTAAAGCTTAAGTCTATTTATAATAGGTTTTTAGACATTATAGTAATTTAACTAAAATTAAATTCTAATTCTAATTCTAATTAAAATAATATCAATTATACCACAATAAGATCAAATATCTCATATTAATTCTTGTTTATTAAATATCTCATATTTAATAATAAAGTTTCCCCAAATTTACAATCAAGTCTAACTTGATTAAAATATCTTTTCACTTTTTAACCCATTCTTTATGTGTAATCAATTAGGTTCCCAAATATATTGACAAAATTTTAATATAATAAGTTTTTAGTATTGTAAATTCATCCATATTGAATTAATTCTATATCGATGCATAACTAATGTGAAATCATTTAACTCGCCTTATTAATCAAATTAAATTTAAATCTATGAGTCTTTATTTATCAATTGAATTCATATATCATAAGAGATATTATATCTTAACGTAAACTATTAAGGGAACAGACTATAAGTATTATTTTTATATTTAACTCACTTCATCTTTAGGTCCCCTCTTAAATTTGAGACAAATTTCCTTGTGAATTTCTAACAAGAAGCAAGAGAATGAAAAAAGTTTTAGAATTAGAGAATTGTAGCTTAGTTTCTCAATTTGAAATTCCAACTTAAGAAAGTCGATCATCATCTACATTGTGCTATTATTTCAATGCAAAGGAATACATTTTAATGTTTATACTCATTCTAGGAAATCAAGTACAATTTTGTAAGATATAATAAAAATAAGAAAAACTTAAGAAATCTATAAGATTGGCTATAAATCATTTCAACTTTTATTAAGTCAAAATGTGCTTGAATAAAAAGAAAAGGTAAAAAAAAATTGAACATGATTACATGATCTTAGTTACAAAAGACTATTTTATAATAACTAAAAAGAATAATAGAAAGAAAATACATAAAAGGAAACATAATGCTTGGTCAAAGGAACTTTAAATACATTATATGCAACCATATAACATATTCTAGTCAATAACTATGTCAAATTCTATAGTTGCTAGTACAATTTTCAACACTTCACCTTACTTAATAGTTGCAAATTTTAATTCCAAAAATTTAAACCTTATTATATGAAGTGCCTTGGTGAATATGTCTAGAATTTGATCATCTATTTGTTAACACAATAAGCATACTTCACCAGTTTTTCTAAATTTCTCTTAAGAAAAATTGATGTTATAATGTTTAGTTTTTCTGTAGAAGATTGAATTGTTAGAGATAGTTATTATTGCTTAATTATCATCAAAACTGTTTGTACTCTTTTCTTGTTCGAAATGTTAGTTGATAGGATTTTGCTAAGCTATATGACTTATTTCACCACTATTATAGCAATAATGAACTATGTTTCAATTATTGATTGGGCCATTTTCTCTTACTTCTTGGACCTTTATGAAAACAAACCTGATTTAAGTATAAAATAGTACCCTGAATTACTTTCTTGGCATTATAAGAATTCACCTAGTCATTTCCATAATAGACAAGAAATTGTGAATTTTGATTATGATAAAACAAAATGCCACAATCAGTAGTTAGCAACTTTGAGATTAAATAAATGACATACTGTAGAAATCCAATCAAAGCACTCGCAGCATAAATTATGTTAGGCCTTGTTGTTATGATATACATTGACCATCCAATAAGATTTATATAATTAGCCTCCTTCACTTTCTTCTGCTCCATCTTCCTTATAGAGCTTTCTTTTTTCCTAGTTCATAAACTTGTAATCCTCCCTCTGAAGTTTCTTTAAAATATCTTTAGCATATTTTTATAAATAAAAATATATTATTAATTTTGTTTGGTTTTCATGCTAAGGAAGAATTTTATTGTTCCCAAATCTATCACCTTAAAAATCCTCATCATTTCTTCTTTTAACTCTTAAATAAGCACTTTATTATTCTTTGTACCTAATAGGCCATCTATATAGAATGAAATGCTCAAAAAAATTATTAGCATATTTAACATAAACTGTGGTCTTACCTAGACTGTTCACAAAATCTAGGTTTAATAGATGTTGCTAAATTTTATTTATACTAAGTCTTTAGAGTATGCTTTAAATCATATAGAGCATTTTTTAGAAGATAAGCCTTATTATCCTTATCCTTGACCACAAAACCTTCTAGTTGCTTAATATGATTCTCCTATTATAGATAACTATTGAAAAAGGTCGATTTAGAATTAAATTAGAATAATTTTCATTTATTTTAAGCAACCAATGCTAGTAATAATTTGATAATATTTAAATGTGAGAGAAAAAAAAATAAGTAATCAACACCAAATTCTTAAGCCTAAATAATGTTTACTAATGGAGTCATTTATATTAAGCTTGATTATGAATATCCATTTAACATCAATAATCATTTCCTCCTTTAAGCCCTTTAACTAGTCCCTATTTCTTGTCGTTCTTAATCATACTTAACTCCTACTATATTATAGCTACCTATTTTGGATTCTTTTTAGCTTTCTCATAATCTATAGGTTCAAAAATTGTAACTCTAATAAATATCATAAAGCAACCTAGTCTCTTTAATAGAAGGTTCATCAATTTCGTCTTCTTATTTTCATATAAGATTAAAGTTGTGGATCTTCTCTTTTTTATTCTAACTTCATTGTTGATTTTCAACCAATCGAACGTGTTTAGTCACCAAGATCTTTCTTATTCGAGGTTGAAAGATCTTGTCAGCTTTAATGACATTGTTGTAGCCAATAAATATGTTAGATTTTTCCCTCCTATCTAATTTGTCCCTTTTCACTTGGGGAATTATGTGAAAGCATATATACAACTAAATACTTTATGGTTTTGTAAGGATGTGTTGTATCCATACCAAATATCAAATGGAGTTTTCATTTTGATAGCCTTAATATGAAGCCTATTCAACAAAAAATGCTAGTATTTAATGCTTTTGTCCAAAACCTTTTTGATATATATGCACCTAACCATTTCCATTATGGTTATATTTTTCTCTCATTCACTCTATTTTGGTACAAAGTACAGGGAGTGGCAAGTTGATGCTCAGGTTTAGTTTTTTTACATAACTTAAATTGTTCTAAATTGTACTTTTTTATAATATCTGATATTAAAACTTAAACTCCACAACCATTCTTATTCTCAATCCAAGTTTTGAATGTCCTAAGCACACTTCTAAGATATGGATGAAATTTTAGAAAATATACTCAACACGTTATACTTAGATCAATGATAAAGGTCATATATTATTTTCTTCCCTTTATAGATAAAACAAATTGAGGTCCATAGAGATATGAATAAGTTGCAACTTCTAAGATGCTCTTCAGTTTGTCTTTGAGAAAGAAAGTCTAGTTTACTTGCCAAATTGATAAGTAAAAGTAATAAGTTGAATGATTGAAATGCCTTAGTCTTTTAGGCCAAAACCCAGTAGTATTTACAAAACTTAGGAATACAACTTGTTACTCCTCCATTAGATTCAATAAGAAGCTCTTGTTATTCCTCCATTAGGTTCAATAAGAAGCTTTTACCTTTCATTTTAATTTTTAACACATCTTAATCATTTGCATCCCCGATCAAACATTTATTGTCTTTAAAATGACTTTGTAATCTTTCTCCAAAAGTTGTGCTACATTCAATAAATTCTAATCAATTTTAAGGACAACAAGATATCACTTATAAGTTTTGTACATGTGCATTTTTTAGCTATAGTCTCTTTATCTTTAGCAATTATATGCTCCTCTTATCAATCCTGACCTTCGACACTTTAAACTTATCAAGCTTTTCGAAAATTTGTTTATCATAGCGTTGTTAGTGAACCAAAACTAGAAAAGCATGTTGCCATAAACAATTGCTCCTTCTCCTCTTGTTAGTCTACCATTTGAGCTTCATTTTGATACTAAAACTTACATCTATGGATCTTTTTATGATACCCAATTTTATTGTATCGATTGTACTTTATATATAGTTGGAGATAACAATGAGCTGACCCATAAGCCTAAATTTAGGTGCTTTTAATGAATTAACCCATAAGCCAAATCAGCCTAGACTAGTCTGAGACCCAATTTTTCTAAGCAAAATAGAGCCTAGGCAACTCAGATATAGATTCAATTAAAAAACATTATTTTATACTTTTAATTTAAAATGGTCGATCTCGCTAATTTTTTAAAATTAAAAGGGTCCGCCAGTTGTTATCCCTATATCTAGTCTTCTTTGACATCTGAAAGGAGGATGGCCTTTCATTCCATAATATCAATAAGGAGGAAAATTTCTTCCTCTAAACTATTGTCATCCGTAGCAAGCTCATTTTACTTTGTTTCCATAGACCAGTGTCGCTAATTTTTTAAAATAATTTTTAAAAATTAAAAGAGTTGGCTCGTTTCTATCCCTATATCTGGTTTTCTCTAGCATTTGACAGGAGGATGGCCTTTCATACCATAATATCAATAAGAGGAAAACTCTTCCACTAAACTGTTGTCATCCGTAGCAAGCTCATATTTACTTTGTTTCTTTCTTTTTCTTAATGTTATGAGAGCTTAAATTGCTAGGTTCTTTCTATTAATCCTTCCAAGATAGCAAAAAGCCTATCAAGTCATCAACAGTACAAGGTTGGTTCAACAGACTTCAAGTTGAATTTGTGACCATAGCTGGACTGAGACCTACCTTAATCGATCCAAGCGACCTAACCTCCAAATCACAAAATCACATTGTTTTGGAAGAATTCCCTAAAACATCATCATAATGATTATAAATTTTAAGAAACTTAAGACTAAATAATGTCATTTTACATGACTCAAGCATGCTAAAACTTAAGCTTTAGGTTGCACGCAGTCCCTTTCAACAACTTTCTAAAGATCGTTCGCATCTAAGACTCCATTCTATTGTCCAAAAGTTACAACTTTTATCATCAAATTACAAGTAGTGCTATAACAATGCGTGGGAGTCTAAATCCATTGTCAGATGGATTTGCAGAAAGATCGGCTAGACCTTTTTCAGGATGCTTGGAAACACTCACAGCTCCCTTAAGAACATAAGTTTTATACCAAATTGTAGGATTTTGATCACAAAACGGTGAAACTTATGAAATCTACAGTTCATTTCAACTTTAATTGAATCAATACATACTTAAATAGAAAAGCAAAACAAAATGACTTGAACATGATTACATGATCTTTCACTATGAACAACTATTCTGTAGCAACTAACAAAAACAGAAAAAAAAAAAAAGAGAAAAGAAAATGCATAACAGAAAGCATAAGACTCGGATAGAAAGGCTCAAATACAGAATGTGCAGCCACATAACCTATCAGCAACTACAGATAATTTTCAACAGATTCATTAGCCTTCTCTTACCTGATCAAATATTGGGGAGATTTGTATATTGGAACTTTGATACAAATATGCTGATGAGTTTTCCTGCATCAGCAACCAGAGTATAGTGCATATGTTGAAAGTAGCTTTCGAGGTGCCCCTTCTGTATCCAAAAGCATAAATCCTACCAACTACTTAGTTATCTTTTGAGAAAAAGTACTCTGCAATTTTTTTTCTTCAATAGCTAAACAAACTGGATAAAAATGTGCCATTGTAGTTCTCTTTGACATTGTTTTTGAAAGAAACATAAAACATAAAAACCATTCATGTTTCTGAAGAAAACTCCGGGTACATGCAACATGGAATATCACTGACCAATTGAATTGAATTTGTAAGCCTACAAATGCTGCAACAAAGTTGTAGTCCAGTAACTCAACAACTAAATTTGAGCAAAAGAAAATTACACCGTTGAAGCCTAGTTAACAGCTCCTTCCCACTATTACCAGAGCACAGAAATCAATGATCAAATACTACTTGAAGCTTCCACTTCTACCAAAACTGTGCAAGCTTCTTCCTTTGTGCACCTCTGGGTTAGAGCAAAAGATTTGGTTATGGAGTAAACAACAGAACATGTAAAAGAAAGGTGAGCACTAAGATCATGATGGCCAAAGATCCCGAAGAAGCTTTGGAGTTGTCCGTGGGTAGGGAAGGCGGTGCTGTTCCTGCAGGATTCAGTCCAGTAGTACCAGCGACGGATGTTGGCGGGGTTAGTATACTTGAGTTGGTGGCCGGAGTTGCTGGTGTGGTACCTGTAATAGTCCCTCCCGCCGTGCTGTAAAGTGGCAATGATTCAGCCAGTTAGTTCTTTTCAACATGGCATAAACAACTTGAACCGTATAAACTCACCTTCCTAGATGATAGACCAACCATATGTTCATTTAGCTTGGAATAATACTGTTAGTAAATGGTCTAACATTAAGGATACATGCTAGTATGTTTCCTAGCTCAAATTTATCTTGCACTATATTTAAGTATTATACATGCACAAAACACAACTTAAAGCAGCAGTAACCTAGGGGCACACAAATATGAGATAAGATCCGCTGTCCAATATTACCTTGTCTTATTCTATCTCATGAAATATCAGTTATTTATTTTGCGGGACTCACGTGGAATCTATATAGAGCCCACATAAATAAATGATTGAGATTCATTGGACACAATAAGACACCATAATATTGGACAAAAAATATGGACTCCACAAATATAGGCCCGCATGAGTGCAACCTGCTTTTCAATTTAGACAATCCAGATGACAATTTCAATTAAGTAAGAAGGCACCTGCACTGCATAACACAAAATCTATGGATGAATTTCTAAATAATCCTAACCACTTTGCCTCAATCAAGGACCGCATTGACTCGAATTCATGACCTCTAGCACTATATTCCCTATAGAAGAGTCTCCCTCAACAAAACGGATCACCATATAGAAAAAGTTATCTCTAACAGTTCATTTTTGCTGGGAGAAACAATCAATGAAGCTAAATGCTAGTGTACGGATGACCAGTTACACATCAGAACATTCTTTAGCAAATAATGTGAAATGAGAAACGAATCCAATATGTAGCAACAAGCTTGCCAGACATACAATTGTGCATTGTAAGTGACAAGCAGGACCATCTGAAGGGCATTGTCGCCTTTTTAAGATCAGATACTCCTGCGTTTCCACTGTCATGACTAGACGCAATTATGTCTCTGAACTATTTCTCCTTTTAAATTTTCTTTATTAACAATATCAGTAATAATCAAATGTAAATCCTGTGTTTGCAATTTTACCGCTCTCAACAGTCAGTCCATGTTCTACCCTATTGACTAAAAACTAAAGTATACCTATCCCAAGGGACCACACCTGTCTGTCTCTTTTGATCATCGTAGATCAGACCTGACCCCTACCCATCTGTCTCTGAAGTCTGACCAAAAATCCCGTCCGTTGGATTTTCCCATGAACTTAATCCAACGGTCAAAACAAAAATAACGGATTCTCGTTCTAGTATCAATAAAAACCCAGAAGCACAATGTAACGAAGCCCGAGATATCGAACAGAGAGACGTGTGATGTGACAAAGCCATACGAAACTCGAAGCACTATTACCTATTGCTGTGCATGCATCCATTATCCCCTTCCCCTAACATTGTGCTTTTTCTTTCAGAACAGGAGTTCCGTACATATCTTTTCATTAACAATACCAGACGTTAACTTTCTTATCTCACACTGCCCGGTTGAATAAATGAAATCAAGACCCAAGTTTCCAGAAGATTATTTATATATGGTCATGGCAATCAAGAAAAGAGAAACTCATTGATTATAGCACCATACCTCAAAGAAGATGGATAAACACAAGATCCATAACCTGCATCGCAAACCAAAAAACACAAGAAGACATGTTAATAAGAAAGCAACAATCTTTACATACAAATATATATAGACTACACATCTAAAGAACGGAAAAAGAATTACTAGGGTCGGTTCTAGCAACAATGGCAGTGCCGGAGAAGTCACATGAACCGGGAGACATGGCTTTGCGCTGGAAGTAGCTGTTGAAAGAATAAGAAGCATGTGCCTGAAGTGTGTTGGGCAAAAAACACAACCCATTTGACTGTATAGGGGTGCAATCTGCACCAGAGGCACATGCATAGTCAAGAGCCGTCTGCAAGGCCTGGTTGGTGGCGTCGCTCCGAGCCACGCACCAGTTTCCTTCAACCACCCATGAATAGTTGGAACTAAAAATGGAGAGGAAGACATAGATGAGTAGTGTGTTAATGGAGAGTGTTGCCATGGGGGACAAAGGAGAGTTCGAGGGACTTAGTAAGCTAGCTGTTATTTGATCGAATATATTTTGGTAAAGCTAGTTAGAGAGAAGCTGGCGAAAACAAAAGAGTTCTTTTATTTGCTTTGCTTTTCTTTCAGCTTCTTTTCTTTTCTGTTCTCTTCTTTTCTTTCTTTATATATTCCTATAATTTATTTTCCCTTTCGGAGTTTTGACTTTTGACTGGTTGAATAATAAAGGGCTTCCGACAAGATTTAAGATTAGGCGATCGTATTACAAAAACTCTGAACTTCAATAACTTTAATTGCATTCGAAAAATTTACAATTTTCTATGAAATTCATTAAATTTAAATTTGTTAAAGTAAAGCAGAATTTTAATTGGTTAATAATTAATTTTTTGCAAGTCCTAATCTTAATCAATAACGATTACATTTTAATTTGTAAGAAATATTTAATTTTGACAATCTAAATTATACATAATTTTAATTTAAAGATAGACTCAAGTTTAATAACGTGTCTCTCAATCTTTGTGTATACAACCTGTTTGATAAAAATCCTTTTTACTTCTACTTTCCTATTTTATTTTTAAGGATAGAACCTTATGAGAATTATATAGTTATTATTTTTACCATATGGCATCAGAAACTTCATAACTAACAAATTTAGAATTAATCCTTTAATATCTTCCGGGGGTTACTTTAAAGCACTACAATAGAAGAGACTCTTAGCGATGATTTATATTCGTCTCGTCGCCGAAAACGTCACCTAATTATAGTAACAGAAAATTATAGGCGACATTTTACCCAATCGTCGTTAATGATTTTTTTGCTATGCTTTATTTTTATAGAAAAAACTGTAGGCGAAGTTTTAAGAAATCACCATCAATACATTTTGGCTACGCTTAGATTTCGTACCTAAAGATTATTAGCTATGTTTTCAGAAACGTTGCTAAAGTTTTAAGCTAAATTTCAAAAAACATAGCTACTTACTTTTAGCTACGTTTTCAGAAACATAGCCAAATTAAGATTTTTAGCTTCGTTTCTATAAACGTATCTAAAAGATTTTAGTTACGTTTTCGAAATATTTTTAGCTACGTTTTATAAAATTTAGATAAAATTTTAATTTACGTTTTAACTAAATGTTATACCATATTAATTTAGATCTTTTTATTGTTAATTTATTATGCAAAAATATAATACAAACATAATTGAAAAATTGAAGCATTGCATATAAAAAATAAAATATCATTAAATTTGATCGTGCACAAGATTTTAATTACAACTTCAAAAATATTTATATATAAAATAAAAAATACAAAGATTAATTTAATCACTCATACTCGTTTTCATCTTCACTGCTTTCATAATTTGGGCAAATAATTTTCTTAGGTACTTTTCATACTTGATCAACTTTATTTTAAACGATTTGTTTTCCTCTTCAAGACATTGAAAGTGTGCTAGTTTTGGTGACGATGAAACAGTTGGCTTAGGGCTAAACTCAAGGGCTTTGATATAGCCAAATATGTACCAAAAACCTTCTTGCAAATGTTTTCTACATTTGGATCATTTCCGTCAAACATTGATATTTGCAATAACTTTTGTATCTTATTCTAAAATTAAAAAATAGAATCAATATTCAATGCTAATATTATTAATTAGTACTACATAAATAAGTAAACTTAAAATTTAAATAAAATTTTATATTATATAGTTATTGTGCACTTCTTCAAACATCCACCCTTGACCTTTCTTATAGTGAATGAGTTTGTAGAGTATGATCCTATCACACTCTTCTCCGTGTAGTTCCTTCTCACTCTATTTTATGAAAAAGAAATACAATGCACAATAAATAATATTGAGTTTATTGATATAATTTTAACTTAGAAACGAATATATGGATAACGTCATTTTTCTTATTATGTACATCTCATTTCCTTTTATGAAGCTATTATATATATTCACATTTGATGGCCTATACTACCTGTTGTTTTAAGCTTCCTTGAATCTTGAAGATGACATTTATGCTAATAAAGGTAAGAGCGATGTTACAACGGTCTATAAAGGATTAGGGAGATCAGTTCTTTTGGAAAATTTGTCCATTCCATAAACCTCGTATGGACATTCAAGTATGCATTAATATCCAATTTTAGTTCATTTAACAGTTTTCTAATATGACATTATATAAGTTCTATACTGATTGTGTTTTAGGTAAACCCCTTCATACTAGTAGTTCATCTAGAAAGTTAGTCTTTGATACTAAATCTGGTGACTCATTCTTTGTATCCTCTACAAGTTTACCTATAGTAGAAACGTTGTTGCAAGAAGGTGTTAGAAACCCTACATATGAAGAAAGAAGTATCATTGTTTCAATTGGTATATTTGAACATGCCAGAATCCTTCTCGAAAATCCAGATATCGGGGACTCATTTATCTTTACTGACTCTTATGTCACATGGAATCTAAGAAAATAATTATATCATTGTGATTTATTGATGCAATACACTAGGCTTAGCTTTAAAGTTGATTTATTGTTGTATCTGTAAGAATTTGTGAAGCAATCTCCCTACTAGTTAGGGGTCAACCTACATCCTATTGAGTGTCAGTTGTTATTGTTCTTGTTCTATGACTTTAACAATTGTTAACCTTTTATTTCCAAGTTTGTACTTGAATATGATATTAAACAAATTGTCTTATTTCCTTTTCCATATATTGTGTAAAATATTGAATTCAAATTCTTATATTTCTATAAAATTCAATAAACAATGAATTTCAGGTAGAAATATGGCATCAAAGAGACAATGTGATGTAACGCAGCTTAGGTTCACACTCATGTTCGGAGGTGCTTATTGTGAAGGTGGACCGTCACAGTTTGCAGCTGCAACTTAATCACCTCCTCCCCCTCTAGAGCCTACAATTGCATATGAGACATCACCTATTGCTTGTCATGCTACACCATCCCCAACTCACACATCATCCACTACCCCTTTATTGGACGAAGGAGATGAATACCAACCTGGAGCCGAGGGACCTATTAGAAAAAAGTACATAACAGTTGCCAATAATCTGTAAGTGAGATCGCATTAAACACTATATGTTTTTAATTACGTTATAGTTTTTTTTTTTATTTTGCAAATGGTATAAAATTGCTTGTTTTTATATTAGGTTGATTTTGTCTGGACCGTGTTCTAGAAATATGACATCTAAATTTAAGGAGATGATTGATCCCGAGGGTTATGTATAGAAGAATATCTCTCAGGCCACAAAGGCATTTTACTTTAAAGAGTTTGAGGTACAATAAAAATTTACTTTCCTTTTTAATTGATTTGTATACATTAATTAGATAAATATTATTACATTATAAGTTATCAAATTTTTTCTTTTGTATTTGAGAAAGAATTTTTCTAAGATTCTGATTTCAACGCAATCATAGACCAACAGACATGGAGGCCTGGAGGAAGAGAATCTTCCCATATATACGGAAGGATCAATTATCCACCACGAGCATGCAGAGAGACTTGTAAGTATCTAAACTTGACACTTATATTGTAATTATTTTACTTTGTTATATTTCAATTTAAATTGATTAGTAAATATTGATATAAAAACATGTGTATTATAGATAATGATACTGGTATAAATGTTTGGTGCTATATATGCTTATGTTGAGTTATTTTATTTGTTCAACATGGGGTAAATATCGTAAAAATAGAGAAAATTTTGCTGAAATTTTTATAAATTCTAGTTCACATATAACATTTTATTCTTATGTAGAAAAAGTCTATGGGCATGAGGCCTATACCTCGTCAGCTGTTTTTGCACACTTACACTAAGAAACATGACGGTGTGACATTCACCAACAGTCGATGTAGAAAATTGAATATATGTTAAATTAATGTTTTAATATTATTTCTTAATAATTATCACTTACTAATATAAACATTACTTCCTAATAAGACCAAATACAAGAAAGCATTGAACAACAATTTCAACACGAATAAGCTGTGGATGAGAGTCAGACGTATCTTATATAGTGGGTGGTAGAGACTGTTGTGGAAGGATTTTCGGGTTAGGTTCATTTGCGAACACATGTTATTCGCAATTTTCTACATCCAGTACAATAGCATTTAGTAGATGGTCACAAACCGATCAAGTCAATCGGCTTTAGACCACAGTGGACACATTGATGGACAACCGTCGGTAAATTTACCGACGGATTTGCAGTAAACCAATGGTAAAATTACCTACCGACGTAAGTATTCAGGCAACCGTCAGTATATTTAGCAATGGACACATAATAAATACGTCGGTAAATTTATCTTTGGTCGTTTTAATAACGTCTTTGTTTGTCGATTGTTTATGTCACTAATTAATATTACCAACGGAATTCAAATATATTATGTTGGCAATTTCCATCGCTAAATAACGTTTTTCTTGCAGTGAAACATAGGCAAGTCCCAATACGAAGTATCCCTTGGTTCAAATATTGTTGTAAAGCTTAAAGAATTTGATATAAACCATCATTTAATTAAATCATTGCATGGTTCATTCTCCAAGCAATTTGATAAATTTTAAAGTAAAACACTATTTAACGACTGTTTTATGACCCAATAAAAAACAAGTAATTGTATTTAGCAAGTAATACTAATTATTATTATTATTATTTCATATAAGCCCAAGATTAAGGCTGGAAGATGTCTGACACAAGTGAAGTATCATTAATGTGGTACATCAAAGCTGAATTAAAAAGTTCTTAAATCAGAGACATCAAATTAGAAAAGTTGCAGTCTAATCTAAAGGATCAGCTTCCATATCCTCTACTTGTAGCTCTAAGCAGTGTTAGTGAGAAGTGGAGATTTCCGCTCCACCTAAAACTCCATAGTTGGGCCCAGTCACCTTCTTCCATGTCGTTCTTTTCCTTGTCCAAAACTGAATTCCATCCACTTGTCAACGTGTAGCAACTTGTATTTTTCATCGTCCGTTTGGTCAAGCGCATGGAAGAGTTGATATCAAAGCTTGGCTCTATAAATCCAACGTTTAAAGGCCTTTTGTTATCTAGTTCTGCCTTCTCCTCCAGTGTAAGAAATTCGTTCTTGATTTGGTTCAAGGGAAAGGTGAAACGGCCATGATGCCTACTCAGGTCAGTCCTATAGAGTGGTTTCACGATCACTATTACAGGATTTGTTCCTCCGAAGTTTTCGATATAGTCCTTCATATCAGCTGGCATCTCAGATGCTGAAACACCCAGTTGCTCAAAGCTTCCAAATTTCATCACCTTTCTCTTCTTCACTTGACCGACTTCTTTCACTTTGCCGTCGCTTTTATAACACCGTCTTTTAACGTTCTTGACCTTCATCATCAAACTCTCCAAGTGTTGGTCTTCGCAGCTTAGGCTTAACTCCTTTGTTGTAAAAACAGGATCTTTCAGTTCTTGTCTGGCAGCATCTTCAAAGTTTCCATCCTTAGAAGCAAGATCTTCATATTCCAAACTTTGAGGTTTATCCTCAGGTTTAGGAACTCGATTGCTGCCCCTCTTCTTCTTGCACGATGGTGGAAGTGAGAAAAACGAAGCCAAATCAACAACAGAAGTCAGTTGATGATGTTGTTGCTTGACTTTGTTTTTCTTTTTGTTTTGGATCATGTCAGCAACTACTTTTTGAGTTAACAATTGAAAGTACAACTCTGAGCGCTTTTCTGCAAGTTGACATACTTCGTCAACCATTCTCTCAAAAGATCCATCTCCCAAATGCTCCAAGTCTTTGAGAGTCACCATCAAACAGGACCAGCGAACAAGAACAGCAAAAAAAAAGAGCCGCAGGTGCGAGGTAGGATTTCAGATACAGACAGAGCAATACTGTATTATTAGATCTCTGATCCTCAGAAAGTACAGTAATGTAATATATACATGAATTTCACTACATGGTGTCCTTTTCCTAATAGGAATAGGTAAAATCAGGTTTGGAGATTTCCTTATTGATTTCGGAATTCGGAGTAAAGTGGAGGGAGAGTATATGAACTTGAATGTTTTAAAAGTTCGTTTCTAAAGTAGCCGTTAGTTCGTCTTCGGATTTTTTGGCGCCCAACCTCTTATTTCTTATTCTTAGGTGACTAAACAACACAAAAAAAAGAGAGAGAGAAAATTTATTTGGTTAAAACATAAATTATGAGTAAATGTAAAAAATTCTAATTGTGAAGGGATTTTTCAAATTTATTTTATAATTATCCAAAATAACTAAAAATTTCAAAGTGTGGATATGATTATAATGTTTATATTTTGAATCTAAAATATTCATAAATTCATTACTTTTAAAAATATAAGTTAGCAGAAAAACTTTGTCAAATAAATATAAATTCCTAGATTACTCTCCACACAATAATTTATATAAAACTAAAAAAAGAAGGAGATATTTTATTTTATTTTATTTAAAAATATTAATAAGATACGAGTAATTGTAAAGAAAAGTTAATTGTAAAGGATTTTAAAAAAATTATAGTTATTTGAAAATAACTAAGAAAATAAGAGTACAAGTTTTATTATTATATTCTATATTATACATGTAAAAATTCATAAATTCACTAATTATTTTTTAATATAAATGCTACCAAAAAAAAGACCTGAACTTATCATATAAATTCTAAACCTCCAATATTGGTGCATCCATTGTCAATTGAAAACCTGAATTTCCCAATTTATGCAACTTGGGAGAAACAACTTCCTCCTGTTTCTCATATACTATAATATTAACGCCAAATTGTCATATCCCATATGCTTAACTTAAGTGCCTAAAAAAGAGGGAAAGTTATTTTGTTTGAAAAATAAATCAAGTGCACCAAATTTTTATGTAGTTTTATTACTTTTATTAAATTTTCTTTTAAAAAAATGTTATAAAAATCTTCATCTCTTTTTGTTAAAAAATCAAAATTATTTCTTTCATTAAATTTTATTATTAACTTTTGTTGAATTTACATTTTTAGGACACGTGAACAACTAAATCATATGGAAGTAATTGGAAATTAACAAATCACAATAATTCTACATGTCAAAATGAATGAGTACAAAGAATATTATGTTACATTTGAAATTTTACTAGAATTAAATACATCGTATGCCACCTATAAATTGTATACTACCTGTATGTACAAAAATTATTCCAACATATTAAAACCAAGTAACAACAAAAAATAGAAATTCAAAGAGAGAGCACAAATAATACTAAACATTAATGTAAAAAAACACGGATTGATATATGCTTGTGCACTATTTAAGGTTGTATTGAAGAAGGTTAAGTATACTACGATGTGGTCAACAATATTTTTATAAATGTTTTTTGAAAAATAATGTAAAGGATATGGATTACTATCCACTCATGTATGAAATCATGTTTTGTTTGAAGTAGATCGAGCCAAAGTAGCTAATATACAGGAAAATAAAACTCACAAGAAAATATATAAGACACTCACAAGTAAATAATGTGAAAATAAATCAACAAGGAACACATGATTTGCGTGGTTCAACTTAAAACCTACTTCCATAGGTAGAGGCAATGAGAAAATTCCACTATAATCAAGAAGATGAAGAGTCCTAGCTTAATCACAAAGCTTAGCAATTTGTCTAACCCACTAACCAACCAAAAAGCTTTAAAAAGCTAAACTCTCTTTTTCTTTTATTTATGGTGTTGACGGTGACACTACAACAAAAAAAAACAAAAAAAAGGCCACACACCAACCAACTGCCCTCAATTCCAATATATACATCTCAACATGTTATTACTAAAATAACCTTGTCATTAAAGGCATAAAAGGAAATTCTCCAAGCTACACATCACGACAAATCTTCATCTTGGCTTGAAATTTCTTCGAGTCAAATATTATAGCAATTTTCTCCAAATTGGATAACCTCTGTCTCATATGCCCCTTAGGGCAATCAACAGCTACAAATACTAACAAGTCTAAGCAATGCTTGAACTTATGAATTGTAATACGTTTCGTTAATATGTCTACTAGGCTCTCCTCAGTAGCAACCTTGCTAATCATCACAACACTATGTGAGACATAATCCCGAACAAAAATCTAACATCAATATGTTTGGTCCACTCAAGAATTTGGCTATCACAAAGCACAACAGTAGAATCCTGCTACAATCCTAAGTAGTTAACCAAACCTTTCAACCACAATCCTTCCTTTAGCTTTTATGGCTGTCATATATTCCACCTCAGTTGTAGAGAAGACATTAGTAGATTGTAAAATAACCTTCCAACTAATAGCACTTCCAACAAGCTTGAAAACATAACCAGTCAAAGATCTTCTTTTATCTAAATCCCCAACATAATCAAAATCAACATAACCTGTAAGATTGCTAGAGCAGTCACTATGATCAACAGAAATATGTAGTACCTCTCAAATACCTGAGAATTCACTTCACTGTCTACCAATGTTCTTTACTAAGATAAGACATATACTTACTGACTATATTGATTGCATATGAAATATCTGGCCGAGCGCAAACCATAGCATACATCACACTCCCAACTATAGCTGAGTATGGAATGCAAGTCATTTTTTGCTTTTCATCATCAATTTAGGATAACAACTAGGCAAAAAGCCTAAAGAGAGCTGCTAAAAGAATACTCACAGGTTTCTCCTAAACCATACGAAAACTCTTAAGAACTTTTTTTAATGTAATTCTTTGACAATAAACTAAGCTTACCTGCTTTTCAGTCTCTATGAATCTCCATCCCCAAAATTTGCTTAGCTACTCCTAAATCCTTCATCTCAAAATCACTATTCAACTAAGATTTCAACCTGTTGATTTCCATGATATCCTTTGCAGCAATTAACATGTCATCAACATAAAGCAATAGTAAATGAATGAATCATCTGAGAGTTTCTTGTGATAAACACAAGCATCATAAACACATCTAACAAAATCATGATCAATTATAAAATTGTCAAACCATTTATACTATTGACTTAGTGATAGTTTCAATTTGTATAAAGGCTTTTTCAACAAGAAAACATCTTCCTTACCAAGCATTGCAAACACCTTTGGTTGATGCATATTGATTGTTTCCTCAAGCTCACCATAAAAGAAAGTTTTTTTTTTTAAATTTAACATCAAGCTGCTGAAATTTCATGTCAAACTTGGCTACTATGGTAATATAACAATGGATATATGTTTCACAACTGGAGAGAAAACTTCATTATAATCAATTGCCTCCCTTTGACTAAAGCCCTTAGCAACTAACCATGCCTTGAATCTAGTTTCTTCAAACCTTGACATGCCTTCCTTTTTCTTGAAGACCCATTTGCAACCAACAACTTTTTAGCTAATTGGCAGTGTGACCAACTCTCATGTGTGGTTCTTATAAAGAGAATTTGCCTCCTCATTCATAGCAACTAACTACTGTGTATACCCACTACATTTGACAACCTCATTGTAACTTGAAGGTTCAGAACCAATAAACTCTACCATACTAAGTGCATAAGAAACCAAATTAGCATCACCATAACTTTGAGGAGGTTTGATCTGTCTCCTCGATCTACTAGTGGCAATGCTATATTGCTACTCTTGAGGTGTAGTGGTTTCTTTATGTGAATCCTCCACCTCAACTTGATCATATTGGACTAAAATACGTTAATTTAAGGTAGAAATATTAGGAGTCTCCACATGAAACTCTACTTGCTACTCAACACCATGATCTCCCTTTTAAACTGACTCTTCTTTTTCATAGGAACTACCCGCGGTTTCAATTTCCCCTCATTAACTTAAGCATAAGCAGGGCAACCAAATACTCTTAAACCATAGTAATTAGCAGGACTATCAGACCATACCTCTTCAGGAGTTTTTAGCTCAATAACTGTGAATGGAGATCTATTAACCAAATAAGAAGTAGTATTAACAACTTCAGCCTAAAAATCTTTACTAAGCCTAGCGTTTAGTCTCATACATCGATCTCATTCCAAGAGAGTTTTGTTCATGCATTCTACAACCTCATTCTGTTGTGGTGTGTGTCGAATAGTGTTGTGTCTCACTATTAAGTCATTCTTGTAGAACTCATCAAATTCACTTGATCAATACTCTAAACCATTATCTATTCGAAATTGCTTGATCTTTTTCCCAGTTTGTTTTTCAATCAGAGTCGTGAGTTGCTTGAAGGTTTCAAACACTTGATCTTTGCTTTTAGAAAATACACCCAGACTTTCTTAAGAAATCATCAATAAAAGTCAATAAATATCTAAAACCACCCTTAGACATAGCTGGATAAGGACCCAAAGATCATAATGAAAATATCAATAATACCTTTGGTTCGATGAATACCAGTGCTATACTTAACCCGAGTTTGCTTGCCAAGAATATAATACTCACAAAAGTCAAGCTTGCCAATACACAGTCCATACAACAAACCTTGTTTACTCAACATAAATAAACCGCTTTCACTCATATGTTTAAGTTGTATATGCCATAACCAAGTGATGTCATAGTCAAGGCACTAGAAAATGCTCTCAATACTCCATCTTCATCATAATACTGAAAACCTTTCTTGTCTAAAGTACCCAAAGAAATAAGATCTCCTTCATTTCTAGGATGTGCTGAACTTCTATCAAGGTTCTAATAGAAACATCAAATATCTTAATACAGACTAAACCAATTCCCATAACTTTACAAATATGGTCATCTCCCATAAGTGTTGAGCTAGCACACCTATCATAAGTCGAAAATAGTTCTTTTGAGGTGCTAATGTGAAATGTAACAGCTATATCAAGAATCGTTTTTCACCAACATGTGAATCAGATAGTGCTATAATAGTTTCAACATCATCTCAAGACTCAGCAATAACCATATTTGTAAATTCCTTCGTATACTCCTGCGATTCAACTTTCTCCTTTTTCTTCGAACATTCCTTTCTTATGTGTCCATATTTTTTTTACAATAATAACACTGCATTTTTTTATGGACTGTGATATAGAGACTTTACTGCCTGAATTACCACAATTGTCTTGGATCTCCCTCGAGTAACTAAACCTTCACTTTGACTGCTTTACCATTCCATTACTTTCTTAACTCATTTGAACCCAAAGTTGTCTTTACCTTATCAAGAGTAATGTCGTCATGGCCATACAACATGTTCTCTATAAAATTCTTGTAAGAGGGAGGTAAAGAACATAAAACAATCAAATCTTGGTACTCATAATCAATTTTAACATCAACATTATTGAGATCTATGATAATAGTATTAAATGTATCAAGATGTTAAGACAAAAGTGTTCCTTCTTCCATCTTAAGGGTGTAGAGTTGCTGCTTAAGGAAGAGTCGCTTGGTCAACGACTTCATCATATACTTGCTTTTCAACTGAAGCCATAAGCTAGGTGCAAATGATACATCAATAGCCTCGCGCAAAACCTCATCTGCAAGGCTAAGTAAAATAACATTATGTGCTTTTTCCATCAAATCATCTTTCTGATCATCCAAAAGTGAATCTGACAATTTATCTCTGCCACCTAAAGCCTTAACTAATCCCTGTTAAAACTAATACCACCTGCAACTTACTGCGCCATAAACTAAAACTATTCTTTCATGTGAATTTCTCAACATTAAAATGAAACACTTGCAACCATATTAGCTAATTAACCAGACAACCAAAGTCAAACAACAAAAGCAACTCAATATCAAAACCAATTAGGTCTACAAATCCGTTGATACAATCAAGATGATAGTTGAAATACTCGATACCATTTTGTTGAAGTAGATGAAGGCAAAGTAGCTAATATGAAGGCAAATAGACTCACAAGAAAATATAGCATTTAATAAATTAACAAATAACACATAATTTACATGTTTCGGCTTAAAACCTACTTCCACGGGTAGAGGCAACGTGAAAATTCCACTATAATCAAGCAGATGAAGAGTATAAGCTTAATCACAAAGCTTAGCGAGTTATCTAACCCACTAACCTACCAAAAACTAAGAGCTAAAATTAAGAAGCTTAAAAAAACTAAAGTCTCTAATTTTTTTTATTAATGGTGTTGACAATGAAACTACAAGAAAGCAAAGCCAAAAAGACGCTATATATATATATATCATGATATTACTAAAATAACTTTGAGGAAGAAGATGTTATATCCAACTAGGTAGAGGAGTTATTTGAAGCTTTTCAAAAAAGTTTTGGACACAAATAATTACTTTATTATTTTAAAAATTATTAATTAGAATAATAGATATAATTTGGTACAAAAACTTATAGTAATTCGTGTCCTTTAAATTGATGCCTTAAGAAAAATATACCAACAACACAATTAAAAACACAACCAAGAAGTTGACATTGTCAAATGAAATTATAAATAAACATGATGTGATGTGTGGCTTGGAGAATTTCTTTTTATGTCCTTACTGACAAGGTTATTTTAGTAATTTCAAGAAAATATATAAACATTTTTATATATTTTTTCAGTTTAATATTTGGACATACATTCAAATATAGCTTCTAAAGTGTTGAGTGTGCTCAAAATGACTTAGTAGGTGAGGTACGAAGTAGGAGACATTACGGTGTTAATGGGTTGTGTAATTTATAGTATTAAGTAACAATCTATGGCTAACGGATGTTGTGGTGATGATTTCTTAGCATATATGCTTTAGTTTTCATTAATGTTATGTCTAGTTATGTTATATGGTTTGTATGATTTAAAATATATTAACAATTAAAATAACATATTTTTATTAATAATTAATAAAATATTAATTATTTAATATTATAATAAATTAAGTATTTCATTAAAATCTTATTTTATCAAATAATTAATATTTACAATGAGTTGCTCAATTTTTATTTGTTTATAATTTATTTTATATAAGTAATTATAATAATTTGACTAATTTTTATTAATAAATAAAATCACAAAATTCTTATTATTTTATTAATTTATCACATTAGCATATCATTATTTTTATAATAGTATAATAATATTTAATGTGTAATATTAATTCAATTTAATTATAATTAATGAATACTATTTATCATAATTTATTAATCGATAATTATATGTTTATTATTTTGTATAACAATAAATTATATATTTCATTAGTTATTATTATTATTTAATAATAATAATAAATAAGATGATTAATTTCTTATATATTTATAACTCATACATTTAAATATATAAAATTGACATGAATAAGGTGTAAAGACTAGAGACGTACAATTCTATGAAAGTGTGGTTCCCTAACTTACCTCATCCATCATCTCAGACCTACCTTTTCTTATATTACCCATTCATTCAAATTCACTCTCTGATGACTTCATTTCATCAGTTTCTATGAACCAACAACCTTTACTTACCCAACCTATCTCTTCCCTTACTTCTCCAACTTAACCAGACCTAAATCCATTGCTTTGTCACTCTACAAGGCAATCTAAGCCTCCATCTCATCTTAAAGATTATAATTGTCCTACCATTTCACATACCTCTCCTCACACCCTCTCCTTTATTCTTTCTTATGTCAACCTATCCCCTCAACATCATGTTTTTTCAGCTAGACTCTCCTCACTAAAAGAACCCACTACCTATAAGAAAGCAATCCAATATCCAAAATGGAGAGATGCAATGCAAGCAGAATTAAAAACTCTACAAGACAATAACACTTGGCAACTTAAACCCTTATCTCTACGAAAGGTTGCAATTGATTGCAAATGGATCCACATATTTAAATTCAATACAGATGAGAGTCTCCAACGTGCAAAAGTTGAGTAGTAGCTAAAGGCTTTACTCAGCAAGAAGGCTTGGATTACATAGAAACCTTCTCCCCTATGGTAAAAACAACAACAATTAGAATTTTGTTAACACTATTAGCATAAAATGACTGGTTATTACATCAACTAGACATAAATAATGCATTTCTACATGGTGACTCACATGAAGAAGTCTACTTGAAGGCTCCTCCCGGATTAGCTCTTCCTTATACATACCTTATCTGCCATCTCAAAAAAAGAATTTATGGTCTGAAGCAAGCCAACTGCCAGTGGCACTCCAAGCTAACTCCTGCCCTCCTTTCTATTGATTTTGTTCAATCCCAATTAGATCACTCCATGTTCAGAAAAGGAGTGCATGAAACCTTCATCATCTTACTTGTCTATGTTGGCGATTTGCTTCTCACCAATAACTATTTGTAGCTCATCCAAACCATCAAATAATTCCTCGTTGAAACCTTCAAGATCAAGGATCTCGAACCTACAAAATATTTTTTAGGGCTTGAATTAGCAAGATCATCTACTGGCATAAATCTAAGTCAACATAAATACACAATGGACTTACTTCAAGATATCGAATTTCTGTTTTGAAAACCAGACACTACTTCTACAGCCTCAGACCTCCGATTATCTTCATTTGGAGATCACATCACTGACCCATCTCCTCTTTGCTGCTTAATCAGAAAACTTATTTATTTAACCACCACAAGACCGGACATATGTTTTGCCATCCAGTAGCTTTCACAATTTATAAATGAGCCGACCAAGTGTCACCTTCAAGCGGCGCATCGCGTCCTTCAATACTTAAAGAAATCTCTGGGTCAAGGGCTCCTATTATGACAAGACTTACTACTCAAGCTTCATGCTTTCTTAGACTTTGACTAGCGAACCTGCCCCGTCTCTTGAAAATCCGTCACTGGTTACTGTGTGTTTCTTGGATCTTCCTTAATCTTTTGGAAATAAAAAAATAGCCAACAGTCTCCAAAAGTTCCTCCGATGCTGAGTACAGAGCTCTTGCCACCATAACATGCGAACTTCAGTGACTGTCCTATCATCTTAAGGACCTCATTGTAGACCATCTCCGACCAGCGTATCTCTACTGTGACAACCTCTCCACTATACACATAGCAGAAAATCTGATTTTGCACGAACGAACAAAGAACATCGAGATCGATTGCCATGTTGTTTGTGAAAAATTGCAAAAAGGTATCATCCACCTTCTTCCCTTCTCAACCAACGCTTAACTGGCTGATATCTTCACCAAAGTCCTGCCAAAATCCTCCTTTTAAGACTTGTTACTCAAGTTTGGCGTCGTGCACAACATCTACCGCCTAGCTTGTAGTGGCGTGTGGAGAGAACCCTAGCAGATGAAGACACGATGATTATATTTTTAGGTTAGGGACTGTTTTTTAATTTCGAGTTTAGGCTAATGTTTTGGACTGACAGCCCAGTCCATTCACCTTGGCCCAATCTCACATCTTTTATTACCTCTGGCTCACATTCTTTTCTATTTCTCATTTTTTTATTTTACTGGTAAATATGTTCAGTTACAAATACCTTATCTGTTATAACAAATTGTGAACAGAACAACCTATGTAAAGGGTTGGGATTCATTCAATAAAAGTGAGCTAATATTATTTTTCATTACATCTCTTGTCATATATTCAATCCTACACACTAAAATGTTTCGTATGTCACATGCTTAAGTGAGTAAACAACACACACACAAAAAAGAAAAAAATTATTTACTTCAAAAATAAGAATAAGTTAACAATATAAGGGTAAATATGAAAAAGTTTTACTTATGGATAGATTTTTAAATTTATCTTATAATTGTTTGAAAATATTTTTTATTTTGTTTTATGTTATAAATCTAAAAGATTTATAAATTTATTATTTTCGAAGTATAAATTATCATCAACAATGAGCACTCCAACCTAAATTTGTTAACTAAATATAAATTCCTAAAATTAAATATTTTATAAGAAATAATTATATTTAAAATTTAAGTACGATGTTTATTTTAATTCACCTTGAATATTTAAAAAAACTAACGACCTAAAACCCCATCCAATAATACTAAAAAAGAATATGCTTACAGTTAATTAAATGGGAATGCTTAACCAAACTTGCAATGATTTGGCCAAGAACTCTCGACTCAAGGTTAATTTGGACCTTATGAAGAGTGATTTAGATAATTTAAAAAGGTTCTTCGATGTTACAAATATCACATTAATTGAAGGCTATTATCTATTAATTTCATTCCTTTAATTTTGCAAAAAATCCATCACATTAATTTTGGAGGTCTTTGTGTGAGGGCACTTACCTAAGTGGAAAAATAAAACTTAATAGTTCCACTAATTTTTGCATAAAATTTTTATTTTTCCTATTAAAAATAAAAATATGTTAGTAGAACCTAAATTGTGGACATGTTTAATAAATAAAATTAAGTTTAAACAAGAGCTAGATCCATTAAAAATCAAGAATAAAGTGATCATTTTGAGAAGAATCTCTGTATTAATCACAATATTTAGATATTATTTACATTAAAATAGAGAAATTATTTATAAAATATCTACATAAAGATTAAAAAAATTGGTGCAAAAGTAAAAATTAGCATGCTTGGTAATTATAACAAATTGAAATGTATGAATATAATTAATTTTATTCACATATAAAGACTCATTCATCTTCTTGTTTCGTATATTAAGAAATAAAATTTAAACATTCAAGAGTAGGTTTGTAGAACTCTAATCTTATAGGTTCTAATATTTGTAACTCACAATTGTGGAGTGTTTATATTTTAACTTCTCCTTTTCACTCATAATAATATCTTATTGTATCCTATTTCTTCAATCTTAATTAAGCTACAATCTTACTAGTTTTAACAAAGCGATATCATACCCTAATTAGGATGTATATATCTACTTATCATATGTTTTGTAGTTGTCACTATAAATGGATCATTTACATCGAAAAGTAAGTTACAAAGTAGTAGGTATTATTCATGTATATAATTATCATTTACATAAAATGGTGAGATTTATTTCTCTTAACTTAAAGCAGTCTAGTATAGAAGCACTGACAACCAAATTTAAAATTGGCAGGCTCAATTAGAAAATTTTCTCATCATGATAAAAGAAGCTAAAATTTGTCCTCACAAAAGATAATTGTCTTGCAATCTTTAGTGAAAGACATGATTTTACTAATAAGTTCAAATGGAAAGAAATAGACGTGAACGTTGTTATAAATCTTCATTTAGCTTTAGTTGATGAAGTTTTGTCAAGTGTAGAAGAGAAGAAGATAGAAAAAGAGATATGAAATCATTTCGTAAAACTATAAAAGGTCAAGTTACTTTATAATAAAATATTCTTTAAGAGAAAACTTTATACTTTTTGGATGTTAGAATTTTCTTTAATGATTAGGCATATTAATAATTTGACTACTGTATTCTTTTATCTTACATCATTAGGTTATAAAATAGGGCCACATGAACGTGCCAAAATTTTTCAAAGTTTGCCTGATTTGTATAATAAAATCATCATCAACTTGACCAATAATCTTCTTATAAATAACTTAGTTTAAAACTACATTACAGGCATAGTTTTGGAGAAAGAAAGTCAACGTAAGAATAAAGAAAATAGGCAATCTAGTTCATAATAAGTTGAAGCCTCGACAATGATACAAGGAATATCAACAAAATGTGACTCAAAGATCAAAATCAAAAAGTAAGAAAATTTTAAAATGTAACATTCAGGACAAGAAAGGTCACCTGAAAAAGATTGTTGGAATTTAAACAAGAAAAAAACCAGTCCTTAATGAATTTTTATTGGTACTTAAAATGATGAAAAATGCTCTGTATTGTGAAGCAAAAACAACAATTTGAAGTAGGAAGCCACAACTTGATGTATGGATCCATGAATCATTTACTAATTTTGACATAACCTCTAAAAGATTCCATTATTATAAATATATCTTAGGAGGATCTATATAAAGTTGTGATGATTATCCTCTAAAGTTTACTGGTATTAAAACCGTCAAGTTGAAGATGTATAATGGTAGTTGGTATTACAACTATGAAGTCGAAGACATATGATGGTACAATTTGCACTCTTTAAAGTATGACATGTGGAGAGCTTGAAGATGAATTTATTGTTTCTAAGATGAATAAATGACCTAGGGTGCAAAATAGAAATTATCTGCTTATAAAGAAAGAGAAGATATATGCAAACTTGTACAAGTTAAAGAGAGAGATATTACTAAAAATATAAGCATCTATCACTTCAAGCAATCCAAGTGAAAGATCTTCAACATTATAACTTCAAAAACTTGGATTTATATCTAAACAAGGAATGAATATCCTTAATAAGAAAGAGCTACTCTATGAGATTACAAAGGTATGACTACCCTTTTTTGAGTATTCAATTATAAGTAAGCAATACCATGTGAAATTTAACACATCAAATTCAAGAAGAAAGGTAGTTCTTGAATCAATTTACTCTAATACGTGGCAAGCATGAATTCCATCTTTAAGAGAATCAAAGTACTTTGTTTCTATAAAGAGTAAGTATATATGTTCTCAGTTTTTAAAGTTTTCAAAACATTGTTAAACTTGATTATGGTAAAAGGATCAAGTGTTTAAGAGCGGATAATGAAGGAGAATAAATTGACACTGAATTTCATGCATTTTGTAAGAAATAAAGTATAAAAAATTAGTTAATAATTATAACTCCTTAACAAAATGGAGTGCTAGAGCAAATGAATAAAAATTTGTTAAAAATAATAAAAGTAATGTTGAGGCTATAGTAGATAAAACTTTCTAAGCAGACGTAGTCATATCACATGTTATATGGTGAATCAGGTTCTATCAAAGATAATTAAGTTAAAGATGAAAATTCATATATGTACTAAAATGCCAATAGATTTTTTCAACCTCTATGTATTTGGAATTCTTATGTATGTAATATAAAATTTTAAAGAAACTATGAAACTATAACTAAATATAAGAGATGCTTATTCTTAGGATATGCTAATAGAGTGAATAGTTATCACTTATAGGATCCCATTTCTTGTAAAGTTGTTTTTAGTAAGGATGTCATCTTTGTAGAAGATAAAATACAAAGGGAAGAAAAATCCAACAATACCTAATAGAGATGTTCAGAGACTATCATACAAGTGGAAAAGAAATTTTAAAATTCTTTTGCAGTATTACAGAATTAATATTTTCAAAAACTAACTGAGTCTAAAGATATAAAATTTCGTCAATCTGATCGTAGAAAAAGACCACTGAGTAAACACTTATGTGGAGGGAAATATAGCATACTAACTTATAATACAAATGATAGATTCATTAACTCTCCAAAAGATACTTAATAATCTAAACACCGCCCAATAGATGACAGTAAATGTAGGAAATAATCCACTATCATAAGGAAGTAAGCTAATTGGTAATAATAGGTCTTTAAGATAAATCAAAATGGTGATGATCAAATGAAGTGATATCGTAGGAGATCAGTTGCAATATCCTAGTTCGATTATTATGCTATGTAATGTGTTGTACATGCATTTTATGGAACATGTTATATTTATAGTGTACTAGAGTAATTTAGGCATGTAAATGTATTATTAAGGTTATAAAGGAGATCACGGATAGATCAGAGACAGTTCTGGACTTGAATGAAAATTTCTCAATTTTTTTTTGAAAACTCCAAAAATCTACAGAATGAGTCCGAACGAGTTTTAAAAACCTCGAAATGTGCTTTGGAGATTTAGGTTGAATGAAATTTGGACAATTTTGGTAACATTTAGTGATTCTGGATTCAATCCGAAAATTATGTCAATAACCGAAAAGTTACCAAATAATTTTAAAATATGGTGAAAAGCTCCAAATTAGGATTGGAGTCCATAGGAACTAAAACATATATAAAAAAGTTATTTGAATCAGATAATCTGAAATTATTAGACTAAAATAACCTTTTTGGAAAATAATGGGTATTGATGATTTTAAACCCATTCAAAATTTTTAAAAGCATCCAATCAATAAATATTAAACCTAATTAGAGTATTTCATGGTCAATTTTTTTTTTATTCATGGTCAATTTGAAAATAAGACGGTTGTGGAATGTTCTAATTAGAGTATTTTATGGTCAATTTGAAAATAAGGCGGTAGTGGAATGTTTTCAAGATTTAATTCGAATAGTTGGTCAATTAAATGCATTAAAGGGCAATTTGATCTTTTTGTACTAATTAAGGGCAATTTGGTCTTTTTACATAATATTAGTGGATTGATGAGTCATTAAAGATGACCAATGACATGATGACATGTGTTTGATGAGTCATTAGTGATGACAAATAGGAAGGTGACATGTGTAATGCATTAAATGAATATAAAAAGCAAAACTTAAGACATTTTGCTTCTTTCTTTCAACATAAACACGAGAGTGATTAGAGAGTAACGTGAAAAACAAAAAAAAAAGAAAGGGAAAAGAAGAGAAGCCAAGGGTGAACATCGGCTAAGGAGAGAGGAAGAAGAGCATAGTCATTTATGGAATTTGATGGTGATTTGGAGAAATCTTAAAGTATTTATCAAATATTCAAAAGATTGGAGGAAAAAAGTGGTAAGTTCCTAGCATAAATTTCTAATTTTTTAGGTTTTCTTGAGTGAGATGGATGTGTTTAAGATCAATGTCGTCTTGGTATTACTTTGATGTTTCTTTGTATAGAATTAGTTGAATATGACAAGAGAGGAATGCGTAGTGAGATTCTGTCTTTGGTTAACTTGAACTAGTCTAAATATTTTGGACATAACTTGGCCTAAAGACCTCCAAAGTGAGTCATTCAAATTGGATCTAAAACCTAAATCATATTGCTAAAAATATCTAGAAGCGACCTAGACCTAATTCAGGATGAATGACACTGAAATTTGAGATCAAAAGTGGTAACCTGATATTGCCCCTATGTTGAAACAACTTGTGATATTTGCTACATTTTTCATGATTTAGAAGTTGAAATGATATGATTCTTGATGATATAGAAACTAGAGGCATAGAGGAATAAATGGGTAGAAGACCTCAAAACCTAATTTGAACATTTACTATGTGAAAATTAAGGAAAAAGTGGAGGTATGGATTCTGGACATGGTTCATAACCATGACTCATCATGCATGGTTAAGATATGGTGAATTAAATTGGGTGAGATTGTGTTTTGAAGGAATTGGTAAGTTAGAATGGATAAAATATGGTATTTAAGTGACTTTTGAAGTTGTATTTGAGAATGGTGACCAATAGGTTAGCTTATAGAAGTAAGCAGAAATATGATTAACATGTATGTTACACAATTAGATACAAATCTTGAATTCGATTAAACTAAATATATAGTTTTAATTCTCATTTCTTAATTTGGAAATAAATGCCTAAGAGAAATGTGTTTTGTCTAGGTAAAAGAGAGTCCAAATGCGTGAGTGTGGTTGGTGATAAGTGTGCAAAATTGAGAGTATGTTTTAATTGTTTTATACTACTAAATTCTTTGCAAAAGAATTAATAGCATATGAGTGTACTTTAAAAATGATTTTATGTAAATGGTTTTCATTTAATCATGAAATGAATATTTATGTTAATTTTTATGCGAATGATATTTTACAAGTGAATATTATTGCATATCTGTATGCTTTGGCAATATATGAGTTTTAATTTAAAAGTTAAATTTTATATGATTAGGAGTAGATTGAAAGAATTCACTTATAAATCCTCTCATACTTGATTTTGAAAATAAGATGAGACGTAAATATAAGAGTTACTTTTACCTATGGTACATCGATAAAATTTAGATATGTTATTATACTAGCATATTTATAGTAGTTAATCTATTACGGGTAAGCAATACAGAACCAGCTCTGTGACTTGTTACAGGTAAGCGATACAAAACTAGCTCTATAACTACCAGTTTATAGGGGTTAACTGGTACAGGTAAGCGATGTAGAACTAGCTCTGTGACTTTATGCCTAGCGTATCGTATGGTAAAGAAACTTGTGGTCGGCTATGTTGAGTAAGGAAATTAACTAAAATAATAATACTGTCACTATTTATGTTTTTTTTTTTAAAGAAAAAGGAAATTTATTAATTCAAGGTTTTACAAGAGTAGAGAGAGTGTAGTACAAAAAGCATGTAAATAAGAGATGTAAGACTCATGGTTTATATCGGATGTAAGGAATAAAATTCTGTTCCATTCGCAAAATTGTCCGGAGATGAAGGGGTAGAGCAGTTTCCGTTGCGAATTGTTGCGAAATACCACCCGAAGCTAACTTTGCTAAAAAGTCTGCAAAGCTATTAACCTCTCGATAAACATGAATAAATTTAATAATAGTAATAATATTAATAAATTTAAAAAGTAATAATAATAATAATAATAATAAATTATTTAGTTTATATATATGAAATTTAAAGTCATGGGTGTTTAAAAAAAGTTACATAAATATATAAATATATATAATGAAGTTCAAGTTAATTTATTAATTATAATGTAATTAGTAAATTAATTATATATAAATTAATTATAATATATTTAACACACATCAATAGTTTAGAATAAAAGGATGGTGTAATTGAAGATTTTCTTGTCCACTAACATTTGACTTTTAAAGTTAATAATCTGATCGACAATTCAAAAATTAGCAAATTTTATATCAATGGAATATACTGATATTACTATTTGATTAAGAATTTAACAAGTCAGTTATAAATGTGCATTGATTTTCTTTTGACTCGTATTTGTTGGAAGATTATCTTTTGTTATACGTGCAGATTTTGGGCTGATAGTTTTTGTTGTTGGTTCAAGGTCGAGACAACATAATTTCCTAGCTTTGAGATACCACAGGTTTGAATGAAATCAATCTGCACTTCTATAAATTACTGATCACCAACCTAAAATTCTGCCACAATGGAGCATATTTATAATAATAAGTATTTTCGATCAATCTGCAAGGCAATACTGGCGTAAGTGAAGTAGTATCTTTCGGCCAGTTTAATAAGTAGCTTCCAAATAGAAATAAAAGCTTTGACATAGTTTAGATCTTCATAGACATAAATTCATCTTCATCTCTCTCTTATTCTATGAATGTTGTCCATGTCTTGCCGTAAACATCAAGCATGAATCAGTAAAGGAAGAAAAAGAGCTAGCAAAAATTTTGGCATAAAAGCAAGGCACTTCTCAAATTGACTGTTCAACTCGTTAATCTGCTAGAAAGAACCAACACCATAAGCTACCCTATTCAACAAGTTGTTTTAAGCTGACTAAAAAATAAATCACATGTAATCTAACCTAAAGCATAGAATACATGGTGCAACTGTTAGAAACGAAATTCCAGACATATCTCCAATGTTTTCTGTTTTAACTGTGCATTCCAATTCCCAGCAACAACAAGAAAGACTGTGACCTCCAAAAGAAAGAAACAAAAACCCTTTGCATTGAACTCAAGCATGAAGGCGTACCTTCTGTGGATGTTGTTCCCCTAACAGAGTATACTGATCAGCAAATTGCTTGAGTTTACTTCTTAACCTAAGCATGATTATCTTGATTATCTTGACAGTGAGAAGATATATATGTACTGAATACCCATCAGATACATTCAATCACTTTTAAGAGCAAGCAAAAGGAGTAAACAAGCTCCAAGCAAAAGAATGGGACTGATTGAAAAGACTCCCTACAAATCCTAGTATGGAAGAAGTCAAACAATCCACCAAAAGAAGGGACATTTGAACTTCGGGTCTACCTAGAGCCTATAGTATCACTACATTGACACATGGAATTCAAGACAGAACAAAGATCAATTTAATAAGATAAAACATGAAGTGTTTTTTTACATCTCATTTTCCTTCAACTGAGAAAGAGATTCCTCTTTTTGCTCTCCTAGCTTAATGCTAACATCCTGCAAGAAGAACACTTCTGACATTCAGTGGCCTCAAAATGATAATTTACTGTACCAGGAGCAAAGAATCAAATAACCTACTTCGTCTTAGTAGCAGCTCATAGGTACTCATTATGTAAAAAAATGTAAACCAAAACCTTTAATGCATCTTGGCACTTGGTTGACAAATCCAATCTCAAATTCTGCCCCTCTGTTGACATCCGTTTGCATTCATCCTGTTAATTTATAATCAAATCAGTTCTCACTTGGCAGATCTTGCACCACTTTTGTGAATTTATTCCCAAAACATAAAGCAGACAACAATGTCGATGAAATCAGCAATCAAAACTTGAGTGCTACAGTTTGATGATAAAATTAGCTTAGGAAACCTTACCATTAATAATTTATTCTGACGCTGTAACTCTCTACACAATGATTCAAGCTTGTCACGAACACCTATAGCTGCAACAATTATGAATTGAATAATATCAATACCCAGTGTCAATCAATCTCCAAAGCAGGAAAAATTTTAGATAAGCTCCAAGTGCCACCATCTTTATTAAAGTTTCTTCTTTAGGAAAGAGAGCATATAATCCTGATATGGATGCAAACACATAAGGTGTACACGCAAAAATCTTACAGATAATTTAGTTGTGTAGTCAATATATCTGAGAAAAATTCAAAACCTGATTGACTGCATGATTTTATGGAGGATAAACATTACATCTAGATAACATATTTAGATGGAAGCAAAAACCTTTCAAAAGTCACAAACTACAAGCACATAATATGCATGATGTGAATACATAAGCATTAAGGCTTCATACGCCGCATTAAATTTCACCTGCATCTCTCTCAGAAAGAACCTGTTGATACTTAAACATAAACTCTAGAAGCTCCTTTTCTGATTTCAATGCTTTTTTCATGTTCTTTCGCTTTGCATCACAAGATTCCTGTGGTATAAATAGGGTATCATGAATCAGAAAAGCTCCCCAAATATGATAACTATACAGAGAAAAACTGACACCGTGACATTTCTAAGAATGCTGTAATCCTGGGTCAGTAGCGAGCCATAAGATGTTACTAACTACTTTACTGCTTTTCTGTAATTCACTTGTAGCTGAAGATGGCAAAACTTTAGCATCTCTTGTTTGTGTGTCCATATCTCCTTGAATGGCTGCAAAGGATGTACCATTGAATCAACAATCTCAGACACTCAAAGACGAGAGGAAGCAAAGAAATAAATCAGAAGACTGTCATTACATCTGCCTGTACTTTGACAGTTCCCTTGAACATGCTCTTGTGCATTTGTATGTTCAGATATCGCAATTGGAGATTCCGAGACCAAGGTAGCTGAACCAGGCATGGCATCTGGACATTCTACCTGCTTTAAACAAACATAATCAACAGCTTCTAGCAAGTGCGCAGAAGAACATGCAAGTATTCTCAATTTTATAAACTGGACAAGGAAATGCTATCGCTTGTTGGTCACCTCATTCCCATTCTGCACAGGTTGAGCTTCATTATTTATAAGTTCTGCCTTGATCTTGTCCTCCTTGCAATCATTGTGCATCTTCTCTTGCCCTAAATCTGGGGTTTGAGGAGCTAAAGGATCAGTTGAGCTGTCAACAAAGCCATCTGGCAACGAATCCACTTCAGGAAGCTGATCTGCATCTAAGTTCTCCATTTACTCCGGCAGTTTCTGTTTCAGATTCCGGCCATCAACACAAATCATTATAACAATTCGTAGAAGCAACAAAAAAATAAGAGATAACAACAATAGATTTCGTCCACTTTCAACATCGTTCCAAAACTTTAATATAGAGAAAATAGTTAACCGATTCTCTCAAACCTACAAACATCCCTTCATTGCATATCTAGAGAAGAAAAGAATTGGGTTTTTTTTTCCTTATTTCCAGGAAAAAAAAAGTTTTTACCCACCAAACATTCAATTCCATAAGCTTGAAATGAAAGAATTCAACAATCACCCAACTCGTAAACTTTCGAAGAGTTGCCATATTGACTGAAAAGTTTCGATTTTTACAAGTTCTTTGGAGCCAAATGAAGCACACACACAAAGAGAAAACATCGATCAAACGGAACAAAGAAAAAAAAAGAACAACAGACGACTAACTGTGAAATATATATCTGAGATAACGAACAGATCGAGAGAGAGGGAGGGTTACCATGTAAGAGAAGAGATCAATAAAAGAGCAAGATAGAAGACAAAGTTCCAATGAAGCAGTCGTTCATGAACTGAAACCTCAAAAAACTGAAGCGTTTGACACTTGCTTAGTGAGGTGTTCGTCTAATACTAAGCATACAGACAAAGCAACCCGACCCGATCCGTTAGACCCGTTTAGACCAACCGAATAAAGAATCCAAATTTGCAAACAAGGCCTTCACATCTAAACTTATTACTACAAAGGCCATTGCTTTATTTTTGTACTTTTCTCTCCCGCCATGGAGGACAAGTCTGGCAATAGTAACCACTGCCATATAACCGGCAACGACCACAATGTCGCCGGCTTTGGCGCCGTTTTCGGTGGTTTCACGGAGATGACGAAATTCGATAATGTCGTGTGGACAATGAAGTGCTCTTCTTCTTCTTCTTTTTTTCTGTATTCTATCCCTCTCTCTCGCTTTCTCTTACTGTTCTTTATTGCATTCTTCGATTTGTGGGGCTTTTTGTATTAATTTCAAGGTGCCAAACAATGGTTGTAGGCTATGGACTTTACTGATTGAGTTTTCGTTTTTGTTCAAAGGTTGTGCCTTCGTATCATAGTGATTGAGGAGAAGGATTTTACTTGAATCATGTGAATGATTCATTGTGTTAAGTAACTAGTATAATATGAATTAGCTAATGTGTGTGTCTCTCTCTCTCTAAAATTCTCTGTTCTTCTCTCTTCTTTCTGGACTCTTCTCTTTCTTCTTCTCTCCTTCTCTTCTCTTTATCTTTTTTACTCTTTGTGGATGATGCTAAAGGAAAAGAGTGTCTTAATAGGTTTGGCAAATTTGAGGGTTTAAAGTTTGGAGATTTTGTTTAGTGATGCCTCTGGATGGGTGTTCAGTTAACCATGGAAATGACTGGCATTGATTCTGGGAATGCACCCCAGTCCTACCATGGAGATTTCTAAAGACTTCATCCCCATGTCTGTGTTGTCTCATCCGTCTCAAGGTCGATATGCATCCTTTTTTGGTGTTCATAGCTTTGTGTTTTCACAATGTAGTGTTTTGTAGTTGGTAATCTTTTCCTTGGAAGGAAGATTTACTTGTATATCTTTCATCACAAGGTTTTCTGTTTATTCATGTCACATGATCCCAGAATTTCTGATGGTAGAGCTTTGTTGTTTGCTGTGATCAGTAAGTAACTGTTGAATTTCATACGTTATTTCAGATTCCATCTGGAAAAGTACTGAGCCTCTACTTTTTTGATACGGGATGTAGTACTATGATAATGAGGATACAAAAAATTGAACATAGTTTGACAAGTTCCTGGATAATGCTCAAGGGTTTGTGATTTTTTTGAGTTCAGAGATACTTGCTCTTCCCTTTTATGCATGCACTTTTTTCTTCCAAGGAAGCTGCTTTTTTTTTTTCTAGATTATACTTCTTTTTACTTGTATAATATTTGAAGTTCAGATAATGAAACTACATCAGATTTAGAGATTCCATTTCTTGCAGGGGAACTGTATGTGAAAGGGAAAGTACTGAACAAATCCGGCATGGGCTCTTATAATGAAAACTTTGAGAGCTATGGCAAGCAAAAGAAATAGGCAAACACAAGTTTGCCTTTTAGTGAACATCTATGGCATCACACTTTTAAGGTTGATTTGGTGTCTTTAATCCTTACTTTGCTCCCTTTTCAGGTAATTGAAAATGACATGGGAACTCATAGGAAGCCTATGCCATGGATGATCTTTACTGGGTTGAGTGTTCTTTGGCTAACTTGTTCTTCCCTGATAATTCCATACATGGTTTATTCTCTTCAAATCCTGACATATGCAGTGGCCCTTGACTCTAATATGATCGGACTTATCTCATTGAGAGTAATGGGATTGACTAGAAGGAACATGTTTGCCATACCAGACGGATGAGAAGTTGAAGAGGAGTAGAAGAAACGGGGAAGGCAAATTGCTTATATATTGCTTATTTAATGCTGTCCATGCATTCTATTATCAGATCAACTGTTTCAATTTTACTATTTTAACACTGTTCTAACTTATTTCATCCACACATTTATAAGAAAACTGTATAAATATGTGAATGAGATAAGTTGAAACAACGTTTAAATAGGCGTAAACTTTTCCTTGTATTGTAGAAGTCAATTATGACAACTAAAGCTTGTGGCATTTATTGCCATTCTTTACATCTTCTTGTTATTTTCAAATAAGTACTAATCAATTCATTAATAATATAACCTTTTGACAATTTTCTCTTTAAATCAAAATTATTTAAAAAATTGAGAGATAAACTAATTAAGACTAATGAGAATATTAAGTAATATAATAATTAGATTTTATTTCATCTTATCTACTATTAATAACATTCATATCTAATTATCTTTTCTATTTGATAACATTGAATTGTTTATATAATATTTCTTGTAAATAAGAAAGATAGGGGGAAAATTTTGAAACAACATATAAAAGTTGTTCGTGACCATAAATTTACATATTCAAATAGTATAAACAGCCTCTTTAAAGATTTAAAATGTTGGAATTTTTAAAATTTTAAGAATTTTTATTAATTCACCAAATTATATATTCAAGATATGAATTATTTATTTATGTATCAAAAAATAATTTTAAATTTCTCATTCTAGAAAAAAGGTATAAAGAGGGAAACAAATATATTGGTTGACCAACCCAAAAAAACTACCAAACCATATAATTGTACTTTTAACGACTCCATTATTGCTATTTTGTTGAGCTAACAAAAAAAAAAGAACAAGCCTCGTTGTTCCCACGTTGTTCAAACTTTGACAACTTCACAAAGGCGTGTGGTCAGCACGAAGACGCCGGCCACTCTTGTCTTTCTTTTTGGTTATTTTTTCTGTCATCATCAAGCCTTGGTTCTCACCAACTCATTTTGATTCTTTCCCTCCTCTCCATTTTCACGTTTCTCTAGTTTGGACTCCTCACCTCTCCATTTTTCGCTCGAAAGAGAAGGTACGGTTTTGGTACGTTGGTTTTGATGTAACTATGGTCGTTGTTTCGGCTTTAGATCGATAATTCTGATGTGGGTTTTGGTTTTTGAGTTTCAATATCGGCTCACACGTTACTGCTAAATGGCCTTTCATGGGAAAGATTGGATTTTTGCTGATTTAGATGTTTACAATTTCGTTGATTCGAAGTTTTTATAGCATTGAGATTTTGCATAGTCAATTGTTGAATCTGGGTTTATGTGCGTGGATTTCTTGATCGTGTGGTTATCGAGTAAAAGTCTGAGCCGTTAGAGAACTTGACGAATGTTTTGGATAATTATACTGTCCGCACTAAATCGAAAAGACCAATATCATAATGATCCATGTGTTCTTTCCCTTAGTTTTGTTCAAGATTGAACGTTGACCACATGTTTTCTTCCTTTTAAACACTCATGAATCATGATTATACGTTGTGTGGTTAGTTTGATAACTCCAAGGTAGATCTTTGAGTTTTTTGAAGATTTGGATTACTCTCTGATTGCACTTCGGTGTTGATGTGCAGGTAAAGTTTGCTGCCCTACTAAGATGGATTTTCTCTTCAGCAGATTAAATGAGGAGTCTGTACCTTCTCAAGTGGACATGCTTAGATGTCCATTTTTGAGAAACATTAATGAACCAACTAATTTTTCCTTCTCCTCATCCATTCCTTACCAAGTGCCTGTAAGTTATTTCCTTGGATTTCTTTTCCCTTATGTGTTTCAATAATCACTTTCTCTCTTGGGATGTGAAGCTTCTTTAGGTTGGAGAAACACAAGTCTTGACTTGTTTTCCTTTTCTTTAATCTAATGTCACATTAAAATTCTGGTACAGATTTGAAACTTAGGTTGTGTTTTTGCCAACTTCTTTTGCCAGGCACAAAAAGGGAAAGGTCCAATCTTTGAAGATGGCCCGAATTTCGAAGTTGCATTCAGGCTATTCCATGGAAGAGAGGGAGTAGTCCCACTTTCTGAAAGATCATTCTCAGACTCTGAGAAAGTGGAGCGAAAACCAAGCCTAGTGGGGTTAAATCCTTTAGCTGCAAAGGCAGCCACCATTAGTCTTTCATCTTTTGGACCTGGAGGTCCATTCAGTTTTGATTCATTCTCTAAGAAGTGGGATAATCAGAAGAAAAATCAAAGTTCATCCAAGAAGTCGTCTTCTTCAAAGGTACATAATCTAGTTTTACTATTTAATCGGTTCTCTTGAAGAACTTCAGGTCAAAGTTCAAGATCACAGTCTTAAAGCAACTTCTTCATTGATTTAGCTTTTTTTTTTTCTTTCATGTTTTTATTTAGGGAGGGCAATCAAATCATGAAGCAATGGGCAATGAATGGCTGCAAAGTGGTAACTGTCCTATTGCAAAATCGTATCGAGCAGTCAGCAATGTCTTACCACTTGTTGCAAAAGCTGTCCAACCCCCACCAGGCATGAAATTTAAATGCCCACCTGCGGTGGTTGCAGCCCGAGCGGCCTTAGCACGAACTGCTTTTGCAAAGAATCTACGGCCGCAACCCTTGCCGGCAAAAATTCTTGTGATCGGGATGCTGGGAATGGCTGCAAATGTTCCTTTAGGAATATGGAGAGAACACACTGAAAAATTTTCACCATCATGGTTTGCAGCTGTTCACGCAGCAGTTCCATTCATAGCTATGCTAAGGAAATCTATACTGATGCCCAAGTCAGCTATGGCATTTACGATCGCAGCATCTGTACTGGGACAGGTTATCGGATCAAGAGCAGAGCGGTATCGTCTGAAAGCAGTAACTGCAGAAGAAAGATTGACTCTCAAAGAATCATCTAAACCTATCTCAAACCAATTTCAAATTGCTACTACCGACGGACGACATTGCGGCAGTTCAGTAGAGTATCCGGCTTCCCTGCCGGCTTCCCTGTCGGCTGCTGCTTCATTGTCAGCAAAAGATGTATTTTGCTGATTCAAGGTCTTGATGTTAGCAAATCCATGTCTTATCCATTGAGTTCTATATGTTGTAATTCATTATGTCACTTAAAAACCTGATTTTGCGCATTGGCGGATCGAAATAAAAGAGACAAGGATGAGTGGTGCATGTGTTTCTTATGTCAGAAATCATGTAATTGTCCAAGCTTCTAACTTTGCGTTAAATTCTGAAACTCCATATTTGGATAAACACCATTGCTCATACGTGTGAAACTCTCAAAGTTACGCAGTTACTGAGATCAAAGTAACCGCTGATAATCTTGAAAATTGATCAGCTCAAAACCCATATCTGATTATATTTTACTATTTACAGAACATTTAAAAGATTGTGTAATTAAAAATTAATTAATTATTAACCTTTAAGATTAAGAATTCGATTGCCACTAGGATTCCTAATCCAAACAGACCTCTTTTAATAACAAACCTGAAATCTCCAAACTGCAAGCTCAATTCTCTCCTGCAACTTAAAAACGGGACCTTCCGTATAAAACGTGTGACCTCGTCGCCATTAAATCTTGCTTCTTTCCAGAGGAACTTTCACGATTTTTACCCAGAAAGGAACTTGCTTTTTATCGATCCTGTACCTGTTTCAATAGACTTGTGGTTGCTTTCGATAGATTTATAGTTTATCAAGTACAGGAACTCGGATCCTCTTCAGGGGGTAGAACAAATCCATTCAAGCTTCAATTTTTCTCTTCCTTTTTTGCTTTTCTTCTTGAAAGTTCCATTATTTCTTGAATTCGAACATGCGGTCTGCATAGCTTTAATTTTTTTCAATCTTCAAAACCCCAATATAATCCTTAGATATTTCTCGTGGAATTGATAAAACAAAAAGAAAAAAGATTGTTTTTTTTACTTTTTAATTTGTATTGAAGATGCAAAAACCATCTTCTTAGTTTGTTATTGGATTAGGACTGGTGCTGAAATCGTCTGTCATAGGCTTCCTTGGAGAGAGCCACCTTTGATGTTTCATTGGAAGACGATGACATGGTAAATTTCTCCAGGAACTCTCTAAGCATCCTTGAGTTTTTTTTAATCTAATCTTCTTGGAGCAACCAATGGAACCTTGGACTTGGTTATTAGTTTTTCTGTCTATTGAATAATAGGATTGCGTATTATTCATTGGTGCATTAGGTGTTCAGATTGCTTTGAACAAAGCCTTATGGAATCCAAGTTTCGCCTGGAGAGACTTCCCAGCAACAAGCTGTTCTGTCCCTGCTTCAATGGTGGACAAGTGGCCAACTAATTTGAAGCAGCAAAGTATAGAATCCCATCCAGTTTCTGTTCATCTCCTCAGAAGTGGCACTTTCAGGTTAAATCTGAATCTCTTCTTAAAACATCAAAAATGTTTCTAAGTTTAAATTTATAATATCAATCTAAAATTAGATTTTTTTATCATATAATATCACAAATTGAGTATTTCAGATTCATTGATGTTCTACAAAAAGTTTAAATACATAAATACTAGTATTTATACTTCTACTTTACACTTTATTCATATTGCAATAGACATCATTTTATTAATGTTATGATGAAAAATGATACAATAAATAACCATTAATTTTTGGCTAAACATTGAGGTTCAAATCATATAAACATAATGATTATAATCTGTTTTAACTAATATACATTCTAAATTAACTTCAGTCGTTATTTATAGTATCACTTTATCATCTTCATACTTTCATTGAATGCATGCTGTGACTTAAGTTGTAGATCTTATAATGTCTGCGTTCTTATACTTTCATAATGTTCTAACCCTCAGGTTGTTAAATTGTTCATTCTGAATAAGTTACAGTGTCTTTTAAAAGGAACAAATAGTGTTGTTGAGTGCATTATAAGAGTTAGATTCCTTAGTTCATTCTCTGCTCCAATGGAGTTGTTTTTACCATCCACAGAACTAATGTTCACTCTCAGTTTTGGTTAGAAACGGGTAAGGCAGGAACTGGGCGGAGATACATGTACAGGAAGCTTGCTTTGACTTTACATATATGGATTCGTACATGGATTCGAGTTTTGAGTTTCAGAGAAACTGCCAGGCCGGTGAGTCTTCTTTTCTCATGTTTCTTGTTTCTGTTTTCACACCTATATCTACATTGAAGAACAGATCAGATGAACATGGAGAGGAACTGGTGAAAAGATGGCGATGCCATTCCAAATCTTTTTTGGGATTATTTCTGTATTGCATCAATACAACAAATACAAAGCTGCTGCTCCACATATTACATAGCACCTAGAATATTTTCACCAAAAAAAGACCAACTTAATAAAGAACTGTCCACCTTTCCCTATCACTGCATTGAACAATACAAAAGACAACTATAATACAGATGCGGCAATGGAATTTGCCGCCGAGGGCCGTGTCACAATGGCCCTCTTACCACTCCTACTACCTACCTATATCCCCCTTACCTCTCCAAGATTCCTCCTCTCTGCCCATCGTCCCACTATTGTGACCTCCGTACTGATCAGCTTTCGCAAAGTGCATCTTAATGGCTGCAACCGGATCCGTAACATTTGTGCATGGGCCCCCAACAAGAATCCCTCCTCTTCCCACTACATTCATCCCTGCCACACTCCTTCCTGGCTGCTGTAGGTTTGAAATTGCTTCAAACCCATTCAATTTTTGCATCTCTGAATATATGTCCTGTCGGTGTTTCACATCCATTGTGAATGGCTGAACTTTAGGACCATCATGCCTTTGATACATCTGATAATCTACAACTCCATTGCTCCCACCTACCTCTCTTGCAGAAAAAAGGGACATGTGATCGCTTTGAAATGGCTGCTGGTCCACTTTCGACGAGGAAACATGAAATTTGTCAAAAGCATCAGGATACTTGGCTAATAAAATGGCAGAATCAGGTATAGATGGAAACCCCGTCTGTATTCTACTCCCGTCCCAAAAACCGTAACTCCTCATGGGACCATTATCAAGCCCACAACTATAACTGTTTTCCTGATCTTGCTTCAAAAAGGTTGTATCACTGGCTTGTGTGCTATCATGCCCAGAAAATTTGAAAACAGATACCTTGCTATTTAACTTTGAACTAGGGGCTGCTCCTCTCACCTCATTCTCATTGCTACCAGAGTTCTGATCCTGTAAAGGTGAAGGATTACTGAGGACTTTACCAAACAATACCACCTCACCATTCCTGTGATGCTTTTCACCATCTGAAAAACTCCGTGCTTGATCACCTGCTTTTTCAGTGTGTGGTGACAAATTCAGAGGTGCAGGAGTCAAGCACTGTGGTTTCGAACCATTGCACTTTTGAAGAAAGCAATCCCTAGCTGTAAACTGATCGCTGCTGTTCCTCCCAGCATTCAACTGGGTCTGCATTTCAGGAACAAATCTACATGAAATATTCCCATTTGTCTCATTTTTTGTTGGGATTTGCAATGGACATCCCATGAAAATCTGGCTTAATTGATCATTCTTCAATGAAAGATGACTAGAAAAATGCGGGATATGCTCATCTTTAAATGTCTGACCTAACTTATCACTGCTTTTAGTTTCAGGAGTTGATGGCAACTGCTTCTGGTCTTGCTTAGAAGAAGAATCTTGCAGTCCAGAATTTGTGGTAGCAGGATTATTCTCCACAGGTAATCTCATAACAAGGGGCTTTTCCAATGTATCCAACTCAGCAGACACCTGATGTATACTTTCCACTCCAAGATTCAAGCTTGAACTATCCACAGGTAGCAGAGATGTACATTTATTTCTTTTTGAATCTTGCAATGACCCGATCTGACTTGAATCATTTTCAAGTGATGGAAATTCCTGCTCCTGTAGATTTCCAGTTCCACTGGTGGATACCTCAGCTGGAGCCCGATTCTCAACTACAGCGTTTGAGTTGGGCAGGCCAGTACCAACTGCATTTCCAACAAGCATTGTTTCTTCAACGGAATCGCCTCCTTCAGCCATTTGAGCTCTATCAGCTTCTATTCCAACTGAATTGGCCAAAATCTTCACGGGAGGAACAGGCTCCGATTGTTGTGGTTTATTACAAGTTAGCTCTGTCGATAATTCCATTTGGGGTGCCTCAGAGACTCTCTCACCCAAGGCTCTCTTTGAAACATTATCGTCAGGCCCATTCAGATCACTAAGCACATGCTTCCTACTTGCTGCATCAAATTCATCCTGCTTACCATCCTCAGAAGGCACGGCCCTAGAACCAAGGTTATCATTGCAGATAATTGAACTCTTCTCCAGAGCACAAGCATCTTCCTTGTCTCCACCTCCATGAGCATCATCACTCATTAGCATATCGAAGTCTTGAGGCCTTGGCTGCATCAAGTCCAGCCCAAGGCACTTGCGGGCCTTGCTAAAGAACACCTTGCACTGATCCCTCGTTCTTGTTCTGATGAATCGTGAGATCATGGTAAAATCCTTACCATAGGTGGAAACAGCTTGTATAAAGAGGGACTTTTCATGATCTGTCCAATCTGTAGGATCCATTTCACCACAACTCTCATCTGAACATGTCTCTTCATCCACATTTTCAGTAACATCAGATGCTGAAAGTTGTTTCACAACAGAGTATAATTTTTGGGACTTCAAGTCTCGGATGTTCTCAACAGGATCAACAGAGGTTGTGATACAAGAACTCATTGCCTCAGAAGATACTGAACCACAGATACCCGCTAAAACATCAGCAGCAACAGCTTCACTTTCATTGTGAAGGTTATTAGCATTGTTTGACCTTTCTAAAATGTTGTCGCTGCGTTGAGATGTTCCCAAATCACCAAAGCCTCCCAAAAAGATTCTATTAGAGCACCTTTGCCGCCTTCGCATTGCATTGTCAGCATTAGCAGCAATGGCTGAAGCATCACCTAAAATGTGCAGTGATGCAGAATTCATCTCACGATTCCACTTCTTACCAGATGAAACCAGATAATTGGTAGATGACTTCACTTTCTTACTCTTCTTAGCTCTCTCAAAACAATCAGATTTGTGATTCTTGTAGTAAAATTCAACACAGTCTGCAGTTGTCTTGTGATTAAGAAAAGAGGCGATCTTTCTGAAGTCCTTCCCAAAAAGCGAAAGCTTATCTATGAAAATTTCAATCTCTGCCGAAGTCCAGGGGTTGATCATCTCTCTTTCCTTCTCAACAGCACAAGGATCTTCAACCAAACCATTACTAGAGCTAAAGCGTGACGCCACTCTCTCATTCTCGTCCAAAATCAAAGATGGCATCTTTAAATTGCTTCTATAAAGCTTAACTTGGCAATCTGACAGCAGCTTGCTTGCAAAGTTAACCATATCAGATTTAGGGACCAGGTTCACATTTCCAGCTGCAAAGAAAATGAAAGAAAAACATTGTAATACTATAACAAGGAAAAACAAATTTCCAGCGGCCAAAAAAAAAAACACCCCTAAATGCTACAAGAAAAATGAATGTAATATGGAGACAATAATTATGAGGAATTCTTTAACAAATAATCAAAATGTCAATAAACAAGCACCCCAACAGCTACTAAGAATCTCTTTTAATATGAATGATGCCACTGAGCAATAAAACTCAAAACCATTGCCTACATTATCATTTTCTCATCACACCTTCCATTCATCATCCTACTCTTTTCTTTCAACTACAAAAGGTGGAATCAGAAGCAAACAAGGTTGAAAAAGGGAAAAACAAACCAAGTCAGTACATATGACTCATGAAGACCAACAACTGAAAAAAAAATTTATGTACAAACTCTCCTCCATGTGACTGATCCAAAAACAGTGACTAGTTATCTTATATCTATGTTTCATTCTGCTTAAACTAGTGACATTCTCCACCAAACATATAGGCTCAGCACCACCTCTAAATATGATCTCTTCTCATGTTAAAGGATACAACAAAACATAAAAGAAAACTATAGACATTGGCATTGCCTCCTGCCAGAGTGCCAGTTGCTAAATCAAGCAATAAACCAGCTGTAGATTACTATAGCAGTAGAACCTAAGCATAATACAAAAGCAACAATAGACAATTAAAAGTGGAAAATGAAAAAAATACAAAGTTCAAAGGTACGTTTATTGTGCATGGATTTATAAATAAAACACTCAGGATAGAATTTTAATATTTAATCAAGATTCACTGAATCAAATCACAGACATAGATCATAAAGGAAGCCTTAAAGCTGATTAACAAATGCAGTACTATTCAAATTCAAGTAACATAGCAATACCAAACTACTATACCTGATGAAAAGTACAAATCATGAAAACAAAGAACATTAAACACAACAAGATTCCGTACCAGGAGAAGGGAATCGAGAGCGTACAGAAGACCGGTGTTTCTGATATCCACTATGCATTACCCGCAAGCTTAACTCAGATTTCTTCTGTGACTTTGCACGGTATTTTGTTACAGAGAGCAATCGCAAATCTTCTTTCCATAGATGGTGAAATGCCTTAAATTTAAGTGTCACAACTCTCTCCTTGAAGCGTAAAAATCGCTTCCTCAGAGCAATTTTTTCTTTGACCAATCTATGCGTGTGTGACAAAGAGACATTGGAAAGACTTGATAGATCAATCTTGCATTGATCCTTGGAAATAAACTTGTTAAGTACATCTGACGCTTGAATAGCACATTCTTTATTGGAAACCAATACCAGGTTACACAATTTATTTACTTCATCTAGATGCTTTTCGGTAGAAAATGATGCATCCCTTCCATTCTCTCTATGGAAGTTAACCTCCCGTTCAGTATGGACGTTAGTTATCACTTCATTGTTACAATGAACAAAATGTTTCAACTGCAAGTTGGGAGACTGGGCAGTCTCCAAGTCACCAGAACGCTCAATATGCTGCTTAAAATCAGACAAAGGAGCTGCCTCCACTAGAGAGGCTGATTCCACAAATTTTGATGTAGCTGTTGTAGGACTGTCACTATCACATCCTTTAGCAGCAGTATCAACATCTTCTGAAGTGGCATTGCAAAGAGGAATCTTCTCTGCAACCCCATAAGATTCCATTTGCAAAGGAGGTGGATGGGGAATGTTGTTGGAAATGCGCCTCTGTTCATTGCAAATAGTCGCACTGTCCAGTCCAAGAAAAGAGTTGGATCCTGCTGGATTTGGAGACCGGTTACCACATTCAAATTTAAGTGACTTTAGCTCAGTTTCTAGCGAATCTATTTCAGTCTCTGTCATCTCCAATGCCTTCGAGATCTCAGCCTTCCACAGAAGCAGTTTGTTCATAGTACTAGACCTCACAAAACTTGAATCCACTGAAGTTGGATCATCAGACTGAAGCAACTCAGTTATCGATGAGCCCAAACTAGAAACTGAGCTAATATCAAATTTCTCCAAATTAAATGAGAATCCATCAAGCTGAACATGAGACCCAATACTGTTTGAACTACATAAATTACTAATGTCAGCGTCAGCATTTACTGCCTTGCCAAAACTTTTCTCCTCTACACCTGCCACAAAATGGTAATTACCTTAAATTTCACTGATACAAAACCAAGCCTAAAAGTCCATCAGCACAAGAAAACTAAGCCAAACAGTCCCAACTAAGATGGCTCAATAGTGTATGCATTTAGGTTATGGAACAACACAAAACTTATCCCTGGTTCACAGTAGTGGGACTTGAGCATAAAATAATGTGGCAGCTTCATATCCGTTCAAACAAATAGACTTTGGATACTCCACAATAAAAGTATGTTAAAAGCTACAAGGCAATTCAATGAGTTGTATTTCTGAATATAACAGGACTAATTACAACAAACATCATGCACTGTACAAACATGAACAAAGATAAAATATTAACTTTACAATAATAGAGTATCATTAACTAGAACATGTGTCAGTATCATTTAACTAGCACAAGCATCACAACTTTGAGATTTCCCCACAGAAATGAACAGAAAAATCGTAAACAAAAGAATTACTACCTAAACCATAACTTCGTGCATTTACTACAAATACATGATGCCAACTGCAACAAGGCAATACTAACAGGTCAGCAAATAAAATTAGTTTGGCTAACATTACAGACCATAACCTAATAGAAACAATTATACAACAAACTAAAGAACTTCAGATAGCAATCAATTACCTGGAGAGGAGCTACAAGCAACGGAGGAAGGAGTTGCAGGAGATGCACAATCAGAAAATCCAAGAACTCTAGGGCTCTTATCAGCCAAATTTGAACTCTGTGAGAAGATGGTTTCAACATTAGCTACAGAAATAACAACTCCATCTTTGTTCATGCTCACATCTGGACCTTCAACTTTCTTCTTCTCATATTTTGCCAGTCCTTCACCCCAATTAAGGCGTGGTTTCTTCCTAGAAGTAGTCTCCTCGCATAGTGGAGCAGACGTTACACAGGCAGCAGCATCTCCGGATGGGGACCGAACTGGAGTCGCATTCTTGGGCTGCAGCTCAGTCTTCCCCTCATTAGAATCTGCACCCCCAAGGCTCTTTGAGCTACTTGAATGACTAAAACCAGAACCCCGAGAGGACAAGCTTCCAGTACGAGCCCATTTCAAAGGCTTCCAATCTAGTGTGCTATCTTTATCACCCTTTTGGCCTGTTCCCAACCCACTAATACCAGCTACCTTATTGTTATCCTGTTGGTCTTTCAAATTAAGCTGATCCCAAGTATTTACTAACTCGGGATTAGGAGCATGAGATTGGGGAAATGTTAGCACATCATCAGACCTATCATTATTGCCATGCAGCCTCACAGCTGAATTAGGCGACCCATTGTTCATCTCCCATGAATGACCTTTCCAATCTCTCTGGCTAACAGAACCTCTGTTTTCCCTGCCTCGTGCATATTTCCCATCTCCACGTGGTCGGTAATCTTCATTTTCAAGTACTTTCTCACTACACCTCGAGGGTCCATACCCATGGCCAGATTCTTCAGCAACCAGGTGCCAACCACCCTGCTTACCATGACCTTCAAATAATATTTGAACAAGAAACGAAAATCATATACAATTAAAACAAGCAAGAAGGCAGAAAGTCCCCTATAAAGACAATTTTCTTGGGTGATAAAACGTACAGAAGTTGTAGATCTGAAGTTATCCTAATCAAAATATGAACCAGGACAATTTGTTACGGAGTGTTTAAAATCAAGATCTGCTCTATAAAGAAACAAAAACACACAACGGACTTTTAACACAAATAGAGCTAAAGTCAATCCTGCGCTGGAGAACGTTTCTCTCGACATAACCCAGGAAAAAAAAAAACTTGAACACCATAGGACAACACAATCCACAGATAGGAAGATTCCAGAATTCCAGTTCAAGATACCCAAAGTAAAACTGACCGATAAACAATCATAAAAACAACATAATTTGTTCAAACTCTCAAGTTTCGGACACCGAATAATCTGAATGCCAAGCACACCAAGAAGAGCAAATAAACTCACCAGAGAACCTCCGGAAATCGTTGTTCCCTGTCCACCGAACGTACTCGCGGGACGATCCATAGTGACTCGACGAGGAGTCCCTCCATCGCGGCGCCGACCCTAAGGAAGACGACTCCGACCTCTCGTACTTCCTCTCCTTGAAGAAGTCCTTCCGATCCCAAGGCAATGGCTCGGGCGGCATCAAAACCGGAAAAAAAACCCTAACCACTAATCTTACCTAGCCCTCAGTTTACCTCTCTGTCGCATGAGCCAAACACCAGACAAACAACCCGCCGCCGCACAACAACGGACGCCAGCCTGCACCGAAGCCGCCGCAGTGCAGCCAAACACTGTTCGCAAAAGAATCCACACCTGCCTCGGCTTGAACGAGCTGGACAAGACGATTCCTAGGGTTTGAATCTAGGGTTTCTCGAGGGAAGAAACAACGAAAACAGGAAGAAATAAATAAAAAGCTGGACAAATTGCAGCCTGAGGTTTGAGGCACAGATCGGAGAACAAAAACCGAGGCCTTATTGACCGCCCCTGGTTTAGAAGAAAACCTTTTCTCTGATTTTTTCTCGGCGTTGCTTGGGTGAAGGAAAATAAAGGAAAATCTGTGGGGGAAGAAGATAGAAAAGGAAAAGTTAGAGCGTGAGCCGATAAGAGAGAGAGAGAGAGAGCACGGAAGGAGAAAGAGAGAGATTGTGTCATTCGTATCCCAGCGGCGATATTAAACCAAATTTCAATGTCCTTTCGCGTCCAGGTTTATTTTTTATTTTTTATTTTTGTTTATTATTTATTGATTGATTGATATTTGATTATTCGGTCCATTTATTTCCTCTTTTCCAAATCTTCCCCTTTACTCTACTTTATTGCTTTATGGCCCGACCCTCTGTTGCCTTATTGACAACTTTTTTTCCGGAAATGCCCTTGATTTTTGGAGATAACTACGGAAGAATAGAGTTTGAGTTCACGCGCCGCAGCGTATATTCTTCAACTTAAACTCTGCAATGACGGATCTGGCCTTCTGGGAAGCCCACAAAAACTTAACACGAGGTGACTTCCAGGCTTTTCTTTCTACGAAGGTTTTAATTATTAAAAAATGTATTTAAATTATTTATATTTAAATTAATTTTTATTCAAATTAAGAAAGTTTCTTGCAAGAAGTAAAATTCTAAATCAAGATAAATTTTATAATTTTATAATTTTTAATTATTCAAATAATTAAAAAAACACAAATATAAATTAATCAAATTTCTTATATGTAATTTAACTTTATTCTTATATTTAATTTAAATTAATAATTTAATATAATTAAAGTAAATTTTTAATATAAATCTAATTTAATTTGTTTTGTTTGAATTTAAAAGATAAGTTTAATCTTTATCTAACATATAATATTTATACCATGTGTATATTATTATTATTATTATTATTTAGTATATAAATTAAAATCTCATCTTACTAATATGTTATTTTTATTTTTATAATAATATATCTTTAGTTACTTTTTGAATTTAATAGTTTGGATCAATTAAATACCATCATTTTCGCATACAATTACGAAGTGATGCGTTACTCGTTAAGTCCACTCGAGTGTCAAAAGTTCACGTCCTCATGCTGCAAACACGGCGTGCTAAATGCTATCCATTCACAGTCCTGCCATTCATTACGAACCATTATACCTCTCTATATTACACTAATAATGCAATATAAGTTATTATTGGATTTAGTATTTTAAAATTGAATGCCCAAACTATTTAAATTATAACACACAAGTGATATCATACTTTACATAATAACTCTAAATTCTCAAGTATTTATTAATTCCTGTTGTGCTATAATCTATTATTATACAAAGGTATAGATGTTTAAATACTTTTTTTTAAAGCAAAGATGTTTAAATACTTTAAATAATTAAAATATATTCATACTAGTGATGTTGGGTGTTCATGTCGTTCTTTCAAAAAGCTCGCAAACTCTTGAAGTTGAAGCAATTAATATACTTGGACTAGGTGTGACCATAAATACTAATGTCCTCTTGTTTGAGTTAAGAGAATGTTGACCTTTGAATTGGATCCATGGATGGTAGGGTTTTTCTTACTTACGTCATATTTAGCAAACAACATATTGTATTAGCTGTTAGCTAATTTTATCAACAGTTAGTTGATAATTGATCATATCAGTTGATTTCATCAATAGATAATATTAGTTGTTTATTAAATATGTTTGATAAAATTAGTTGTTGATATGTAAGATGACTTATGAGGAAATGATTTAAAAAAATTATAAGGACATGAATATTATATTTCTTTGTATTTCGTTAATATTTTTATAATAATTTAGATTTTAAATATTTAATTTTACCAAAATTAAGTTTAT
>JANJEY010000001.1:28017784-28035886 GCA_024703695.1 Erythroxylum cataractarum | reverse complement strand
CTTGGTTTTTTACCTTCCACCATAACTTAATCGAATAGGCTGCAACAATATCCTCCAATTTCTGGAAACCCAACCCATTCTCATCTATCGGGAAGGAGAGGCGATCCCATGAGCGCCAATGTCGTTTGTGATCCACAAAATAGCTTCCCCATAAAAACTGTTGGAAAACCTTCTCCATTTTATGGAGGATGGATTTAGGAGGTTCAATAGCAACGAATACGTGTTGTGGTATGGAGGATAAGACATGTTTGATCAAAATCATCCGAGCTGCAGGGGATAACCACTTATTCTTCCAACTACAAACTCGTTTCTCAATTGTCTCAACTAAATGAGTGAACATGCGCTCTGTCTTTCTACCCCAGAATAGTCTGCAACCTAGATATGGCAAGGGGAAAGAGCCTTGACACATTTACAGGAGTTGCAGAACATCTTGTCGATGGTTGGGAGAGACGCCTTCTGGCAGGAGAAAACAACTTTTTTACTTGTTAACCTTTTGGCCCGTGGCTGCTTCATAGTCAGCAAGCAAGAGGTTAAACTGAGCTAGTGACCGTTTATCACTCCGGATAAAGATAATTAAATCATCGGCAAAGCAGAGATGAGAGACGACTTCCGAGCTAGTAGGCACACCATAGGGTAATATCCTGCCTTGCATCACAAATGATTTCATGGAGCGGGTCAAAGCCTCCGAAACTAAGATAAACAAGTAAGGGGACAAAGGGTCACCTTGTTTAAGGCCACGAGAAGACTGGAAGAAACCCACTGGACTTCCATTCACCAAAATTGAGAACCAGCTGAATTGTATGGTCCCAACAATCAGCCGAATAATCCTACCATTGAAACCAAATGCCTCCAGTATACAGGAGAGAAATGACCAAGAAACACGATCAAAAGCCTTCATCATATCCAGTTTAAGAAGTATATTACCACCTCGAGAATGGTGGTTGAGAAATTGACATAGATCTTGAGCCATCAGTATGTTGTCCACAATGTCCTGCCCAGGTAAAAAGGTCGACTGCTCAGGGGAGATCAACTTGGGTAAAACAGTTTTCAACCGTTCCGTAAGTATCCTCGTGAAGATTTTATGCAAGAAGGTGCAGAGACTTATTGGTAGAAAGTCAGCAAAAGAATTTACACTTAGCTTTTTCGGCAAAATAGTGATCAACGTACTACTAACTACACGAGGAATTGGAATCCCTGACATAAATTTAGTACGGGCATCAAAGAGATCGTGACAGATGATGTCCCAATAATTATGATAAAAAGCTCCACAGTATCCATCAACTCCGGGTGCACTAGTGGACGATAAACTCATGACTGCTTTCTTAACCTCCTCCATTGTTACCGGTTGTGACAATAAAACATTGTCCGCATCCTCAACAAGCCTCGGTACGTTGCTTAGCAGCCTAGAAGTAGCTTCCTCCTCAACCTCAATTGCCTCCTGTGATAAGAGGGATTGAAAATATCTGACTGCTTCAGATTCAATGTGTGTCGGGTCTACCAACCAAAGCCTATTACCAGCTCGAATCTTGTGTATCCCCAATCGCATTCGTTTCTCTGCCAAAGAAGCGTGAAAAAAGGCGGTGTTGGCATCACCCTCCTTAAGCCATTTCAATCTCATCTTTTGAAGCATAAAATCCTCATGTTCTTTAAGTCATAGTAACAGTTCAGTTTTTGATTTGTTCAGCCTCATTAGGACATCATTGGTCCCAGAGTCTTCGAACTCCCGTTCTAGCTGCAGCACAGTGGACTCCGCCATTTGCAGATTAACGAAGACATCCCCAAACTTTTCTTTGTTCCAGTGCTGCAAACAGGATTTGAGGCGGCGAAGCTTTAGTGAGAACCATAACATACCATGACATGCTATTGGCAGAGCCCAATTCAGTTTTACCAAATTGAGGAAGTCATCTCGACGTAGCCACATCCGTTGGAAGCGAAAGAGGCGTGGGCGTGAAACTTGCTTCGTGTCAAAATGGCACAACATCGGGCTATGATTAGACCCCGTTCGATTTAAGTTCTGAATTGAAGAGATCGGGAACAGATCGGCCCACTCTGTAGATACTAAGGTCCGATCCAACTTCTTCATAACACGACCATTGGATCTAGTGCCTGACCAAGTAAAATCAGCACCCTGCGTGGGGAGTTCTAACAGGCTGCAAGAAGCGATGAAGGAGTTGAAATCGTCCATAGAGGCAAGCTCAGGAGATCCAAGGCCGCTATATTCATCAAGATGTCGTATAACATTAAAATCGCCCCCCAATAACCATGGGACATTAGCATGAGCAGCTCGGAAAGCACTTAACTCAGACCACAATTCAAGACGATCCCGCCTTGTCGATCTCGCGTAGACTACAGAGATATAGAAAACTGTTGGCACATGAGCATGGGTTAATTGGAAGTGCATGACTTGGGCGGTACCATGAAGTAGCGTAGCGGAGTAAATATTGGAAAAAAGGGCCCAGATTTTGTTAGTGGCTGAAACATATCCAAATGTAAAGTGTAATTTTTGCAGTAGTCTATCCAAAACAGCAGGTTGTACCATTGGCTCAATCACAAAAACCGCAGATAATTTGTGCATCTCAGTCAGAGATTTTAGACGACGTTGGGAGGCCGTGTTACCCACCCCACGGATATTCCAAATTAGGCTACTAATCATGAGTGATTAGCAGAAGAAGTCGCCTTAGGAGCTCTCGCCGATCGGCGAAGAGATTCATTATCAAAAGTAACTTTTTTATTTTTTGATCCCGCGGGACGACCCCGTTTCGGTATAGTTGTTTCTCCTTCAGATTGTACCAATCTGGAAATCTCCACGTTCTGTTGGCCGGAATTAGTACTAAGCCATAAATCATCCTGAACCTGAGGTGGAACAGGGTGCTCATAAATGGCCTGAGGAAGTTCAATTGCAGCAGAAAAGGTTGGGAGTGACGCAGCTAAATCTGTATTAGTTGGAGCCACATTGGCAGAGTCCCCATATAAACCCATCGGAATGACTGTTGGATAAGCAAGAGCATTATGCGGAACATTAATGATAGCTGTAGTATTAGAGCAGATTCCTGATAGCACAAAATCAGGGGCAGTGAAAACAGAAGGTTTAGCATATTCAGAAGCTTTATCAACCACAGCAGTGTCTACCATTTCAGTAACGTCATTAGATCGGGGGACAGATGGTGTAGGTGGAATAGTATGGCTAGTGGCCTCATCAAGCGCAGACAATGTCACAACAGGAGAGAGCAAATGAAAGCAAGATGAATTTGGATCGGGAGCAATGTCAGCGTTCTGCTCCGGAGGTTGCGTATTACTAAAAGGCTCGTCGGACTCAAGAACAGAAGCAGGTGTGGGAGCAGAGGCAGCGGTAGGAGAATGAGCCTCAACTGGCACGGACAGGCCAGAAGCAATTGACATTTCTTTAACCTTCCAAACCTGAACGGGAGGAGGATTGGAATCCACAGCTACATCAGAGGGAGAAGGCTTGGGCTGCTTATAGCGACAAACATCCACTGTATGACTTACCTTCCAACAGTGGCGACAATATGAAGGTAGGTTCTCATATAACACAGATTGGAAAAAAGAATACTCTTCTGTACCTAGCCTCAAGCGAGTCGGCAGTTCCTTCAACAAATCAACTTCAATACACACTCTAGCAATCGATGGCCGAGAAAGATTTAATGTGGGAACATCAATTTTCAGAGGAACCCCAATCATTGTCGCCATCCAATGAAGGTAGTTTTGATTGAAACAATGAATCGGTAAACCCACAAAGGAAACCCAGATTGGAACAACAGAGGACTCATGATCGGGGTGAAAATCCAGCGACCACTTAAAAACACGCATAAGGTGACTGTCAAACGTCCATATGGCCCGCAACCAGCAGCGTTGGTAATCTTTCTCAAGATCAAAGCAGATGAAAACATGGCGGAAGTCAATCATGCCCAGAGTAAAATGACCTTTAAAACCGATTTTGTCGAAAGACGACCTCAGAAAATCCATCTTCGGCCTACCTTTGGTAAATTTCCTTACCAACGCCAATTGAAAAGGAGCAGCAAGCTGAGCTTCTTCCTCTTTGGTAAGGAAGAAAGTCGGTTCTCCCTTGTACAACTTAGGGCGAGACACGATCTGAACCGCTGAGGGCTGCGACTGCAAGATCGTTCGGGGAGAAGGCTTAGCGCTCGTGAGAGCCTGGGCAAAGGAGCGTACGCCTGCCGGTGGAGACGCCGGCGAGAGGCCAACCATGGGTGGCCTTGCAATCGCCGCCTGAATTGCTTCGAAACGCCGCTTGAATCGCAATCGCAATCGCCTCTTGATTATCGTAAGGTGGGGTAGAACATATTATTGATACTTTTCATAAATTTCCTTTTTATATTTATTTATCTTGCCTTATTTGGTCTTACAATTTTGATACTTTTCATAAATTTTTATTTTACTTAATTTCATTGTTTTGTTAAGATTAATTAAACTTAACAGTTTTATTTCTTGTGGGATCAATGACGTGAAATACTTCAGATTTAAAACTTTCTTCAGTTGATTTTGTGCATTGGCAGATTAGATCAATCACTAGATATATTAAAAAGACCTATGATATTACATTACAATATGGAGGATCATACCTTATTCTCAAAAGATATGTTGCCTCTATTATATAAGTGATCTTGTTAAAAGTAAATTCATTACAAGTTATATTTTCAAGCTTATTATGGGGATATAAGCTAGGTTTCAAAGTTACAGTTAGTTGTGACTATATCAATGATAAAGGTACGAAATGTGGCAATTATACAAAGTCAATAAAGAAATAATACGGTTGAAGTTCATACCAAAAAACATTATATATTTTTTATATTAAAAAGTAGTCAACAATGAAGAGTTTGTTTTGGTGTCAATCATTTTGCTTGAAATGCAACCAACACGACAAGGACAAAGTGGTGTGAAGATTCATTAATTCTTGATCAAATATTCAAGCCAAAAATTGTTGGAAGAATTTAGATATTACTCGTAATATCTAAATATTATTCATAAAATATCTATATAAAATTAAAAAATTATGCTACAAAAGTAAATATTATAATTTATGGCAGTTATAACAAATTGAAACGTGTGACTACAATTAACTTGATTTCCATAATATATATAAATAGAATTTTAATCTTATAGATTCCAAATTACAAATTAATATTTTTGTTTGTCCTAAATTACATATTACTTATTGTATTGTAACTCATCATTTCCACTGATGATAATATGTTGTGCCACATTTTTTTAATCTTAATTAAATTGTATTCTTACTCTATCCCCCTAATAATTCTAACAATTATGGACTTGTTAAGATATTATATAATACATTTAGTTTTATAATCTTTATAAATCCATTTTATTATTAAATTAGGAAATAAAACAAAACTTGGTAAAAATCCGATTCATAATATAGGCGACAAGAATCTTGTTTTATGCAGCATTTTGATGACAAAATTGAATCAAGTTCTCCTGTAGCACGATTGTTTGAATGTAAGAAAGCTCTTAATTTTACTTTTCATGGTTGATTAAGCAAGCAATTAATTTGATTTCATTCGTACAGGTGACCTTCCATTCTATAGAATTTGAAGCTCTCTACGTACCAATACATTATGTAAAAGTCGGGAACATTAAGTTCTCAATTGTTCAGGAGAGACGCACTTTATTAAATGAATAGGCTACTAAAAGAAGGGGAAAATAGCAGCAGTTAAGCTTAGTAGCTGGTATGTGCTTGGCTACACTTAAATGTAAATATGCAAGCTTGGATAGATACGTATGAACTAAGAACACTAGCAAACTAACATTTTCACAGGCAATAAAAGTCGTACATGTCCATGAGAGATGGCAACCAAATCCGTACTGTTTTTCTTTCTTGTACATTGGCATTTTTGCTGCACATTGGCTTGGAAGTAGAAGATCAATTAAGTGAACACTTGACAAAAATTTACACCTTTTACTGTTATCATTACAAATACAGGTCCATGATATGCTAAGGAAAACAATTTATTTTCATTTGTACACCATGTACAATTTTCAAGATTTTGTGAACAGTGATATTTACGCAATTCAGCAAGGTCAGGATCTGTGATCGGTTGGATTATACTGCACGTGAGGTTTTTGTTTACTAAATAAATCAATTATAACAAGAACAATTCTAACTACTTGTACACAGTTACGAGTTTTGTCAATTGGCGCCAAACTCCTCATTCCAACGCTCAAGCTCTTCCCACTTGCTTTTGCTTAAGCTGGGTCTAATGACAGCCATTGCCTTCTGAAAGTCTTCATACCTCAGTGATCTTACCTATACTTATGAAACATCTATTCAGATCAGATGCGCCATCATTGACGGATACTCATTTACTTGTCAAAATGGAAGGCCAATGTGTATGAAAAGTGCCTAAATCAAACTTTAAACCATTCAACTGAAAGACATTTAACCTAATCCACGAAAACTAAAGACATGCACTAGGTGGTCATTCTTGAGTGAGCATCCATTAATTATTAACAGAAAATGATAGTTATTTTCGTAAGTACCTCCGGACAGTATAGTGTTACCTGATTGGCTTTGACAGTAAAAATGTTGGCACCTAGCTCCCGAATTGGCATCATAGCAGCTTCTTCACACAGCGCTTGCAGATCGCTTCCAGAATACCCTGTTAATCAAATGGTTGGAAATGTTTCATCAGCATTTAGTTTCACAATAGATTTTGCTTTGTCTGTTTTAGCCGTTCGTCAACCTTTCATTATCAAATTGGGAAGCAGAGAAAAAATATTAAGAGTGGAAAACAGAAAAAGTGAGCAGGAAATTCAAGGGACTAGAGAAGAGTATCACATATAGAGCGCTGTTGTAGGGTTTCTCAAGCCATGTCTAGGGCTTGTGAATTTTTAATAAAAGAGTAGTCCAAGAAAAATATGATTCTCTTGATAATCCACTAAAAATTAAAGCACATAGTTTATCACTTTGTCGTGTATTTGCCATAATTGCCTTACCTTCTGTTTCTCTCACAAGTCTCTCAAGGTCTCCTCCTGTTGCACACATTCAGATTGAAATTAGCACATTGATGTTTATGGGAGACACTTGAAAAAAGTACATTCCACATACATTCCCTCTACTAATTCATATGCTAAATTATAGCATAAACAATTTGGGCACTACAGAAAAAGCCCAAGGTTGCACTTGAGCAAAACATAAAGATCGTCTTAATCTCACTCACTCATCATAAACTTGCAATATGTTATCTTTTCTCTGGTCTAGACGTTCTAAGGTAGATTCTAAGAACCTACCATTCCGACATTCATTATCCCAGTTTATTATTCCAAGTATCTTAACTTTTCCCACTTATAAACTAGAATAGAAAAGAAAAAATAAGGATGAAATGAATGGAGCTTATTCCTTTTCAAACATAAAGGGGCATAAACAGCATAAGTAACAAATGGAAACCGCGAACATACTAGGTAAGGAAAATGCCTGGCCCTTGAGTTTGTGTTTCAAAAGAAGTGTCCGGACATCTTTATCTGGAAGAGGTATGTATATTCTCTTCACCTGATTCAAGATTTTATAACATCTTCAATTATAAAGTTATATAGAAAAAGATTTAAAGTTGCAATAGAAGAAGATGAAAGGTTTTTTGGTTTTTAACTAGTTTTAGTATCATAAATTGGCCAAGTACAGGGCTGAATATATGACATTCAAGTCATGCTTACTCTCTGTTACTCTCAGTCAAGATCATTACTTAAGATCATTATTTAATACATGTCATGCTTACTGTCAGGTAAGAAAGCATGAGCCCTTTAATACCCATGCATTCTCCTCCAACCTAAAATTTGGATGATGAATTAATATCACATGTTTGTTGAACAAGTAAAATCAGAATGCGAAATCTTTCACTATATCCTGGAAGCAAATCTTAGCCAATTCGTACAAATTCAAGCTTTAGCTGATTCATGGAAAAACTTACTGACCAATCTCCTAAGTACTGCATCATCCAATTCCTGTGGCTTATTGGTTGCACCTGCATCATTAAAAAAAAAATTCATTTCAAGAATATTAAAATGAAAAAATAGGACAAAAATGCAGCATTGACATTTGGAGCCATGTTTAAAATACAACATGGGTGGAGATATTGTTAGGGAAGCTCAACTCAAATCTTTGTTTAAATTCCACAAATTAGGAGAGTTCTGATGTATCAGTTTTCTTGTTAAAATCCTCAAAGTAGATTCAACGTATGTGTCTAAGACTAGCAAGTGATGTGGGACTTAGCTTAGGATCTAGCCGAGGGCCGACTCACAGGGAAGACCTCTACTCCCCCTTTATTGATGTCTGCTCCCTTCCCAGACATGCCTATGCTAAATGAAAAGAAACAGAGCTGTCCTTGACAGACCCTCTATTGATTTTCTGCTAAAGTTTTTGACTGCCTTATTCAATTGAAATATGCCCTTTAAACAGGCGTTACAGCAATAGAGCTATTAGGAATTATAGAAGAGATTTTAGGATCCCTCTAATTTAAGAATTATCCTTACAGGAAAAGGATAATCTAGTCTCCTATTAAAACAAAACTTCTGAAATAATACAATTTTCCTAAATAGTAGTGCTAGAATGAAAAATACTGCAAGAAAAACACCAATCAATTAACCTTTGATCACTCTCTTCTCTTCAGCCACCTTCCTGCATATTATTTCCCCAGGAATACATCTTCCACATCATTTCTACCCTCCTGGACAAAGAGCTTGTCCTCAAAAACAGGATAAGAATATCTTTAACGGTTTAAAAAATCAGTTAAAGATTAAATAAAATTAAAAACTTTAAATATGATTAAAGGAAAATGTCTTTACCTATCAAAAAATTTGAAGTTTAATCAGAAAAAAGATTGTTAAATAAAATTTTATTTATTTATTTTTACTTATAAAAATTAATTAATTTATAAAACCAATTGATTAATTAATAAACTAATCGTTTTTAATAACAAGGACTGTTAAAGTAAATCAAACTGAAAAATTAAAAACAGAATTGGAATGTCAATTGGTTCACGACTTTTACGGTTAAATCGACCGAAACGGTTAAATTTTTTAATCATTGATCAAAATCATCATAGGTAGGGAATTCCAATTTAGAATTTCTTAGAACGATGCATAAACCAGCTAGCTCCACACTCTATTTGCCCTCCTCTCTATGTAGGTGAGGTTATTATGCCTTTCTTCTACCTTTTCCAGTCATTGCTCCACTTGTTTCATAGACACATCTACTTTAGATGACAAATCACACAAGTGGTCCACGATCTATGGCTTTGATACCAAAATGATGTGCAAATCCTAGGATCTAGTCATGGGCCAACTCACAAGGAAGTCCTCTCCCCTCTTTATTCATGTATGCTCCCTTCACTTGTCTATGCTAAATGAAACGAAAGAGAGTTGCCCTTGAAAAACCCTCTAGTAAGTTTCTGCTAAAGTTTTTGCCTATCTTATTCAATAGAAATATGCCTTTAAATAGGCGTTACAACAATTGAGTTGTTAGGAATTATTATACAAATTTTAAAATCCCTCTAATTTAGGAATTATCCTAACTAGAAAAGGATCCCTCTAACATAGTCTCCTATTAAAAAAAAAACTACTGAAATTATAAGCTTAAATGGTAGTGCAAGAACCAAAAAATACTGCAAAAAAATCTCCCAATTTGTTAACCTTCAACCACTCCCTTCCTTTCAATTGATCTTCTAGCATATTTTCCCCCATAAATGGATCTTCCACATCACAAAGTTTTCGGTCAACTTGAACATTGAACATAAAAGAGAAGATAAAGATGGAAGTGAAGATATATTAAACAATATACAACAGGATATGGTTCCACATTCAACAAAGCATAAGTTCTTAGGCTTATGTTTCTGATCACCTGAGTCCAAAAATAGTTCCACTAGCTACAAACAACATATCCTCATGTTCTATAACTAACTATTCATACATTCACTTCATGAGCATAGTTTGGAATAATAATAAAGATAAAGGATAAAACATCATGATGGAAAACAAACAACTTGGTAAGAAGCAAATGAAAACAGTTGGAGCAAGTGTCCACTAAAATGAAGATGACCTGATTTAGGTAAAATAAAAGAAATACCAACTAGTAGCTAAAACTCACAAACTAGGAAATATGGGCAGATTGAGTGTTATTAGGCTACTGAATTATTAGATTTCAAGTCTGGGTTTTAGCTTAGGTTGTTGAAATTTCAAGTTTGAATTAGTTGAAATTTCAAGGTTTAATTATTGAATATTTAGATTAGAATTTTTAGGGATTTTGTTACCATAATTGAGCAAGGTAAACAAGTAATGGCGGGTAAAGAACTAGGAATCACTCCTAAGGTCTAACAAGCACTCTTAGAAGAAAACATCACACTTTCCAATTGAAAATTCAAGTTTACAAATAAAAATTTCAAAATCTTATTAGTAAAGGCCGAGCACACATATTTATAAAAACAATTCTTAGAACCCTTATTCTAGTAGAAAAGGGGTTCCTAAATAAAATATCCAAAACAAAATTAAATCATATCCTAATAAGAATTATATATTTTAAATAAGTTTAAGCCCTAAACAACCAGAATAACATAATTACAACTATAATAACTTACTACTATTCCTACCTAATAAAGGGTAACATAAACTAAATTTCAATCCTTGTTTTAGCTATTATCTTAATTTTCACTCTTCATCACCCCAAATTAAAGCTTTTGGCTGGCTAATTTGCCCTCTGTTGTTTATTTTATAAACTCTAAGATCTTTTGCATCATTAGCATTGCTTAATCATGAAAAGCATTGTCAAAGATAATAATTTCAACAGTAAAATAGTAGAAACAAGCTTCAAGTGCCAGCAAAAATAGAACAAACAAGCTTCATATGACAGACAAAATAGTAGAAACAAGCATCATGTGTATTTTTATAGCTTACCAATAACAATTACAAGATCATTAGGATTAGAGGTAACACCATCAAACTGTATCAGAAACTCAGACTTTAACCTTCTGCTTGCATCATTTTCATTGGCCAACCTAGTTGACATAATGCTATCGATCTGTTCATAATCAAGAAGACAAGCTTTCCATAAGTAGAAATAAGGAAGTCAGCCTAAAGAACTATTTCGTTCTCAACGCCACTAATCATCTTGAAATTAAATTGAAAGGAGGAAGACGAATTATGAGTAAATTAGTTGAATGAGTAAAGTAATAGAAACCAATGGAAGGAAAAAACTCAACAACACTTATGCTAAATGAAACAAGTAAAACATTGACAATGATGGTAGCATAAAAATCGTGATCATGGCAATGCTTGTCATCACTTAATAACAGTTCATAGTGGAATTCAATTACAATATTTCTTGAAACTTTGAAAGAAAATAGATCAAATATGTGCAAGAAAAACCAACAAGCACAAGAAGTTAGAAGACCAATTTAATGCCCAAAAGAAGCCAAAAAAAAGCCAACACCTTTTCTATTCAACCAAGCCAAGTTATCATTAGCAAACACAAGTTAAAAATTGATGGTTGAATAGGAACTGTTCAAGTACTAACCAACTATTCGAGTCAAAAGACTATCAAGTTAAGAATCCATTAGGGCATATGCATACACAAGCATGCAATAGAATGGCACAATAAAAGAAAAATCATGGAGAAGATTGCATACTTCATCCATGAAAATGACAGATGGTTGTCTTTGTACAGCAACCATAAATAGAGAACGAACAAGCTTTTCTGCCTCCCCAACCTAGTCAAGTGGAAGTAAATCAGATATTCTTCAATATCAAACAGAAAAATAAAGCTAGGAAGCAAAATTTTCAGCATTTTGGAGAAACTGTAATAAGTACAGACGTACCCATTTTGATGTCAGCGAAGATGCTGAGACATTGAAGAAGGTTGCCTCTGATTCAGAAGCAACAGCCTTGGCAAGCATGGTCTTCCCATTACCAGGTGGACCAAAGAGAAGCAAACCTGGTGATAAAGGTTAATAAAAGTTCTTCAATCACCAGACAAGTCTTCTAAGCACTACACTATAATCTCTAATGAAGTTAAGAGTCCAGAAGGATACCTCTAGCTGGCCTCCGAAGGCCTGTAAACAAGTCTTTTCTTTTAGTTGGCAAAATAACCATTTCCATCAAACTTTGTTTTGCCTTCTCTAGGCCAGCTGCAACAATTTCAAAAGGCAAAAGTTTAATGCATCAAACTTTTTTTCTTTTTCAATAGCATGAAATCTAGAGATAAATTATAATGACTCACCAACATCTTCCCATTTAACAGATGGACTTCTATCCACTATTGCTGTATTAATCATTTCTATTAATTTTGATTCATAATCATTGCCAGTCTCTCGTGCAGGTTTAGAGCTTATAACTTTATTGGTCTGAATCTGTACGCGTGGATGGTTTCCCATTGAAGAAGCCTTCTGTAACACATTGCGTTTATAATTCGATGTTGGTGATGAAACTGCAGCAGTATGTGCATGAGTTAAGGTGTTCTGCAAACATTTTAGTAATTTTCATATGGATAATTCCATGATCATAGTCAGTGAATTATCCAAAAGCTCATAATTGTAGGAACCCTTCACAATGAAGAATAAAGATGGTAGAATAACAAACAAGCATCGATCCAGCTAACCACTGACATAAGACAAACAAGCATCGATCCAGCTAACCACTGACATAAGCACAAGAAATTCTTAGAGAATTTGGAGTATTTATATAGTGTTTAACACAAAATGAAAGAATACCTTGTTGGAGGATGACGTCCCAGCTGAAAAATACAAGGAAATAGAGAAAAAAAAATCAACATTAAAAGAAAGGAGAGCTATAAAATCAATGCGAAACTTGTAACCTGCTCGCCGATTCAAAACTTGGAGCCTCTCCGAAACTTGAGCCTGCCATTTCGAAATCTTCTGTCGGTAAGACTTGACTTTCTCTTGTTCACTAAAACAACCAAATTCTCCAATCAAAAACCCAAACACAAAGCCGACTGATAAAAAGAAGTCAAATATGGGAAGCAAACTGATTGAGTAGCAACCTTGAAGTAATATAGGAAGGAGAAGGAGTGGAGCTGGCCTCGAGAAGAATCCGATGGGCGTTGTTGTAGTGGGAAACGGCGTCCTCAAGCAAACCCCATTCTTCGGCTCTGACTGCCTTGGCGATCTCTTCCGTGGCTAAATCGAAGTAGCCTTTTAGCTTGTATGCCGTGCGTTCATTGGAGATTCCAGAGGGGATGGCACTGGATGCCATCGTACGAGAATCGGGCCAATCGGGGTTCGGGTTAGGGTTAGAGTCAGGTTTAGGGTCTAGGGATGACGTGAACACAGAGCCGATTGAGCCGAGTAGATCTTTCAAGAAACTCATTGCTCACTGCTGCTCCAAGAAGAACGCATCCTCGGCTTACGGGAAATAATTATAAAATGGTGATGTGAATAGGACAGGACTGAGACTGAAGAAGAGAAACAGGAAAAAGAGGAGAATTTGGGCTTTTTTAGTTTAACTATTTAGGCCCAATATATTAGGGCTTTCGAAGAAATAAATGGGTCCTCTAAACCAGGCTACTGCATACTTCACTCAGACAAAGCCTGTTGGCCCAATTTCAATCTCTCTTTTTTTTGTGGTCTCCCTTGAAAATGAGATGATAATAAAAAGAAAATGAACCCATCATTAGAATTCTTCAAACTCTTGTATTTTGACATGAGGTAAAGGAATCTTAATAAATGCAAATATTGTATATTTTCACATTGAAATTTAGAAATATCTACAATTTCTATTTCACAAAACACTAAATTAAATGGTTGATCGTTTAGATAATAAGTCCCAAATAATCTACTTAATAAATATATTTAAAATAATTATAAATGTTACATGAATAATTATTGGAATTTTTATTTTTATTTTATTTTATCATTTGATTGGGACAGGAGAAAATTTTTACACTTTAATGTAAACTTGAAAGTTTGCCTTCCCTACACTTGAGTAATAACTAATTTCGTTTAATTAACTCAAAATAAAAAAGAATGCTTGAAGCCTTTAAACTCTCAACAAATTTTTAGATAATACATTTATTTGTAATTATATGGTCTTTTAGACATAAAGAATTCCCATTAATGTTGAATTTCACAAAAATTTTAATTAGATTAACTAAATAAAGTTTTCTAATCATTTTATTTCTTAATTTTATTTTTCATAGTTAAACTAATTTTAGTTTGATCATCATAAGATTTTGTAATATTTGCAATAAATAACAGATAGTAATTATTTTGGTGATTTTAATGATTATTGTGGTTGATTTAATTTAATTTAATTATAAAGTATTTATTAGTGTGTAAAAATCATTTAGGTAATGAAAAACTTTTTAAAATTTACAATTTTTGTTAAAATATAAATTGTTTTAAAATTTTTAAAATTTTAATTATTTAATGAGATGGTTTTTTTTATTTAATTTTATGTCTAGATCATCAACAAATAAATCCTCTCTTCCTCACTTGAATCCTTAGTTTGTGGCCAATTCCTCCTCCCATTACTTGCATCTCGTCCTAAATGTATCATAATAGTGCAAATTGTTGTAATGAACCTTAATCGGTGAACATCATTGTTTAGAACACAAAACTCATGTTAAATCATCAAGGCATAAAATTGGAAGCATACCTGAATTTATTGTCGTAGATCGTTGAGTTAAAGATTCAAATTATGATCTTCCAAATTAGTATCTCGACTCTTATTTTGTGATTTTTGCTAGCAATGGGGATGCTAAGAGAAACCTAATAGCTAGACATATAACTTGAGGACTATATCCATATTTTGTAGAGGTAAAACCCTAAACCTAACAAGTTTACAATTTCTAATTTGACCCATCATCAAATAAGAATTTGTTATCCTAGTATCTACATATATGAAATTGACCCATTCCCTATTAGATTCTTTAAGCTTGAAATTTAATTAGATCACTTTAATTGGGCTCAATCTTAACGATAGCCCATAATATGCAATATCCTCATAGTATGCATATAAGCCCACAAATTAATTGGAATTTATTCCAAGAATGTCCGACTTGGGCTATATGTATATGAAACCTTAATAATTGTATATTATGTCAAAAATTATACATGCTAATATGATATCATCACTAAAGGCATTTAGAATAATCTCGTCCATCATATATACCAACAAGGGATCAAAGAAGTTTCCTTTATATTAAGCATAACTAAACCCATCAATGGTCACATATATTTGTATAGATGAATGCCATGGATTAGGAATGGATATGTAGTATGGAAATTTTGTGCAATGAGATCTTAACATGAATATTTCCAATTAGTCCTCCTTTAAAACTTAATCTTTAAATTTTATTTCTTATAAGAACAAACCAAAAATCACATTCAAAGTGGAAATAAATTTTAGACTTTACTACTACAATGTTAACTATAAATAACCATGTAATGTGTATATTGTCCAAAAAAATATTAAGGATACAAAGTCTCATTAAAATTTAACATCCTCAAAAGGTATTATACCCATATGAGCAGTATGCTTATAAAAGACCTGGGTGATAACTCTTTAGTGAAACTCTTTGTTTAACCACTACGAACTTGATGTCTATATGCTTAGACTTTGTCGAGCTCTTATTATTATTGAAATACATAATTGCTAAATTATTGTCACAAATATCTAAAGTGGCGTTTTAATGCCATTTATTATTCGTAGCCTCGTGATCAAATTTTGCATCAATGTCCCATAATTAGATGCTTCATAACATGCTATAAATTCCACTGCATGGTAGAATAGGCTGTGAGTGTTTTCTTAGTTCTCTTCCAAGAAATAACCCCTCTAGATAATAGATAGATATAGCTTGAAATATATTTCCTACTATCTTAGCATCAAACCAAAATAGAATGAGAATACCTAATGATCTCAAGTTGATTCGATCTCCTGTATGTTAGCATATAGTCTTTAGATTTGTACAACTACCTTATGAATCTTTTGGCTACTACATAATGATCCAATCTAGGATTGCCCAAATATCTCCCTAATATCCTAATAATATATGTAATATTTGAACATATACATACTTGAGTACACATAGGACTCCTTACTACTGACATACAAGGAATCGTTTGCGTCTTTTTAGCCTTAAAATCATTCTTAGGGAATTGTCTAAGACTAAATTTGTTGGACCCCAATTTTTTTTATTTGATGTATTAAACATGAATTGTGATAATTGTGTGTTTATGTCTTAGTTTGATTAACTTGGGAGTATTAGTGGATAATTGATATTTAATTGAGTTTAGTGTGGTTTTAAATAAGAATTAAGGGATAAAATATATGAGGGCATTTTGGGAAGGTTACTTGAGTTGGAGTGGTTTAGGCTTTGCAAGGAGGGGTAACTTGGTCTTTGTCTCCATTTAGAATCAAGAGAAAGAAGATAGAAGGAAAGGAAAAGAAGAGAAAAGGAGGAGAAGAAGAAGAAGCCGTCGGTGGAGGAAGAAGAGAAGAGAAATAGGGCTTTGTGATTCTTGAGTTTCTCCGACAGATTTGAAGCTTATTCCAGGTAGGTTAGCTTCTTGTAATCTTTTTGCAGTAAGATTTAACCTTGGATTCGAGTTGAATGTGTGAAAATCGGTGGTTTAGGGTTTAAAGGCAAAAGTGGATAGATTTCCTTGGGTTGTTGGATTTGTGACTGATTTTGAGGTTTAATTGAGTTAGAAATGTAGTTTGAGACTTGAATCAAGGTTTAGATATGTTGCATTTGTGTTTGGGGAAGGATTAAAGTGTGAAAATGCAGAAAAGTCAGGTTCGGAGTCGTTCTCCAGGCCCGTACGTCGCGACATGCGTATGAACACGCCGCGACGAGCGAAAATTAAATTCGTCGCGACGTACGGAGAAGGATTTGTCGCGACGTGTGAACCTATGTTCGCCGCGACGTGCGTGTACGCCGCGACGAGCGGAGCTTTGCCGTGGTGAGCCCCTGTTTCCAGCAGCGATGAGCTTTGATATTTTGGGCATATCTTTTGGTGTAGATGTCTAAAAAAGGTGATTTTAGATTAGTTGTGACCTAGAGATAAAGGGCTACAAGTGTATGAAGAAGGAAAGTTCGGAATTTGCCTCTTAAAATTTGGGATTTTAAGTGGAAGTCGAATGTAGACTTTTAATGCTAGGACTTTTGATTTTCAAGCTTTGTGAATATTTCTTTTGAATGTTAATTGAATGGGAACTTGGTTTATTATAGAAAACCAAGCCGATCTGATTCGATCGCAAGAGGAAGGACAACACTGAGTCGGATACTCAAGAGATATTAGGTGGGTAATATACTTATATGTGATTAGGCAAATTCTTGCCTATGTGTGAATATATGTTATATGTTTGTATGTTTACATATGATTTGGTATAAGATTTGAATGCTTTTGATTTTGCATATTTTGAAAGAACCATGAGAAGTGATTTCGATTCTGAGCATGTCATGCCTAGACCTCGGTCATGGCATTTTGAATAAAAGCAAAAGTACGAAAGCATACCATTTGACAAAATGATTCTGAGCATAATTATGTGCTTTTGTTTGGGCGAGAGTGGGACCATTTCGTTCGTCACGTGCACGTTGATAAGAGCCTTCTCCCGGCTGCCCGCTTGTGGCATATGAGCTCCGAATGGACTCATTTTGTTGAGGGTGTAAACTTCGGTTTCTCCCTTTTGTTTCCATGGAACCCTCGAGCCGTATGATGTGTATTTCATATTTGATCTGTCCATTATGAAGCATATTTATGACATGTTCTGTAACTTGGATTAATTATGCTGAATGCGTAAATTGCTTGATTCGTATGTGAGTGCTAGAATTGTTGCATGTATATATATATATAAACGAATCAAGCATAATTAATCCAAGTTACAGAACATGTCACAAATATGCTTCATGTATATATATATATACATACATATGCCTGAATTTGTGCTAGTTGTCGATGGCTATAATTATATTAGCCACTGAACTGTGTAGCTCAACCCATTACTTTTCCCTCCTCAGGTGCAACTCAAGATATCAGTTGATCCTTGCCAGGCATCGAAGAACTCCGCAATAGTTTCAGATCATAGCATTAAGTTAGTATTTTT
>JANJEY010000001.1:27989179-28000349 GCA_024703695.1 Erythroxylum cataractarum | reverse complement strand
AATACAGACACTACAGAACAAAACTAGTAAAAGTAATAATAATAAAAATGAAAACAATAATATACTAATAACACTGATAGGAAACTCAAATATAGGAAATTAATAAGGACAATATAATAAATATAATAAGGACAAAAACCAGAACTAATAGGAAACTCAAATACAGGAAATTAATAGTAATAATAAACCTACAAATAATCGAAATAGTAACACTAAGAATGATACTAAAAAAAATTAGATACGAGCAAAATTGATAGATAGATTAAAAAAAGAAAAAACTCAAACTGGTAAAGCAACAGAACACTAACAAACAGGTGAATAAAAACAATGATAGGATAAAAAAAAACTACTAAACTGTTAATAAAACTAGTAATAGTATCAACAAGAATGTAAGGTTAAAAAGAAAATAGACCGATCGAAAACATCATAACCGATTTGTGAATGTAAAAAGGTTAATAACTGCACAGTACAAGACGTGGGACAGACTAGCAGTGGCCGTGTATAGTACCTACTCTGAAAAAAAGAGGCAATACAAGGGTCAATACGAGAGGTGGGATTTTAATGGAGAAGCTTTAGTAAAAGAGTGAAGTACTAAAATGAAAAGAGGTGAAAAATGAATTGGGCCAGCAAACCATCGACCTAAAAGGTGGGGGACCAACAGGAAAAGGCTGACAGTTTCTTAAGTTCAACGGCTTAAAAAATCAGGATGCTCGATAAAGTCTATGGATATGACGCATGAAGTGCCAGACGAACCCTACTCAACTTGTAGGTAGGTGTAGCGGTTGCCGAGCAAGCCGCTCTACGTGAGCGTTATCGCCCAAGAGCTGCATACAGGATATAAACGATAACCCTGCAGAGCTAGTTCATGAGCTAGGGCTTGTTACATGTTGTGCTCAAAGGAAAAGACGAGACTCTCAACCCCGGTGACTAGAAGGTCCTAGCCATTACCGCCGCCCAAAGCCAGGGATACACAGAGTCATAAAGACAAAGCAAACAACCTTAACTAAGAAAGGGAAATCTACGTTATCCGAACCATACAGAAAAATGTGTAACTAACCAACTCCAAACTCAAAACACATCATGCACTGACATAAAAGGAAATATAGAAACCATTAGAAGGCATAGCGTGCTGTTACATACCTGATGAGATGGATACCCCAGTGGAGGCCAAGGTTGTGCATCTTGCCGTAACTACTCACAACGTAGAAAATGTAACAAGAAGGAGAAAACTCTACCTGAGGGCCACTGTCGCGTTTGCAGAGTTGTGTACCTGCGTCGACTCCTCAACTCTGGTCTCCCCTATCAGCTACCTTATTGTAATGGTAAGAAAGCAATAAAAATATAGGAGAAAGAAACGAAATACAAACCTCCTCTGTGTCTCCTCGCATTAAGTAAAGGTGGCTATTTAGTGGAACATCTGATCAAAGTGCTTCCACAATACAGTAGTTCATATCTAGGATAAAGTCAAATAAATGAAAGGAGGAACTAATAGCTCACAACAATAAAAAGGTGGAAGTAATATCTATAGGGGTTGTATGTACTGAACTTTATAGTAAGGTTCATTTGGTTTTTACATGACACATTTTATATGTGATCTTTTGATCAATTAAGGACACTGAAGGCTGACGTTTTGCATTTAATACTTTTGTTGCACAGTTGTTGTTTAATGCAAAACATAAAGGTGTAACTTCCTTGTCATATGATTTGTATAGAATGTGTCTTACTCTGAATTAGATACATACTTCTTTGTATCTTGCTAAACAAGTCATGAAGGGCCTGATGAATGAGAAGTCATACATGGTGTGACATAAAAGTTTAAGCCACATTTCTAGAGCTAGGGTTGACAGATTGATCAAGGAAAGCATTTCCTAGTTCTAGATTAAGATAATCTAGAAATATGTGCTGACGATTGCAGGGGTAAGTTGACTAATAAGGACATTGAGATCAACTCAAGCTTCTAACTTGTTGAGTCTGATACATAAAGATTTTGATAGACCTTATACAATTGTATTGTGCAATTCTAAAAGTATTTTGACATTTCTTGATGATTATTCCCATCAAAGTCATATGTTCTTGCTTAAAGTCTGAAGGCTAAGAACCAGTTGGAAAAATTCATCAAGATAGTCAGACTTGACCATGGAGGAGAATATCATGGAAAACATAGTGTTTCAGGACTTTAAAGGTCCGCTTGCCAAATATATGGAGTCAGTTAGAATAGTGACTTTGTTCACTATACCGAATATTTCTGAACAAAATGGTGTGTTGCTGAAAGGCATAACTGCACCCTAAAGGACTTTAATAAGTCAATGCAGAGCAGGACTGATCTACCTATCTAAAAGTTAAAAAACTCAGCCTTGCATACATTCATGTAAAGGGCTGCCCTACTGAGGTAGGACAATCCTTATAAAGAAATATTGCATGCTCGTTCCCTTCATTGCTATTTTTATAAAATATCTCAACCACTTTAGGGCTACAGATTTTACTGTAGAGAAAGAGGGACTAGAATAGTGAAATCACAAGCAGCTAAGTTATTAGAATACCATGTTTATGATAATGGTGGGCCATTTGAACTTTCGGACAATAGCAAGGCAGATACTATAGTTGTCATGTACCTTCTACTCATACAGCTAGATCCAGTGGATCTAGATTTTTGTACCGTACCTGTACAAGAACAGGAACCCATACCTGTGCACACAGAGAGGTTCTTGAGGGTACAAGATCTAATGCAATTAAGTAAATTCACTAGAGTGAGACAACCTGTTATCCCATCTGACAACATAGTCTATCAGGTGTACTGGACTATGTTATTAGACATATTACAAATCCAGTTACTTTTACATAAGCTATTTTTGGACCTAATGCGGATGTGTGGTGGGATGCGATGAATGAAGAAATGCAAGTCATGAAGTATAGTAAGGTTTGGGAGCTAGTTGATTTGCATCAGGAATTGCAAGCTTGTCAGTTGTAAATAAAGTTTTAGACCTAAAGGATTTCAGGATAAAGTTTAATGGTTTATGGGCTCGCTCAATTGCCTAAGGGTTCACTTAGGGAAAAAGGTTGACTTTGTGTTACCTTTTCTCTCGTATCCTCGTAGGATACATTTTGAGTGATAAAAGCAAATGTAGCTTATGATGATGTAAGTTACATCAGATGGCTGTCAAAACCATCTTCCTAAATAAAGAACTTTATAAAGTGCTCTATATGGTACAATCTGTAGGGTCCAAGGATTCAGACAGTACTGAAATATTTTGCTAGTTATGCAAATCAATATATGGTTTATAATAAACCTCCTGAAAGTGATACCTCACGTTTAAAGAGGTTATGACCTCCCATGGCTTCATGGGAAATAAATTCAAAAGATGCATGTACTATGAAGTTGAGGGGAGCAAAGTTATCTTCCTATTACGACATGAGGATGGTAAATTGCTCATATTAAGTCACTTGACCATGTTGTATGAGGATAAGCAACTTTTAGTCAAGAACCTTAACATAAAGGACCTTAGTATAGCATCTTCTGTCTTGGGTATTCGGATTCACTAAGACATATCTCAACACTCTTAAGACCTCTCAAAGAATGCATACATTGAGTGTGTGTTACAAAGATTTAATACGGTTGACAATAAACCTGTCGTAACACCTGTCTCTCACAGTGAGAGATAATCTTTGGTATAGTACCCAAAGAATAAAGTAAAGAGAGAGATTATGAGGAATGTTCCGTATTCTAGTACGATGGATAGCTGATGTATGTTAGGCTATGTACTAGATAGGACATTGCATTTACTGTTTGACTGTTTGGTTAATATCTGATTAATCCAGTGATAGACTTTTGGAATGCAATCTAACGAGTGTTGAGATACTTGAAGGAATCAAGGATTATATGTTGACATGTAGAAAAGTCAACAGACTAAACCTCGTAGGGAATTCAAATTTAAATTTAGCTGTGTTCGGATGATCGAAAGTTCACTTAAGGTTATAGTTAAAATTTGCAGATGGTATAATGTCGTAGAAGTGTGTCATAGAGACGTGTAACTTCCTCGACTAGGCATGCAGAGTGCATGCTAAGGGGCTGCTTAGCAGACGGTTTAACTCCGAAATTTGATTTCTGAGTAGTCTGTGGTCCATTTAGTGGTTAGATCCATTTGGTTTTACTGTGACATTTTTCTTACAGTGTTGTTTAATAAACAACGAAGAATATCACAGGGTCATAGCATTTAAAGATCAATTATTTGGTCATAAAGGTGTTGACACGAAAAGGTGACATTAAGGTTTAGAGCATTTAAGGACTGAGGAACTGTGAGTTAATCCTTTAGCTAAAGGACTTCACCCACTTGTGTTTGTAACACAAGTATACAATATGGGTGTTTTGACGTCCTTAGACACTGCTAGTTAGGGGATTGTTATGGTTGCTCCATGTACATTTGTACTTTTTAAAGTATTATGATAGTATGATGGTTATTGATAAAGATGATCATCGTTTATCCTCAGTATTACGTGTCATCATACATTGTTATAATACATATGAAAGTCTTAAGATTTGTGTCGATCTTAAGCATTTGATAGTCATTGGGCATATATATAGATTGACCTTGTGCCTATGTCATTTAGGCATATACAGTTTGGCATAGATATCTATAAAGTTTGACATAATATAAGGGGATATAAGTTTTTAATCCCATAAAAGTTCTCTAATGTTGTTTAATATTCAGTTGGAGAACATAAAGGTTTTCTCTAATGCTGTTTAGCATTCGGTGAGAGAAAACATGATTTTTCTAATGCAGTTTAGCATATGCGGTTTAGCATAAAGTTGGAGAAATCGAGACCTACAAACGAAGATGATACAATTTAGATCATAAATGTATCATCGTAGTTTGCCACACTCCATTTTTTCATTCATATTAGTAAGGTATTAGGTATTCGTGATTGTATCAGATCTGTGTCACACATAACACATGTATCTGATGCTTTTCGGTATCGAAAGCCTTGCGGGACAGAATGATAGACTTTCGTTATCTTTGGATCAAATGTTTTGTTTTTTAAAATTAATCAAATAATACAGTAGCGTGGCCTAACCGAGTTTTTAAACTAGAGTCTACTGCAATTAATGCTTGTCCAAATGGAAGATTGTAAGACAATTTTGTCCTTGGGGACATTTTTGTCCATCTCTCATAAAGTTGGACAACATTAATTACAATTTTGGTTTTTAAATAAATTATAGGTTAAATTGTGTCATTTGATCCATATAAAGATAATAAAGTGTCCCAATAAATGATCTAGATTAATAGGTCGAAGTCTGGGTAGAAAATGGATCCCGCTTAGTATGGATCGAGTTTATATCGGCCTTGTGATGGGGAAGCCCGATATGGAAGCTATATAAAAGTTAAGGCCTCCTGTAGTTATTCAGAATATATCATTCAAGAGCATAAGGAATTCCTGACCCGTTAGGGAAGCTCGTGTTTTGAGAAAACTGTAGGAAGGACTAGCCCGTGAGTCGGTGAGCATTTTCCACTAAAGGTCTCGGGAGATTCGGAGACGTTTGGAGCTCGAAATCAGTATCGGAATTAGAGATGAAACCGTAATCCAGATATTTCGCATTACTTTCGTTTTTATTCCTTTCATGTAGATCCAGGATACGTAATAAGGCTCATACTACATATTAGAGTGCGATCTTAGTAATGATATTAATATAAATAAAGAGTTCTATTTGATTCATACTTTCTATTTAACAATAGAATAATTCCTAGCCGTTTATTTTATTCACTTATACATATATATATTAGAATTACAGACAATTTTCTATCAAGTTTCTGTTACTGTAAGAGAGTTAAGACAAAACTAATTTTAACCAAAAATGTGACGAAGTTTCTTGATTTCTTTGCAATAATAACACCTTCCACGTCAGATATACAATATTACACTATAATAATTTACGATAATTATTTATTCAAAATTTAAAAACTATATATGTCAATTTTGATTTTATATTATAAAAATTATATTTTTTCATATGCGGGTGCCACTCTGAAGACTTTAGGCGGTATCTTTTCAGGTATGGGCCTTCAGAAGTGACAACTTCCTTTTTTTTCAGCAATGACATGAATTAGAAAGGACCGATTCGTTACTTCCTCTGTGAATTTCTGGTTTGTCATTGGTTATCCAGTAGGAAGACTGGTTGTTAAATGTATCTGTATATTATGGACCTGCAGTTTATTGTCGTTTTTGCATCATTTTCCATCAAGTAGATGAACGAGATAAATGGACTGAGCTTAGAGTAACCATCGTTACCTATTTATTCTTTCAAATCAACAATGCCCGTTGATAATATTGGGTCTTTTCATTTCTTTCGTTTCGTAATCACGCGGTGTAGTTCTACCGAGAAGTATCCATCTGTGAGGAGTTAGTTTGCTGTAACTTTGCATTCGGTATTGATATTTTTTGTTTGGAAAGCATGATCAACAAAGTCATCTATCAGTTAGAATAGGTTCTAATTGTTGGATTAGGATAACTCACCTTTACGGGAGATTTACATCATGAATTTAGTGATGAAACATATTCGTAAATTTTGATATCACATTTTAACTTAAAATCTTAAGACTTTAGATTCATACGTTATTTTGATTTATATGTCATTCATTAGTTTCATTTTTTTTTTTCAATATAGACTTTCTACTCATAATTAACATTTCAACAATTTTCTCCTCAAGTCTAAATTTTCACATTAGGCTTTGACTCTCTTTTAAGCAAAAGCTTTTTTCTTAGCAATTCTAATATATCGCATCACCAAGAATCCTTCTATTCTATTGGTCTAGACCCACCAAGAGTCTCCTTGCTTTTCTTCGCGGGAATGCAACCACAGGATCTAATTATTATCTTTATACTCATCCCTTAACGAAGCATCAGCTTTAATACCACTATTAGATTTGAGGAGCCATCTTTTACGGGATATTTACATCATGAACCTAGTGATGAAACATACAGAATTTGACCCCACACTTCAACTCAAAACTTTAAAACATTAGATTTATAAATCCTTTTCACTTACGTATCCTTCGTTAATTTCATCTTTTTATAATGTGAGATTTCTATTCAAAATTGACGTCCCAACGATAAGTTTTTATTATCTTAAGTGGGTAAGGGGTATGGATATCAACAAGAAACATGTTTAGGACGCTTGGTCAGTTTTCATTTCCTGAGAAGTTGTCTTGTTAGCTTAACATTGCCTATTATGCGTAATAAATGTCTGGTCCTCCCCGTGATGTAGTCACGTCACTCCAGGACATGGATGATGTTGACGACAACTCATGGAGAATTCACTTTCTGTAGTCACTTTCGCCTGTGTATAGGTTTTTACGAATCCTTACTGACGAAGCTTAGCAGCATTCTATAAGTCAAGTTTAGCAGCATTCTATAAGTCAAGTTGATCTTATAATACCCATGAGGAGATTTGGTCTAGCATTCCTGCTATAATAAAGACCGAGAAAGAATATGGGGAAAGATGAAGACGAGATTTGCATGGTTTGGCTACATCCATCGACTCAACTCCAAAAGTGGTGGCATGTTTATCATTAGTGCAAGCAGGCTGCATTGTACCTAGTAGCCTGTACTTTTGGTAACAGTATCACTTAATTAATCCATGAATTTTCATTATCAGACATGTGTTTCAGAATATATTGTAAGATATCCTACAGTATTTGCAGTAAAATTTGCCCTTTCCATCTTTCTAGACGATAATTACATTTTGTCCTTGTTGAGAGTCACCTTACTTAAATCCATCTTCCTTAAACTTAAACATTTGCACTTACAAATTAAATATATCTGACTAGTATCTTAGCACTTTTTGAGAGATAGCAATATGCAAAAGGCTTGGTTCTATGAGAGGTACGGTCCTAAGGAAGTCCTGAAATTGGCAGAGTTCCCAATTCCTGCTCCTCAAAATAATCAACTGTGTGTCCAAGTTAAAGCTGCTGCATTGAATCCTATTGATATCAAGAGGCGTGAGCGACCCATTTTCCCTTCAGAATTTCCTGTGAGTAGAATCACTACTGTTAAGAGTCATGTATTGAGAGTTGAACCGGCGAGAATCATAGTTTCTATATTTGTTTTATCATGTGAATCTGAAGAGCTTCTTAGGAAATTTTGGTTGATTAGAAATCGTACGGTTGCTAAAGTAGCTAGTTCTTAGTATAAGCACTGTTTGATGTAGATTGGTGAATCGGCCTTCAAAAAAGCATTGGCCAATCTCTTTTTACTTTTTTTAATTTAGGTTTCTGAAATGGATTTTAGTAGTATAGTAATTTGGAATTTGAAGGGAATGACTGGAAGGAAATCTTACGTTCAAACTAATTCACTCGTATAGAGAGACAGGAAGATGGTAAAGAGAATGTTAAAGAAATATGCTCAAGTCTCTTTGGTTTAAAAATCCTATTTCTTCTAAGCCTTTGCTGGAATGTAGCAATTCTCTGTGAGCATGTTGAGTTACAATCACAATGTTTTAAGTAGGAACATCCCAAATTCCCAATACAACATTGAACTAAAGAATGTAACTGAGAGATCAACTGTTTGCCTTACTTGATGATAATGCAAGATGCTACCAAATCTCGGCGCAGGTGGTTCCTGGATGTGACATGGCAGGTATAGTGGTAGCAAAAGGCAATGGTGTCACAAAATTTGCGATTGGTGACAAGGTTTACGGGAACATTCAAGCTTTTAATACAGAAGGACCGATAAAACAGCTTGGGACACTGGCAGAGTTCACAATTGTGGAAGAGAGCTTGGTTGCTAAAATGCCAAATAACCTTTCATTTGAGGAGGCTGCAAGCTTGCCATTGGCAGCTCAGACTGCAATTGAAGGTTTCGTCACTTCAGGCTTTAAAGAGGGGCAGACAATTTTCGTAGTTGGTGGAGCAGGTGGTGTTGGAACTTTGGTTGTTCAGTTGGCCAAACACTTGTATGGAGCTTCTTATGTTGCTGCTACAACTAGCACTCCAAAGGTTGAATTTCTCAAAACTTTGGGAGCTGATGAGGTCATTGACTACAGAACAACTAGATATGAGGACATAAGTGAGAGATATGATTTCGTATACGATACAATTGGTACAGTTTTTGATCTCTGCTTCTTTATCCCTTGATCTTGTGTGATCAATACTACGTCTTAAGGGTGGATCAACTCATATATGGAATATACTTGAAACTTATTAACATTTCATCTTACAAGCTCTGATTGGTCGTTGACATGTTGTCAATGGATAAGTTTAGATACTATATCTATCTCTAAGGGCCAGTCGCTATTGATTTGAGAGTACTGGTGCAACAACGGTTAGCATAGTCAGGCTTTTCAAACCCGAACTCTCATTGAAGTGTTGGTGGACTTTTCTTATTTGACTTTTCTGGCTTGGGCAAAAAATGGTTTATTGTGCATTGCCTTTATGCTTGCAAGTTTTCCCGTTTGCTGTCCATGAAAAATTGATGATATATAACATTTCATATTTTCAGGTGACACAAAGAATTCTTTTGTGGTTGCCAAAGAGGAAGCACCAATTGTTGATATAACTTGGCCACCATCACATCCCAGGGCTGTTTACTCAAGCTTGATAGCATCAGGAGAAAACCTGGAAAAGCTTAATTCTTTACTGGAAACTGGCAAGCTCCAAGCTATAATTGATCCTACGGGCCCCTATAAGTTTACAGATGTAATTGAAGCTTTTCGACACTTGGAAACTGGAAGAGCCCGTGGAAAAGTAGTCATTTCTTCATTTCCATCGCAAGATATGCTCCTTCCAATGGCGCCTGAATGCGAGGTCAATCAAACAGTTGAAATAATTCATGAGAAGATACCGGTTTCAGGACTTGAATGCCATTAGCTAATGGCTACTAGAAATTGGTGTGTTTCAATAATCTATTTATAGAGTGCTTCTAATTGTAAGGTCTGTCTTATAATGCTACTATTATTATGTATGTCTGGATTTATATTTATGAAATGATATGGTAGTATGAGGTGTGTAATATGTCTGATGTTACAATAATTAAATGAACCACACCACCTGCCCTAGAAACATTGAACAAGTTCTGAAAACTAGGTTCGCCAAGTACTGCGCAGGAAAGTATGATCGAGAGATTGTGTATGGCCTTCTCGGTGAAGGTACATTCGCACTGGATGGAGACAAGTGGAGACAACAGAAGAAGCTTCCCAGCTTTGAGTTTTCAACTAGAGTTCTTAGAGATTTCAGCTGTGATGTGTTTAGAAGAAATGCTTCTACGCTTGTTCGAGTCATTTCCCAGATTGTTGTTGCTGATCGGAGTTTTGACATGCAAATATGTGATTGAACCTTCTTATTACTCGCTAATGCTGCATACCGAAAAAACGAACCTAGATTTTCTGTCTAATATTATTCTGTCTTATTTTGTCTCATGAAATTTTAATAATTTAGTTTATGGAACCTTTGCGGGATCCACGCGAAACTTATATAAAACTCACATAAATAAACGGTTGAGATTCATTAGACACAATAAAATACTATAACATTAGAAAGAAGATCTAAACTCCTGAAAAACATGAGTTATGTTCTATTTTTCTCTTTGGTCTAGAAGAAGGCTACGGGGCTAGTAAGGACGACGATACGATTTTATCCGCAGATCACTGCTATTCTATTTATAGATAAGATAGAGTATTGAAACTCTATTTCGTCAGATAATGTCTAACCAAAAATTACTTCCCACCGCACAAGTCCTAAGGATTTCAACTAACGTGAGCATCCAAGTCCAATATGCACTTAAAAAAACCGGACTGATTAAATAAAAAGTTTAAAGTTAAATCGGTATTAAATTGTTATAAAATTGATATATAATAAATATGATAATAATTGTAAAAATAAAATATTTTATTAAAATAAAAAATACACTAACCTTATTATATCACTAAATTTACTGTAACTTCGTCACAAAAAATACAACCAAAAGCAATTCCCGGTTTACACGTCTGAGCCAGAAAATTAGCAAATCTTTCCTACCACCACAGAGGCCACAAAAATACAAGGTTTTCTGATACCTGAGGGTTTGAAACTTAGTGCTTCCTGAGGCACGTACGTAGTAATGCAACATTTAATAAAAAGGCTATATGAATATTAGAGCACAAATTAGTCGAAATCTTTGAAGTTTTTTAGAAGGTAACAATGAA
>JANJEY010000001.1:27773656-27784455 GCA_024703695.1 Erythroxylum cataractarum | reverse complement strand
TTTATGTGCATTTGTGCCAAAAATGGTGTTGCTATAGTTGCCACATAATCACTTTGTATGATTTTTAAATAAATATATGGGTTACATAGTCCATATGTATGCCACGTGGCACTATATGGCTCATTTAACTAAAAAACTATCAAATTTATAATATATATTTTTTACCAATCTTCTTAACTTTTATTAACCTTAAATAAAACTAATTAATCCATGCCCTCTTTTATTCAATTAAACTATGTTAGGCTCTAATACAAAACTTCTTAATAGTCATGCCAAGTTTTGGGATCATACACAACGATTAAGTGACAACTATGTCAACACTAATTGTGGCACACAGGTAAGAAAAACATCAAAAAATTATTCCAAGTATACAAGTTAGAGGAAGGTAAGGAGTTTAGTCTTTCTATACCTCCTTTTTGGATGAATAGTCTAATAAGAAGTCCACAACATTGATATAATCATTATTGACCTATGTCTCCATCTTCAAGGGCTCAAGAAATTACCATATGACAATGAGAACTAATAGAAATGCTAAGAAAGATGCTTGAGGAATGCTACAAGTTGTTTTTCAATTATATTTTGGAGCATCTCATGGTTTATGTTAAACAAGAAAGTTCAAATACAAAGAAGAGTATTACAAAAGTTGAAACTATATGTATACGATCATAGAAGAGCGATAAGAAAGCATAGATTAGTATAAGTGGAAGCATAGACAATGGGGGGTTTCTCCTAAAGATGATGTTTTCACTCTCCTAAGGTTCAAGGAACAAGAAGAAAATTTTGACCCTAACTAATAGTGAAAAAGAGAGTGAAGGTTAAAATGAAATGAGAACAATCTTAGGCTTCAATAAATTAGGTTTTTTTATTGATTAGGTTATGGTTAATTAGCTTTATTTAGAGTAGGTAAAAATTAATAAGATTTGTTAAAAATAAATAAAACTTAATGATTTTTTAAAGTTAGATGGGTCTATACACATAATGTTATCCTGGGAAAAACAATGATATAGTGTTCCAAATGGCATCATTGATGACATGATAAAAAATTAATAGTCATGCTTCCTTTTGTTTGTCCTTCTATGGAAAGTTCAATTTGAACATTTTAAAAATGTTAGAATTTATTTTAGACGCTTTGAAATATTAGTTTAATTAGAATTTAAGTATAAATGTTAGAGTCAAATTTACCTTTTTGGTTTTTTGATTTATTAAGTTAGGATTAACTAATTTTCAAATTAATAAAAGTTAATAATTGTTAAAAATAAATTAAATTTGATAATTTTTAAGTTAGATGAATCTTATAGTATTATGTGGCATACATATGACCTAATGAGACTCATAAGTTTATTTTAAAATAATATATATGTGTCAAGTCATTGATGACACAGAAAAGAATAATGGGGTCATATCTTTATTTATTTTTTATTAGTAAGAGTTCAATTTGAATATTTTAAAAATATTAAATTTATTTTGAATGATCTAAAACATTAAATAGTCATTTGTAAATGTTAAGGTCAAATTTGTCCTTTTTTTTCCTTCAATTAAATGTTATAAAAAGTTAGTGTCATCGAAAATTTAAAATGTCATTTCCCCTCTATGCATACAACCTATCAAGGGGATTAAATTGCATCATCATTACAATTATTAAAAACTTCAAATACATCAACACAATAAAATAACTTTAGAATCTATTTTCTTAAAATAGGAAAATCAATTTATATGTGTTGATTCACAACGGATAAGGTAAGAATTTTAATTTTGAATACTCTATTTATACAGGTAATACTAAAATGGTTGCATTTGAATCCAATTTTGGTCATTAATAAAAGACATGCCAGTAAATTGCTCCATTGATCCAGGGCTCAGCTTCTTTAACCACTTCACCCTCCCTGTAGTGTTGGCTCCTGCTCCGTAATTGTTCTCCTCCACAAAAGTTATCTGGTCCCTGATTATATTTGATGATTCATACAACACACTATCCCATCAGCAAAAAATTAAATAAAACAAGAAAATATATTACCAACGCAATAATGAATACTGAAACTTGTCCACATGTACGCTTGTTTTCATAGAAGTCTGAAAGAGGACATGTTAACGAATATATAGAAATATGCGAGATCACCATTTCTAGGTCTTTTTCTTCACATTCATGTAAAGATCACTACATCGAATATAAAGAAATATGTGAGATTTCCGTTTCCAAACTTTTTCTGCACATTCATTGATGCTATAATCGGGGAATCAATTCAGTAACTACTACAAACACAACATCTGAGAATCAACGTATTTCAAACCCATTTATTTACTAGCTTCTATAACGTATGGTACTGATGATTCAGTTACAAGTGCACAACTTAAGGTGACAAATCATGGGGGAAAAAATTCAGTAACTTATGATAAATAAGCACATCATGTGACAATAAAAATGGTGTTAGGAGGATTAGAAACTTACTCGTGGCCAACACAATTCCAAGCACTCCATCCCAAAGGATCTATGATATCTTCAAACATTGAATTATAGAATATAACCCGAGCATACCCTCTCCAAGCTCTTCCCAAGAATGCAGGGCCTTTTCCAGACACCCTACATCCCTTGAAGACAAAACCGTTTGAATCATTTGGATTTGTTCTTCCCTGTGCTGTTATATACCCTCCTTCCAATACGTGTATCGCACAACCCTAAGTACGTAAATTCATACAAACATTTAGCAACTTTGACAAATGTTGGTTAATTAAGCCGAAAAGACAACCTCGTAGATGGATTGGCCGCCGCCGAATATGAAATCAACAGAACCCTGGATAGTGCAGTGCTTGAAGTAATGTCGACCTTGATCGTCCCACAAAGTGTCTTGTACACCGTAAAAGCCACACCGGTAAAATGCGCTCTTGTCGCCGGTTATCATGGCAGCAACAGCCGGTAACCTAGGGTTGCTGTTACTGTTAAGTGGAAAGTTGTATGAGTTCTGTCAAAAATCATACAAATACAAAGAAGAGGCGTGTCAAGGGACCATTTTCTTAACAAGGACCTGAACCATAAATAGCATTTGTAAGTATAATCACATATTTCTTTGATGAACATTTTCCTTACAACAAAGGTAATACTTTTGGCAATTATGTTGTCTGCTAGAGACATGAAAGTAGGGCTTTCTACTGTTGATTCATGATCACCCCAAACAATATAAGTCTTCTTCTTCCCTGCTCCTTTAAGGATTATATATGGCTTGTCATAAGGGATCTTCACCTTCTCTCTACATATATGGCAAATATAAACATTGGTCTTCGTCAAAATTTATAAACTAAAGCAGTAACGTAAACATACTTGATCACTTACATGAGGCCGGGCTTTTATGTCTCTAATTTTCTATATGTGAACATGGTCTTTGTAGATTGCGAAGTAGCTAATTAGATAACACTTAACGTAAAAGATGAAAGACTCATCAGGATCGTACCTGTATGTACCAGCAGTGATGTAGATACAGAACCACTGCTTGTTATCAGATGGAACAGAATCAATGGCTGCTTGTACAGTGTTAAAATCGCCATGGCCGGACTGATCAACATGCATCACCTTGTAATGAAATGACTTGCTTCGTCCATTGGATTTAGCATCAGTCGGGACCAGTTTGAAGCCAATAAGTAGAGCCAGACACAGAAGAAGACGTCGTGGAAGTGACATTCCTGGTTGGTAAAAGGTTTAGAGAAGAAACTGAGAAAACGAAGTTTATATGTTAATTGATCGATCCAAAGATGGCCAGGAGATGGAATAGCTTGGTATATTACGCCGTAAAGAAAACATGAATCTATTTAGCTTCCAACTCCTAGACATGTAGCGACAGTTACGAGGATTTTTGGAGGGTAAAAGGAAAGTCAAAAGTTTCGGTTATAGAATCACAATGAACAGTATCTGTAATCCTCCTCACCATTAAAATAATACACACAGTTTTTTTATTTTACATTTATTAGGAATAATTTATTATTGAACCAAAATAAGAAATAAATAAAATATATATCATTGAATCATGAGAAGTTTTTATTTATTAAATTATCACTCTAGCTCATCTTTTATTATAAAATCCACCTAATTAAATAAATACCAAATTAATAAATATATTTTTCCATATACCAAATCGTTGTACGGAGTCTCAAACGATGTACGTTTAAGTGGTAGTAGAAATTGAAGCTGAGGAGGAGTAACGACAGAAAAGGAATGAAGTGCCCGAGCTTCTGGAACGCTTAGGAGTACAGTACATAGCTCGGAGCAATTGATGTTGACCTCCCTTTCGAGAAGGTGGGAAAATGGTTTAAAGCTGAGATCATAGACCTGAATTTTGGAATTATTGTTGAGGAAATGTTTGTTATCCTTCCGAATGGTAGCCATTAAAATTGGTATGATTTGGTTATGGAAATGTACGGATTTTTTTTTTTTCTTTCAACTCTTAGGCATGCCTAAATATATTAGACTTTTGTGTTAGGTGCCAAGATTAGTTGTGTAATTTCACCCGTCTTAGGTCATCTCCAACCAAGTTTGGTGTTTTGGTGTATTAAATCTACTCCAACTAACACACCAAATTTACAATTCCAACGCCACCATTTTGGTGTAATCATGCACTAAAAATTATAAAATGACATATTTGATCTTTTTTTAATTACATATTTCTTTTATACTCTTAACACATTTTGATATACTTAAATCTTGTTGAGACCTTTAAAATGACACTAATATTGTAAGTTTATGTACCTTTTATTTTAAATTTACTTTTTATTATTAAAATATTCTTTAATGAATATATAAATTTTAATTTTAATTTTAATATTTATATATTCATTAAAGAATATTTTAATAATAAAAAGTAAATTTAAAATAAAAGGTACATAAACTTAAAAGTAAAATAGACCACAAGATTGATTTTTTTAAAAAATGAAAACCCAACGAAAATACTTGAAATTACAACCAAACTAAAATAATTTGCAAATACAACTAAACTTGATATTACAATCAAACTAAAATTACAACAATACTAATTTTATATGTCAAATAAAGAATATATTGATTAATTACGAATAATATATTATTTTAATTTTTATAAATAAATTAAATTCATAAAACTAAATTATTGTATAAATATCAATTAATATAGTTAATAACTAAATTATTGTAGAATATTATTTTAAGATACTTGATTATCAAATTTGGTGTAGAATAATTGGAGTGTAATAAAATTTGGTATAAAAAAATTCATAAATATTCTTTTTTACTTCAAGTTTGATGTAAAGTTTTAGTGTAATGATTAGAGATGAACTTATCAGAAATTTTGTTAAAGAGTCCAACATAACCCAACCCATATTTATTCTCAACAATATATCTTTTTGAGGTTGCCCCATAAGTGGAACTATACAAGACTTATTAATGTAAGTAGCAAAAAACAAAAAGGAAATTAAGGACTTCCTTAAAAAATCATCCCTATTTTTATTATTTTATACACACCTCTACCATTAAACTATGAATAAGTCTCGAGTTCCTTCTTTTTATTTTTCCTTGAATCCGACCTTTTGTATGTGTTTTAACGTCTTTGGCTTTGGATGTATATCTCGAAAATTTAGATTTACAATAGTTATTATCATGGGCAGAATCCTGCCAACCATATCTCCAAGTCCCACTAGAATTCGATCTCCAAATATTCTAAGGGCAGGATCAGTGGTTCTGTACGTTTCGAGCATAAATTCACCTCATTAAGCATTATTATGTACTTGTACATATCTTGATTGTCTGAATAAAAGGCATCATGACTCTTAAATTCTTTGTTAAAGCATCTTAGATCTCCAAAATGACAACTTGATGAGAATCACTTTATAATAAATTTTAGATAATCTGAATAAGATTGAAATCTTATTAAGAAAAGGTTAATCAGAACATTGAGGGATTGATTATTAAAAATATAAAATTAAGTTTATAACAGATTTAAAATGTCACAAAAAAGTCTTTAATGAATACTAAAGTTCAATGAAAAATAAGGGATAATTCTCTTACAACTTTCAATATTTTACAAGTTCAAATTTCTCTTCATTGATAAAAAACATCATAACAAGATGTGATCAACATTATATTTGCAAGTGTAACAAGTATTCTTACTTTAAGACACAACAAGTATTAACACTAATTTATAATCTTTATTAAATTAGGATACTCAATCATTGACCAAGTGAGGTCTTACTCTTATAATTTTAATGATAACAAAACATAATACTATTAATAAATTTACTTTTGATGATATTTTTAACTCATTTGTAATGGGATCAATTAATATGTGAATTATACAATTCAATAGAAGGACAAAGTGAGCAAATGATTCAATTAAATAAATTGAACAATTAATGGTTGGAGAAATGAGCAAAGCATAAATGCAACTCAAGTAAACAAATAAGAACGAGGAGGAATCAAGCATATCAAGACTTAATCAAATCATAACCTTATCTTAGTTATTCAATGAAGTAGGGGCTCAATTATTACATGAACATTTATATATATGACATAATGCATAATCCTTTTATAATCAAAAGGAAATTTGTTTTGATCTTTAAAATAATTTTTTAGTAAACTTATGAAATAATTTGGATCAAGTATTAGACAAATTTGATCATTAAAAGAACTTAGAAAAATCATTGAAGTCATGTTTTTAGATATATTGCTCAACCAATGTATAAGTGTGGTCAACTACGGTGTTGTTTTTGGGCATGTTGATAAATCAATATCTAGGTGTGAATATTGTATCAGAGAAGTAAAAATTATATAATGTGAGTTTTTGTATCATATTGGATGATATATTAATCGACTAATATAACTTATTGGTTAATTAAATGTGCCAACTATCACTATTAGTCATTATAATGACTAATTTTTGTTTCTAACAATCTTTTTAGGATGTTTTGAGCATAAATAGACCATACAAGAGTTTTTGGAAGTTGGTTGGACATGTTATAGAGTTGATGAGAGCATAAAGAGATTAGAAAGTATATGCATATATTATATATCACATATTGAGCCATCATTTATTAGCACGAGTAAGAGGAGTTTTTAAGTTTTATACTTATTATAATCAGATAAATTGAATAGGATATACTTTGTGAGGGTTACTTTTACTTTAAAAAAGAAACGTAAAGGGTTATTCTTCACCTGTACCAAAGGAAGAAATGTAAAGGTTCCTCTTTACCTATGGCAAAGAAGATGTTATATATAGAATTGCTCTTCAACCATAGAAGGAAGAAGATACTAAATTTCTAAGTTGATCTCTAAATTTCTAAATTGATTTTGGAGAGTGGATGTAGACCAGGAGTTGTTTAGCTAAACTACTATCAATCAAATTTTGTCTCTCCTTTTTTACTCTCTTTTATTTCTTGTTATCATTATTTTATCATTATAATATGTGAATTCACCATAATCAGTTATTAAAATTGACGAATTCATTCATTAATTTACAAGTATGCAAAAACTGAACATATAATTCATCCATGTTTCATATGCCATCAAAGGACCAACAATAGGTATAAAAAAAGATCTCATTCATTGCATATACATTTTATCAAATTTAAAAAAAAAGAACAGTATATTGTAATTTGGTTCACTTTTTAATCAAGAAAGTCAAAGCACATGTAGACCTCATTCTTTAAAGAAGATAATTATCTTTATTAGAAAACTAGGATGACACTTCTTTTGAAGAGCTTAATGTTTAGGATATTATAGAGAATGAACCTTATGTCCCCATAAAATCCTTAGTGAAAGACAAAATAGAGACTAAAGTAACAAAGGATAGAATGAGGTGACCAATAAGGATAGGAGCCTTATTGAATTAAATAGTAAACCATTTATGTTTTGCATGCATTAAGTAAGAATGAATTTAATATATATGAATATGGGAAGTAACTCAATAGATATGACATACACTTGATATCCAACATGAAGGCATCACTCAAGTGAAAAAGAGCAAAATGAGCTTATTTATGCATCAATATAAATTATTTTATATGGAACATAATGAGTCAATTTCTAATATGTATGCTCACTTCATTTATTTCATTAATACTCTTAAAAGTTTTAGTAAGACTCAAACTAACCTTAAATTTGAGAGAAAATTACTTAAGTTTGTACCAAAGATTTGGGAGGCAAAAGTGACAGTCATCATATATATGAGAAACCAAAGATTTATGCATCTTACATTAGAAGAGCTAGTTAAAGCATTTGTCACCGGTGAGATACAAATGAATGGGTTACATGAAGGGGAAGTGGCTCCAACAAGAGAGGTATGGTATTTGAAGTCTCTAAGGATGAGAAAGTTGGTAATAAGGAGACCTACACAACTAAAAGTGATGAAGATAATATAAAATTCATCATAAAAATTCAAGAAGTTCTTAAAAAATAAAAGAGACAAATAATTAAAAAAGAAGATGAAAGCACTTAAGGCCATATATGAAGTCTTTAAGGATGAGAAAATTAATAATAAGGAGGCCTTCACAACTAAAAGTGATGAAGATAATATGCAATTCATCACAAAAAATTTAAGAAGTCCTTAAAAAGGAAGAGAGACAAATAATTGAAGAAGATGATGAAAGCATATAAGACCATATATGATGACACTACAAGTTTAGAGAGTGAAGAATCCAAATATATGGTGACAAATATATATTTGATGGCAAGTGTTGATGAGGTAAGCTTTTCCTCAAATTCTTATAATGATAATAATAATAAGTATGATGTTGATCTTTAGTCAATTGAATTATTATAGGTCAATTATGATATTGATCTTTAGTTAATTGAATTATTAGAGGTCATGAGGTTCAAAATGAAGAAATTATCTTCCAAGCATATTTTTTTAAAGCTATTAGATGCAAACGAGAATGATAATGATAATGATAATGAGAAATTGAAATATGATATGTATGGCATGATAAAGTCTAAGAATGTGGTTACTGTTAATGATAATAAGCATGATTTATTGTACGAGAATGAAAAATTAAAGAAGGGGATCAATGTCCTTAAACAATCATTATTTAGATTCACTACAAATAGTAATAGGCATATAATTGGGTATACTAATGGAAGTGCACCACACAATGCTAAGACAATTTTTATGAAGAGAAATCATGCTTATAATGATGAGTCATTTCCTAAGTTATTACACAAGCATATATAACATTCAATTTTAAACATGAAAACTTTAATTTATGCATCATCTTTTAGGTTAAAAGTTAAAAATAAATCTAATGCATTTATAAATGATTCTCATTCTAAACTTAGAAATTATAGTTCACAAGGTAAAAATAGGCACAATTTTCATGCAAGATCACATAAAAGGAGCACATTATATTTTTCTCATTCATATATTCCTCTTATCATTAAATGACATGACATAAGCTTATTATCATCATGTTCCTTATAAGAAATAAAGAAGCATAACTTTTACTTAAAATCACCATAGGTCTTATTTTCATAGTTATATGCTAAACCTTTTATTAAGTCTCATTACCATACAAGGAGAACTCTTAATTTCCTATTTATTGAAAAGAAAGCTTCATACCCCTTACATTTCCAAAGAACATCTAAAAGTGTATGTAGACTTCAATTTCCATCATATGATAGGCTACTTTTTAGTGATTGTAGACATCTAAATAGAAACTACTTTTAAGAGAATGCTTACTAAGTATAACCAAAAGAATATTAGTTGAAAAAGGTTTCAAAACTAACTCTCTGCCTATAACACTTTGATGTTCTTTACATTGTAAATCAGTAACAAATGGCTCCAAATGAATACCAATAATTGGTATTGCCTTTATAAATACCAAATGAGAAACATCAATGGCATCTTAAATAATTAATTTTTAAAGGAAAATCACCAAGATTCCTAATATAACCCAGCTAAGTAAATTAGTATCAAAAGATCAATTATTAAACCAAGTGAAGTAAGAAGAGGATGCAACCATTGATATTATATATAAAAGAAGGTAACCGCTTACTTTTATATTAAAATTATTTAAGAATATTTACTTGACATGTATATTTAGGGGGAGAGAGCATTGTTACATATACCTAGAGGGAGAAAGAAAGATTGACCTTTAAATTTGGTACCTTATAATGATAAGAATTGCTCTTTAATTTTATAAATTCTTTACATGTACACTTTTTTGATAAGATAGAATCTTTGAAGAAAAAATAGGGCGAGATAATTTTTTCTTTTCTTTTTATCCTTATAAATTATATATCATATATCCTTTTTAATATTGAAAAAGGGGAGAGAATAGTGATATTAAAACTTAATCATTCATTATATATAGATTAAGAGGAGAATATATTGTGTACTTAAACATAAAGGGAGCTTACTTAATATCAATTATTTTTTAATATCATCAAAAAGGAAAAATTGTTGACAAAGTGAGTTCCTAAGCTTATGGTTTTGATGATAATAAAATATATTATTAATAAATTTAGTTTTTGGTTACATTAATAGCTCTATTATAATGAAATCAAGTAATATGTAAATTATAAAATTCAATAGAAGGGCAGAGTAAGAAAATAAATCAAATAAATAAATTGAATTATCAATGGTTGGAGAAAATGAGTAAAGTTGTGCATATATACATGTTGGACCCCGATCTTTTAGTGGAATTTAAAAATATTAAATGTATGAAATGAGTGTTTTTGTATATGTATTGTGTAATAGATGTTACTGTGCTTTAAGGAAATTGATGAGAAAAGAATTGATTGGTTTTGATGACTTTGATATTTGAGTAGATTTGTATAGGTTATGAAAGTTAAA
>JANJEY010000001.1:27683999-27703776 GCA_024703695.1 Erythroxylum cataractarum | reverse complement strand
AGAGCAACAATTTTACATTTAGGAAATGAGTCAATGTTTTGGGGTCTTTGAGCTTAATTTTAATGTTTTGCCCGAGAATGGTCAAAAGCCAAGTGTGGGGGAAATTGATATGTGTTTAACTGTTGATATATTGAATCATTACACTTAGCAATTAATGATACGAAAATGCTTAAGATACTCACTGTTGGATATGAGTCCCTCTCATATTGAGGGACACGATGTTCCACAATTGCAGCATCGAAATCGGTGCCGCATTCCTCATTAGTTGAAAAATTAAAGGAGACAGCTACAAGCAGTAGAATGCCTATATAAGGCACTCCCTGCTAAAGCAAAAATCACAACAACAAATACATAGAAGAAAAACCAGAACAAAGCAACGCTATGGAGTTAGGAAATATTTTCCTAATTGGTGAGTGACAAAATAGTGACGTTAGTATTTTTAGATTGGAAAACGCCTTGTAAGCCACTATTTCAGTTTTAACTCTGTGTGCCTACTATTTGTAATAGTGGAAGAATTATTCTGAGTTTTGTCCGTGAACATAGCCCAAAGTTAAGGGTGAACTACGTTAAATATTTTGTGTTTATTTTGCTCATTTTATTTTTCCTTTTTCAAAAGAATACACCCGCTGCGTCCAACAAGTGGTATCAGAGCTTATGTTTTCATTGAAGGTATTTTTTGAAAAGAAGCATGTCATGGGGAAGACAAAATTACAACGAATTTTTTTAGCATGATCTGTTCAAAAAGTTGACGTAAAATGGCAAAGGTGATGAATAATACTCTAAAGTTTTTTAATAAATTTGCAAGGTGATAGCATTATAGAAATAGTAATTAGGTCCCGTGATACTATTTGTTGTACTATTCACAAATTACTATTTACCAAGTCCTGCAATACTATTCCAATGGGGTCCGACGACATTATTTCGATGAGCACTATTTACAAGTTACTATTTATTAGGTCCCGTGGTAAAAATTTAGAAGATATCTTTTTTGTCAAATTTTGACGTCCTGATTCCATCCTTGAGGTCAGTTTTCTCAAATTTGGCTTAATTTGGCAAATGTAGGTGAAGATGAGCAAAATAATCAATCTAAACAGTATTAACTACCATATATGGCAAACCAAGATGAAGGATCTCTTGATGATTACAAAGATGCATTTGTCGGTATTTTTGAGAACTAAACTGGAGGGGATGTCCAAGGAAGATTAGGAGTTTAACCATGAATGAGCGTATGATTATATTCGACAGTTTGTCGATGATAATATGTACAATCACATTTGTAACGAGACTCATGCAAGAACGTTGTGGAATAAGTTGGAGCAGTTGTATACTTCAAAGACCGGCAACAACAAATTGTTTTATTTAACAAAATTGATGCAGGTAAAACACCAAGAGGGTTTTTATGTAACTAATCATTTAAACAATATAGAAGGGATGGTCAATCAATTATCAAAGATGGGCATAAAGTTTGACAACGAGGTGATTGCTCTAATGGTGCTAGCTTCATTACTAGAGTCTTGGGAGACTTTGAAGGTGTCTTTGACAAATACTGCACCAATTAGTGTATTAAATATAGAGTCTATTAAAAATAGTATACTAAATGAAAAGATGAGATGTAAATCACAGTATGCAACCTCTTATCACATTTAGATATTCGGCTTAAGAAAATAGAGGAAGTAGTCAATCTAGAGGTCCAAAGTTCAGAGACAAGAGTAGAGGAAAGTCAAACAGATATGTAAATGTGAAATGCCATTACTGCAAGAAGAAAGTCCACATCATGAAATTTTGCTGAAAGTTGAAGAAAGAAAAAGGCAAAGATGTGAAGAAAGAAGAAAGTAGTGATGATGAAGAAAGTAACATTGATGATATATTTAACCTTGTTATTGATACAAAGATAGTCAGCCTAGTATCGCAAGAAACAAGTTGGATAGTTGACAGTGGAGCTACTATTCATATTACATATCGCAGACACTTTTTCTCATCTTACACATATGGAATTATGTCGGTGTTAAGATGGCAAATGGAAATCTGCCAAATGTTGTTGGCAAAGGAAATGTTTCTTTAGAAACAACGAATGATTCAAGACTGTTGCTGAAAAATGTCAGGTACATTCCTGATATACATCTGAACTTGATTTCTATAAACATGCTAGATGATGAAGGTTTCTGAAATACTTTTGAAAATGAAAAATGGAAGCTTACTAAGGGCTCCTTAGTAGTGGCCAGAGGTCAGAAGCACTCAAGATTGTATATGATGTAGACAAAGCTCTCCAGTGATGTTGTCAAAATAGTGGAGAATGGTAATACAGTTGATTTGTGGCATAAAATATTAGGCCACATTGGTGAGAAAGGGATGGCTCAGCTTGTAAAAAGGAATATGCTATCTGGTCTAAATCAGATACTTCAAAAGAAATGTGCAAATTGTCAAGCAGGGAAACAAAACAAGGTTTCTTTCCAGAGTTCTCCTCCATCCAGAATGAAGAATGCTCTAGATCTGATTCACTTAGAATTATGTGGACCATTGCCAAAGTCACTTGGTAATGCACAGTCCTTTGTGACTTTTATTGATGATCATTCCAAGAAAACACGGGCCTATACTCTGAAGACGAAAGATCAAGTGCTATATGTGTTCAAACAATTTCAAGCCTCAGTTGAGAGATAAACTGGGAAGAAATTGAAGTGCATTCGGATAGAAAATGGCGAAGAGTACATTGGATTATTTAATGCTTACTGAAAAGAGCATGGTATTCGATATCAAATGACACTACCAAAAACACCGCAATTGAATGACGTAGCTGACAGTATGAACATGACTTTGATGGAAAGAGTCAGATGTCTATTTTCACATTCAAAGTTGCCTAAGGCATTTTGAGGTGAAGCTTTACTTGCAATTGTGTATGCATTAAATCATTCACCATGTGTTCCTCTCCAATATGAAGTTCTAGAAAAGGTATGGTTAGGAAAGGATGTTTCCTATTATCATTTACAGGTCTTTGGTTGCAAGGCCTTTGTCTATATTCCTAAAAAGAAAAAGCTTAATATCAAGACACGAATATGTGTATTCATTGGCTATGGTCAAGATCAATTTGGCTATAGGTTTTATGATCCGATACAGAGAAGACTTATTAGGAGTCATGATGCTATGTTTGTTGAAGATCAAACTATTGAAGATATCAACAAGGCAGAGAAGGAAGTTTCAAGCTCCGATCATGACTCAGTAAGCTTCCAATTGAATCCTCTAACAGTGGTGCCTAGACAAGTTGGAGATGAAGTGCATAATGATTAACTAGAAGCTGATAATGCAGATGCCCCCAATGAAGTTGAACCAGAGGATGATGATGGTGTTCACATTCAACCACTAGCACCTGAAGATTCTTCAGTCCCATTATGAAGATTTAGTAGAAATAGAAAACCATCTGCTAGATATCCAGTTGATCAGTATGTAATGCCAACTAACGGGGGAGAACCAGAAAGCTTTGATTAAGCCATGAATGATGAACACAAAAAGAAATGGAAAGAAGCTATGCAAGACAAGATAAAATCCTTGCATGGGAATAAAACATTCAAGCTAGTGAAGATGCTAAAAGGCAAAATAGCATTGAAGAATAAATGGGTGTTCAGAACCAAACATGAAGAAAACAATAACCATCCTCGATTCAAAGCAAGATTAGTAGTCAAAGGATTCAGCCAAAAGAAGGGTATTGACTTTGACGAGATATTTTTACCGGTGGTGAAAATGGCATCCATATATACAGTGCTAGGGCTAGCCGGAAGTTTTAATCTGGAGGTTGAACAAATGAATGTCAAAACTGCCTTCCAACATGGAGATTTGGAAGCAAAGATATATATGGAGCAACCAGAGGGTTTTGTGAAAAAGGGAAAAGACGACTATATTTGTAGACTAAAAAAGAGTCTATATGGTCTAAAACAGACACCAAAACAGTGGTATAAGAAGTTCGAGTCTGTTATGAGGAAGCAAGGCTACAAGAAGACTACTTCAGATCACTATGCATTTGTGAAGAAATTTTTTGATAATGATTTCATTATTTTATTGCTATATGTGGATGATATGTTGATTGTTGGTAAGAATGTTTATAGAATCAATAATCTGAAAAAACAGCTAGATAAGTCTTTTACCATGAAAGACTTGGGATCAGCAAAGCAGATTCTTGGCATGTAAATTATCAGAGACAGAAGCGCAAAGAAACTATGGTTGTCACAAGAGAAGTACATTGATAAAGTACTTCAGAGATTCAAACTAGACAAAGCTAACGCGATTAGTTGTCCTCTTACTAATCACTTTAAACTGAGTTTCAGAGAGTACCCTTCTATAGATGAAGAAAAGGAAAAAATGTCCAGAATTTCATATGCTTCAACAGTTAGAAGTTTGATGTATGCTATGGTTTGTACACGACCAGATATTGCTCACGCAGTTGGAGTTGTGAGTCGTTTCCTTTCAAATCCTGAAACGGAACATTGGGCTGCAGTCAAGTAGATTCTCAAGTATCTTCAAGGGTCATCCAAAATATGCTTATGTTTTGGAAGAGCAGAACCTATGTTAGCTAGTTACACAGATGCAGATATGGCTGGAGATGTTGACTCAAGAAAATCTACATCAGGTTACTTGATTATTTTTGCAGGGAGAGTTGTGTCATGGCAGTCAAAGTTGCAGAAGTATGTTGCACTTTCTACAATTGAAGAAGAGTTTATTGCAATAACGAAAGCCTGTAAGGAGTTGCTATGGATGAAGTTCTTTAATAAACTTGGTATCAAACAAGAACAATATCAGTTGTTTTGTGACAGTCAAAGCGATATTCATCTGGGTAAGAATGTCATTTTTCACTTACGATCAAAATATATTGATGTGAGATATCACTGGATCAGAGATGTGATGGAGACAAAACAATCACAATTAGAAAAGATCCATACTGATGAAAATAGATCAGACATGTCAAGATTCTACCAAAAGGCAAGTTTAAGTATTATCGATCAGTAGCAGGCATGATAGAGCCCTCCATGTAATCGGAAGGGAAAGATTTGTTGGATATGGGTCCCTCTTACATGGAGGGACTCTATGTTTCATAATTGCGGCACCAAAATCAGTGCCGCATTTCGTAGTTGTTGAAAATAAGAAAAAAGACAGCTACAAGACAATTGTCTCATGTAATAGAGTGCCCTATATAAGGCACTACCTGCTTCATCAAAAACACACAATAGAAAAACCACAGAGAAAAACCAGAGCAAATGCTCTGAAGTTAGGAAATATTTTCCTAAATGACTGGTGAGTGACAAAATAGTAAGGTTAGTATTTTTAGGTTAGAAAAATATCTTGTGAGTCACTATTTTGGTTTTATCTCTGTATATCTATTATTTGTAATAGTGGAAGAATTATTCTGAGTTTTATCCGTAAATGTAGCCCAAAATTCAGGGTGAACCACGTTAAAAATTCTGTATCCATTTTACTCATTTTATTTTTTCTTTTTACAAAATACACCTGTTGTGTCCAACAATTAGCACTGGTTAGCAATAATGTTCGTCAATATTATGGCTTTGTTTGGTAGACAACCAATCGGCTATTTTTTTCAGCTGATTGGTTGTCTTAGCTGATTGACTTTTCAAACAACTATAAAAGCTGTTTGGTGACTTGCTTTTTGAAGGGCTGATCTAAAGTAGACAGCCAAATACGAAAATGCTCATATGGAGAAGCATTTTCAACAATCAACTAAAATTTTAGGTATTAAAAGTCAATTATATCCTTTATACAGTTATAGGTTAGAAACAAAATGTTGCCCTTAAATAAAAATAAAAATAGAAAGAGTTACATAAAGTTTTCGTAGATAATGAAACTGTACAGGTAAACATAACTTCTCTAAAATCTAATTTTTTATAAAAATATTCAAAAAAATATTAAGATATATAATATTTATACCCTTATAAGTCATGTCCTCATAAGTCATTTTACACATAAACAGCTAATATTAAACAACTAATTTTACCAAATATCTCTAACAAACAACTAATGCAATTCGCTAGTCAAATCAACTGATAGAATTAGCTATAACAACTAATGCAATCATCTGATTGTCAAATAGGGCCTATGTCATATCATGCTATCAAAAGGTTTTGGTATATGTTGCTAAACTTAAATCAGAACTGTGCTCATTTTTACAAAAATACAAGCTGTTGGTATCCGCATGTTTCAAAAATTTACAGTAGTTTTTCCCTGATAAAAGGATTTAACGCAACATATTTGCACTTCCTTCTTTTCCTTTTCCCATAGAATAGTTAAACAATAAAAGTTATACCTGAAATCCTTTTGTGCAAACCACATACCGAAGACAGAATAACATGAAATTTTATCAACTTGCTAGCTGTTCTCCACATATGTTGCTATTTTACTTAAAGAAATCATGCTACTTGCAATAAAATGTCAGGGGACTAGAGGCAGCAAATGTTAAACGAACTTCACCTCTTTTTCTTCTCAAAATGACTTCATCTCTGATTCATCTTAAAGTGTGAACGCAGGTGTATCATGTGACTAAGTTTCTGGAAGACCATCCTGGTGGTGACGAGGTTTTGTTGAATTCAACAAGTAACTCTTGGGTCTTGACCGAAGTAATTAAAAAACTTCAATGTTTTCACTATAAAGAACTTGACATTACATGTTTTCATTTTGCAGAAATTATGCAACAGATGATTTTGAAGATGTGGGCTATAGTTCAAGTTTATGTTGGGGAAATTGACGTCTCAACCATTCCTAAGAAAACTACATATACACCTCCATAGCAGCAGCCTAACAATCAGAATAAGACTTCTAAATATATTTTCAAGCTTCTCAGTTTTTGGTTCCCCTTGCTATATTGGGTTTGGCTTTTGCATTTTGTTTTTATGCCAAATCAAACTAAGGTGGTGGGGTTGCATTTGAATTACTGGTTTCTCTTAATTTATTCTACTATAGTAAGCCTGTTCACGTTGTTGATGACAGTGTACCTCCTTGTTATATGAGATGATCACACCGTTCACATTTGGGATCAAGTCTCGTTGAACTATAGTCCTTATCCCTATACTTTATACAAAACTACAAAAAACCTTGTATGGATTAAAAATAGGCTCCTTGAGCCTACTTTGCAAAATTTAGTTCCACCATTGGACAACTTGGTTTCAAGTCTAGCACTTATGATCATGTACTGTTTCTTCGCAAAACAAATCAAGAGTACACTATTTTCGTTCTTTATATAGATGACATGATAATAACTAGTGATAACAAACATGGTATCTCTACGCTTAAATCCTTTCTCCATCAACAATTTGAGATGATAATCTAAATTATTTTTTGGGTCTTGAGATATCCTCGGATGAATCTAGATACTATATGTCACAAGCAAAGTATGCTACTGATCTCATCTCTCGTGCTGGCATCATTATAAAATGTGGATGTATTTTTCTCATAAGTTGTTCCTCTCTATTATGATAATAATAGTACTATACAAATTGCTCATAATGATGTCTTTCATGAACATACCAAATATATCTAGATTATCATCTTGTTAAACATCATATTCCCCAAAGGACTATATAGCTTGTTCCCATTTCCTGACAACCTCTGATTGTTGATTTCTCCATGAAGTATCATCCACCTTGCACTTTATAGATTTTGTTTTCAAACTCAACCTCTAATCTTCTATGACATTTGAGTTTGAGGGGGGTGTTAACAATAATAACAATAAGATAAGATGTATAAAAAGCCTGGATCTTATCATCATAAGATGTACTTTGATATAATATGATAATGATTTTTTCATTATCTTTGATATGATATGATTGTATATCATAAAATTAGGGATATTTAGATAGACAAATTGTATATAATATCCCCTCGTACATTGAATCATACACGCTATTTCTTCTTTTACTTTCTACGATAATTTTTTTTTTAAAATAATTTGATCCTTTATCCTATTGAGTCAAATCCCGTCTGAGGACATTTGAAGCAATAGCATCACTATTAAAGGGTTGAAATCACCATTACAGGTCTTACAACATACTCTCTTTTTGTCTCCTTTCTCATGTACAGGTTGAGTTAGTGAACAACTCAATGGGTAATTTTCATCGTCAGAAAAAGAAAAGCTTGCTACATATCTTCTGGTAAAATCGGTTCCCTTTACATGACTAATTTGCAATTTGCATGTGAAACAAGTTAGAGGTATACAATGCCATCATGTGTCAATATGGTGGGTAGGTATTTAATAATGAATGACAAATTCTAACTAGTTGACCGAAAATAAATGAAAATTAGGGATGTCACTATTGTAAAAGGAATCTTACAATATATAGCAATAATTAGGGTTCGAGTGCTAGAGAAAAGAACAGCTGTATTGATGGATTAAGTCAGTGACTTATAATGCATTTATATATGGAAAGGCGGTGATATGACATCATGAGCTAAAAGGCAGAAAGTTAACCAGTACCAGTCTCATGTATTATTCTCTTTCAGCGGCCGGCTACTTCAAAGTTCAAACACAAATGGATTGAAAGCTGAGTTTTGAGTGGTCTGTTACTGTAAAAGCTCAATAATGGTGGCAGTGTACACTTTTCTCATTTTAGTAGGAAGGACATTGTTAGTTTTACCTTGAGGTCACGTATGACATGTCCCCAACACTGATTCATTACCAACCCCACATAGCTAGAATCCAAAAATATTATGCAGAAAGTTTTTGGATCAACCTGCTACTGCCATGTCCTTTTTCTGATCAATCTTTTCTTCAAAAAACCATCATCATCCCACAAGATGTTCCACAAGTTTTGAGTTACAGCATTCTGGATCTGCAGAATAGGCCACCTTTGTTCTTCATTCAATGCCCAAATCTACCTCCACACTTTTCATGGAGCATGTTTTTACCCCGAAATGTCAGATCATATAGATTTTACGGTAAAAAAGTCATGGCCTGCACTGCATGTAGGTGAGGTGGGAGTGGTTTCCTCGTTAAGGCCGTCTATTAGTAAAAAATGCAATAAATGTCCACTTGAAGTCTACTCCAACTCAGATTTGAAAGGAAAATGAAAAGATAGGATCATTGGAAATTGAAGATTCTCTTAAAGTTTCAGCCAACATCGATTAAGGATAAGCAGTACCAACCACCCACCACTATAACCACCTTTGCATCTTAATCAAGACAATTTATCATTCTAGCAGTGACAAGACTCTAATTCACATGAGATGAGTCACTATCACTCCTCAGTATTAAGCAATATTGACAGGCTTAGCCTTCTGTTGATTCCAACGAAAACAAGCAATCTTCGTTTCAGTTGCATCCGACTAATTTTAGAAGCAAACAGAAGAGGCATGCATGTTCTAAGTTTTTGAGATTAAAGTTCAGCTTCCTCATTCTTCTTGCCTAATTGTCTACTGTGACAAAAAGATCAGTTTCACTTTAATTCCCACGACTTTCTATGATTCTTGTTGCCAAAGCTTATCCATAACTAATACCCATTTCGATTTAACTAGCCTAATTCTCTATACTTACTGTTCATAAGTTATGCAGTAAGCAGAAAGAAGCTAGGCGATGTCAAAATGACTTGCCTGATTTTCCCTATCAAAGAAACTCGATAAGAGAATTGAGGCATTTTCTTTGGAATCTTCTGATTCTCCTTTCAGCATGAGACAACTTGCATAATTTTGCACAAACGGTCGCAGAGAGGCAAGCAAGTTGAGGACAAGAAGCGTACAAAAGGTGGAGAAAGATTCTTCAAATACATCTAGCACCGGAGCAGCTACCCCACGTCACAGTTGCACCAACCGCTACGGCAGTTGAGGTTAAAATGTCTAATCAGTACTGAACAACAGTATTTTTGTGCCAGCCATGGGCAGGCGTCATCGGTAGTTAATGAAAGACGAGTTGGCTCACATGGAGATATGTTTAACTATAAATACAGAGAAGCAGTAGACGTTAGACGAAGAGACAAAAATTTGGAGGGGAAAGCCTCATAATTTATTTCAAGTAGTTTTGGAGGTTCCATCAGTACAAGTATAGACAAAGGGAAGGAGAATACAGTGCAAAGGCAAAGACAATCTACTAATTTCTGTACCATCTAGACTGACCTAACAAAGACTGAAGCCTAGTCCTACATCCTCTCTCTTTCCCCTCTATCAGATGATCTGTTAGACAAAGGACTGATTTGTATCTTGTTGTGTAACTCACCCCTGTAATGTTACAGACCATTAGTCTACACATCTTTAACAACCCTACTTCTTTACAATTAGAAGAGTGATGGAAAATGGAAACAAAACCATCACCATGAAATTAAAAAAAAGCTATTTCCTGCTACTTCAAACATCACTAGGCTTAAAGAGCAATTGCGTTTGCAGGGAAAATAATTTCTGATGGAACGTACACTATCGCCTTCTATGGATCTAATTTTTCCCATTCAAAACGTCCAGGAAGTGGCTTGTCTTTTACAGGGTCAAAGTTGTACCTGCATTTAGTAATGAGAAGAAAAATTTCTTTGTTAACTGAAAATAAATAAAAAGTAAGCTATGCAGATGGAAAATATGAAGGCTTGAAGATATGCTTTTGAAATAATTTAGTTATACTTTTCAATAAATTGCTTCCGCTGCTCTTCTTCAGCTCCAGAGAAGAAGTCATTCATTTCGTGAGCTGTTGGGATGTGCTCATGAGCTGAGTTTTGTATTCTTCTGTTGGCATCAGTTGAACTGGATGGCCTAGTAGTAGAACCAGGGGTCCTTATGGTTTCTGAATCCCTTATCAAACTGCAAGGAGTAGATTCCCTTGTGCTCCTGCAAACAAAAGTAAAGGCACAACAAAAGACATTGACATAAGACGAGTTAAAATATGATACTAACTTAGATGTGTGTCTGTGTTACAAACTAGTGATTCCAACGAGAATAGTAAAGTCACAATCTCATGAAAATGGCATTAACATGAAAATTGAAATAAGGCTGAACAAAATTGAAAAGATTAAATTGTTAACACATACTGTTGTTTTTACCACTTCACCCACTATCCCAATCATACTAATGGCGGACAACTCACATAAATTTCCGTGAAGGAACAGTAACCCATCAACCACAAACAGCAAAACATTTGAATAGCCTTGAAGCAGAGATGTTGAAGCTACCACGAAATGCAGCTGGAAATTTTCTATTCATGACTACCTCAACTGCTAAAATGCATTGTAAAGATTCACAGGCTTCAGTTGAAGGAAATGTGGAGGATACCTAAATTTTCCTCCATTATGATCCTATCCCTTTCTTCACTTAGATGGTATCAAATAAGCACTTGTATGCCCAGAAATGCCTTATTTGCCTTATATGAAGATTCATCATAGGTCCATTTCACCTTGTCCACTCCAAATATATCCTTACGATGAGACCAAACCCAAAATAGCAAACCACCAAATACATTAAACGAGTAGAAAAGTTATCAGAAAATTTCCAGGTGTATGAATGATAAGGTGTGTAAGAATAAGATCATGTGAATACTAGCAGATTTACATAGACTTGTAATCAAGTTGATGTCTTCCAAACGAACTCCAACAAACAAAAATTCTGTGAGTAACACCAGTCATGAATTTACTAATGACTCTATCCAACTGAAAGCCCACTAAACACAATAACAATGCTTCTAAAGATTTGCTATGCAAAACTTTACCTTAACACAGAAAGGGCATCAATGAAGGAAAACAGCTATGAAAGATTTGACGTGTTTTCATAAAACAATGCAATGGCTTTCTAGGATCCAAAAACTAAAAAAATCAACATATCTTATTTGTAGGACATGAACATTGAAACAGAACCACTCAAGTTGTAGAATAGTAAAAATTGAATTATGGGAAAAGGCATTCTAGTCACATGTAAAATTACTATTTTCTTCCTCACTTGAGAGATCAAACGATAACATCACTACTCGTTATAAAGCAACTGAAAAAAGTAAAAATGTCACATGAATATTATAGCCCACAGAGATGGAAGTTACAAAGAAGATTAGGGGTTAAGCAAAAAATTCCACAGCAAAAGTGTTTGTTCAACCAAATCAGGCATAATTTGCGTCTTTAAAATAAAAAAGAAAAAGAAAAGAGATATGCAGAATCCTTACCGACTAAAAGTTCAAAAAACAGTAAAGAGAAAAAGTTGGTCATCATACAAAAGTAGCAAAAACTTACCAAACAAAGTAGTGCAAAGTCCAGGAAAAAGGTCACAGAGAAAATATACGACAAAAGTATAACTTGAAGGTGAAAAAAGAAAATATAGAACACAACTTGCCACTGATAAATAGGGCTCGTTAAAACAAACACAAAAAGAAATTCTGAAAGCGCGAAGAATTACATATAACCCCGATCCCAACCCCAACAAAAGAAAAGGGTTATGAATCAATTCAAGCAATCTACATTTTCACTTCTAATCCCCTCTTTCCAAACAAATCCGATAGATTCACACTCATTTTAAGTGGTCTAAAAAGTGATTACAATCAAATTCCCAATTCTCTGCTCCCTCCTACTTTTCTCGACAACCAACACAAAATTCAAAAAACAGAAACCCCAACAAGTAAGAGTTATGAATAGAAACACAAGAATCAGAGAAAAGAAGATAATAAAAACCCACCTCTCTGTACCGTCAATCTCCAAAAAGTTCTCTCCAAACGAAGCTTCTACACCAAAATCCTTGCTTTCACTCTCACGACTACTGTTCCCAATCCTCCTGTCATCTTCTAGAATCTGCTCTCCCTTATTTGATACCCCTACTTCCTCCTCGTGACCTGACCCGAGTGACTCAGAATCCGAACTCGTTCGCACTCTAGAAGCAACATCTTTTGGACTAGGATCAGGGTTAGGGTTAGGGTTTTCCAGGTGATTGTTGTGTGTACACCTCTGGCGCTTGGAATCGCGTAAAATGATAGGGAGCTTCTCGAGGCGACGGCTCCGGAGCTGAATATAGCCGCCAGAGACGACACCGGTGGAGGAAGGAGGCTGGAGATGGGCTTGGCGTTGGAGGGCAAGAGTTTTGGCGCGTGTACGGACGCCGAGAGAGAGGTCCATTACCGCAACGTCGCCTGCCGTTTTGGCTTTCTTCATGTACTTGCCCATTTGTTGACACTGAATCACACGCCGTCCCTTAGATATGTAGATATATGAAGCTAACCTATGTATTTCTCATAGATGGAGAGACCGAAGAAAGAAGAAAATGGGAAGACAAGAAGACTGTTTTTGGGTGCGTAGAGTGCGAGTGTTCAAAGATGGCTTTAGCTGTTGGTTATTGGTTAGCAAGTCTGGAGAGAGAAACAAGAAAGAGGATAGAGAGAGATAAACATTTTAATTTTATCGTGAGAAGTTCAGCTTCCAAACAATTGTTAAGTGATTATTTTTAATTATAATAAGATTTTATTCGTTATATTTCTAAATTTATTTAAAATAAATTCACATAATTTTAAAATGAGTAATATGTCCAATTTTTATCTTTCACTTAGAATATTCATATATAAATAACTCTAAAATTTTATTAAAAACAACAATAACACCTAGTAGAAATCTCGTTGAGACGCAAGAGTTGAGAAAGTCTAGTAATATATAATCTTACTCTTAATTAGTAAAAAGATTGTTTTCAAATAGCCTAAATGAAAGAAAATTTTAAAATTTTATTATATTTATCTTATATAAACAACAACTTTCAGTAGGAATTTTACGCAGAGTCTAAAGAGATTTAATAGTACATAACTTTATTCTTTATTAGTAGAGAGAAATTTATTAATATACAGCCTTAGCCTGAATTAATAAAGAGACATATCTTATTTATAAATATTTATATAATTTAAAAATAAGATAAACTCTCTTTATTAGTACAAAAATGTTGAACAAACAAAAACCTCGAGAGAAAGTGTCCATTTGTTGTGAATAGAAAGCAAATTATCTGAAGTTAACATTCGCATTTCATTTTTAAAAAAACGAATTAAAATGCCACAAAACATGAAACCCAAAATCCAACACAAAAACGATAAGATAATTTCCTAACATTATCTCGTATGACGAGATTTACATGATGACTGCTTACCGAGACGGGTAAAAGCATCGGATACCCTTTCTAAGTGGCCACGTGGAATTATCTCTCCTGAAGTTTCTCCATTGACCCCACCGCCGCCACTCTCCTTCGCCGAACTTGTAATCCACGCTCCACTCCCTATTTGTGATCCTGTCCTGTGTTTGACTTCCCGGTGGAGGTCTATCACAATAATCAACTGTCATAATCAATATTCGATTTTTGGGTAATTTTGTCTATTATTTTATTTTTTAAAAATCTCCTTCCCTTTCCTAACATTACAACATTCAAATTTTGATATGTTAGTTTTTTATTAACTTAGGTCTTAAAACTTCCCATAAAAATATACTTAACATCTTTAACTTTAACTTTTATCAAACTAATTCTAAAACAATATTTTATTAAATTAAAGAATTGTTTAAATATATTTTATAATTCTAATATTTATTTAATAGATTTAAATTTTAAAGTGATAAGTGAATTTTAGTAAAAATGGTTTTTAAAATTTTTCTTCTACATAATAACTCAAAATGGAAAGGTACAAAATATATTTTAAAAATTTTATCAAGATGGGCATGGTCTATTCTAATAAAAATGTGGATACAAAGTATTCCTATTATATCATCCCTTTTTGTCTACATGAAGTGAAGGTTTATGGAAATGGAAAGTCCATATGGAAGGTAAGAGTGTAATTTGAACATCAACATTTACAATAAAATATAATTTGAACTATAACATTTCAAAACATTCAAATTAAACCTCATCATTTTCAAAACGTTTAAAATATACTCAAAATAAATTAAAATTTTTAACGAAATTAACTTCCCATCAATTAAATATCACGTCAATGCTAATAAAATATTATTTATATATATTAAAAGTGAGACCCACTTCAAGGTAATTATTTTTTAAAATTAACTAAAAATTGGACCCTACTATCATGTGTCAGTGGAACTCACTTTTATAGATTTGTGACAATAAGTCTCACTTTTCATCTCACATTGAAACTCGCATTTATAAATTTTTAATAATGAATCTCATTTTTCACATAGCAGTGGAGTCTATTTTTTAGTTAAAAATAAAAATAGCACCTTTTCAATATTAATGTGACATTTAATTAATGATGAGTTTACCTTGTTATATTTTTTATCTACTTATAGTCTATTTTTAATATTTTAAAATATTAGGGTTTAATTTGAACGCTTCAAAATATTATAATATATTCTATGGTTTATCATAAACACCAACGTTCAAAATATACTTTTAATTTGAAGAAGAAATAGCAATTATATCAAAAAAAAGTTGGGTAAAATGAAAAAAGCATCATGTGCATAAGTAGAAAAAGTAGAAGCCTAGTGTTATAAAGGTTTTCCTAGATACCAAAGTTACACCTAAGTCGCGTCCTACTCATTTGCACAACAATTTCACTTAGGTTCCTTTAAGTAAGACTCAGTTTTCTCACGTGATGGTTAACCAACAAAACCTTATTCTTGAATGCCTTATAACCCTTGAAGTGTTTGACTCTCACACTCGAGTAAGAATGCTTTGAAAATATTAAATAATCATAGGTAACTATAAACACACAAGAGCTACGATAAAAACCAATCTTTATTACTTCCTTAAAAGTGTATAAAAGAATGTTCTCTCTCAATGTGTTATCTATTTATAGGCACTTTTGGCTTTACAATTCAGAATCCTAATTGAACTAACTAAATAAATCACATCTTATCCTAATCAAATTAGATCACACTATCTAATATGATGACATCATCATCCAAATAGGACTTTATCTGACAGGATTTATCTACATTAAAACTAATAAGATGAGAGATTATATTTAATTAGGAAAGATACATCCATATATATAAGGAATTCTACTATCTTCAGATGATCCTCCCATATGGTCTTTATCTTTTAGAACTGATAAATATTTACTATAATCTTATTTATCACATCATCCAAGATCTCCCCTTAATCTCTATCAATTGATGATGGGTCATCCAAGCCCAAAGCCTTTCTTAATACACTAGTCCAGTCCAGTGCTTACTCATATCAAGTTCATTAGTCATGGTCCATCTATTTGAGCACACATTAAGTCCTTAAAGCTCTCACATGTGTCCCTCTTGCATTGATCTAGTTGACATGCAACTCAAGGTCCATCTTAAGCTATCTTTTGATCTTACATCTGAATCTTATATCTCGTCAAAGATTTTTACGAATGTGCGCCAATGCATGCCAACTCATTGACAATGCCTGTTTTCCTTTCTTACTCGCAAGTCTTTGCCTTGTTTCGTTACCTCGAGTGTCAAATATTGGTCAAGAGTCTCTAATACTTGCAAGATTCGCAACTAGGACTTAAAGGTTTTGAAAACCACCCCCACTAGAAGAATTTGATGCTCTCGTCGAAATAATCAATAGGCACTCCTCCGAATGTGATTCTCTCAATGACTCCTTAGTCATTGATACATCTCCAATGTAGCATTTTCTCTCCCTATTGGGTTTATCCTTACTTTTATTTGAACGCTCCTTCATAAGGCTCATTATACCCAACAAAGCATAAAATTGAGATGAGTAGGAAGTGACCTCTTCCTTCCCTTAAGGAATTGGCCCTATGAGTGCCTCCACATTGTAGATATGTTTTGTCACATTGCTGTCTCCTGTCATACCAAAATATGGCTCTGATACTAGTTGTTACAAAGGCTTTCCTAGACACCAAACTTATATCGAAGTCTCGTATACTCTTGCATGACAATCTCACTAAGGTTCATTTAAGCAAGACTCAGTCTTCCTACATAATCATTGACTAACAAAGCCTTGTTCTTGAATGCCTTACGACTCTCGAAGTGTTTGACTCTCACACTCGAGTAAGAATACTATGAAAGTATTAAATAATCATAGGCAATAACAAATACACAAGAGCTAAAGTAAAAACAAACACTTATTACTTCCCAAAAAATATACAAAGGAATGCTCTCTCTCAATGTGTTTCCTTCCTCTTTTCTTTGTCCTCCCTAAGAGCAAGGTTAAATAAGCTATTTATAGACACCTTTGGCTTTACAATTCAGAATCCTAATTGAATTGAACTAACTAGAATACATTTTATCCTAATCAGATTACATCACATTAACCAATAGGATGACATCTTCACCCAAATAGGACTTTATTTGATAGGATTTATCTACATCATAACTAATTAGATAAGAGGTTTACATTTAATTAGGCACGATATATCCATATTCTTAAAGAACTCGACTATCTTCAGATGATTCTCCCACATGGTCTTTATCTTTTAGAGCTAATGTATATTTATTGTGATCTTATCTGTCTCATCATCCAAGATCTCCCCTTGATCTCTAATGATTGATGATGGGTCATCTAAGCCTAAAGCCTTTTATAACATAATAGTCAGGTCCAATTCTTACCCATGTCAATTCTATTAGCTATGGTTCATCTATTTAAACATAGATGAAATCCTTAGAGTTCTCATATATCTCCCTTATGCATGTGATCTAATTAATCTTCAACCTAATATCCATCTCAAGCTATCTTGCATCTCATCGAAGATTTTTTTTCCAATGTGCACTAATCCATGCCCATTTTCCTAGCCTACTCGCAAGTCTTTGTCTTGTTTCACCATCTCTATTGTCAAACATTAGTCATGGCTTCTCAATGCTTGCATGATTCCATAATTAGGACTTATGGGTCTAACACCTAGCCATACCCTTAATGGTGAAAGTCATCTATATGTTTGACTGTTGTCTTACCCAATTCCTTCACCCATCTTTCTCACATATATGTCATGGTAATAATGGAAAAAAGCAATGTTAATTATACTAGACCCTATATAGTTATATTTTTATAAGTTAATATAATATATTTTATTTTTTATATATTTATAATTTAAAATGATTATTATATTAGAATTTAAGAATTTTAAATAAAATATGACAAAAAGAATTATGTGATAAATAAATAATATAATATAATTATTAAAATATAATAACTAAAATAAAAAAATCAAATTATAAAAATCATAATATATTTAAACTAAATGAAAAATATATAGCATACTACATGGATTTATAAAGTAATAAAGAGTTACATCATTTAAGCTATTGATGGACACTTTTAATGTGTTCTCCAATACACTATTTTTCTCTCTGTCTGGTATAATTAGGAAACTCCCTCCTCTGCAATATCTAGGTCTACCTATTTCTACTATAAGGCTATCCTTAAATGATTGCCTCCCACTTACTAAAAAAATTCAACAAAGACTTAGCAAATAGACCAATAGATTTCTTTCCTATGGTGGTAGAGTTCAGTTAGTTAAGTTTATCTTATGCCCCCTCCATTTATACTGGAGTACTCACTTTCCTTTGTTAAAAAAATTGGTCAAAGCTGTACATAAAATGGTGAGAGATTTCTTATAAGGTAAAACAAATAGAGGTATAGGCTTTCCTAGAGTCAAATGGGCATATTTTTGTAAACCAAAGAAGAAGGGAGGTTATGAATCATTTCCGTAAGAGTTGCTAATAATATCTTTTTGATAAAAAGACTACGGAGAATACTTCAAGACAAGCATTTCTTATAGATTCTTATTAGAATTTAAATAGATTATTATATTAGAATTTAAGAATTTTAATATTATATTATTTTAAATAAAATATGACAAAAAGAATTATGTGATAAATAAATAAAATTATAAATTATTAAAATATAATAACTAAAATAAAAATCAAATTATAAAAATCATAATATATTTAAACTAAATGAAAATATATAACATACTATATGGATTTATAAAGTAATCAAGAGTTACACCATTTAATGGCTTGTTAAAAATCATCATCAAATTAAGCAAAACTAAAGCAATATGGAAAACACCTATTTTGCTATCTATTCCGTACTTAAAACATAAATTATAAACCTATTTAGGTTGCACACTCTCTCCCTATAAATATGGTGCGTTTAAGCTTGGCAATCAATTAGTCCTTTCTCCTTAGGGTTCTTAAAGCTTTCAACTTTTTTTGGGGTATTTATCACTTAGATTAAGGCTTGTGTATCCACTACAACCTATTGTGTTCTGATTAATGACACACCTTCTGAAATTTTTAAGGGGAAGAGAGGAATTAGACAGGGAGACCCCTTGTCTCCTCATCTATTTATTCTATGTATGGAAGTGCTCTCTTATGGAAGTTCTCTCTTATGGATGAGACAACTTTTTCCCCATTTATCTTTCTTCTTGCATGCCCGTTGACATAGTGTTTCTAAATTGCTGGCCTGTAATGCTTTCTGTTGATAAACTTGGTAATTTTTTGTCATTCTGCATCTCTTCGCCGCGACGAGCGATCACACGTCGCGGCGAAGCTATTCACTCGAGTGCGTATACGTCGCGACGTCCACTGTTATACGTTGCGACGTCACCTTTATGCATGAATGATTTTTGCCTAATTCTTCCACTCAATTCAAACATTTTCTGCACTGGATTTTTGTGTCTGTTGTTTTCGAAGCTTTTACTAGTTTCAAAACGATGCTTGAGTTTTTGAAAACACCTTCCATCCTTTTAATGATAGTTGGAATTGAAAAGATCTTGCTTTCAATGTTTTCAACACTGAGCGAATGGAAGTATGATAATAAAGTAGCATTTTAAGTTTTTAAGACTTGAGATTGTTCATAGAGACAATACCCTTGTTGGAAGGATATTTGAGCCAAAATTTTCTTTTATCTTTGTGTG
>JANJEY010000001.1:27649625-27674781 GCA_024703695.1 Erythroxylum cataractarum | reverse complement strand
TAGCACGGTGGATTTGCCCCGTGTAGGTTCGGAGCTAAGAGATTAAGGACTGGGACAAGTCAACCGCAGTGGCCAAAGGAGTCTGTTTCCTAAAAATGTATTTTGTTTCCTTCGTTTGGGGCTTGTACATATTCTTTGGATTTTTGTTCTGAGACTACAATATGTAATATATGTGTGTGTTTGAGATTCTAAATAAGATAAAAATAAGTGTGATGTTTGGTTTTATTTGTTTTGTCTTGGGTGGCATCCATGTATCCACCCAGGGGGTATATGGGTGTTACATAGGAGACAAGAGCCTATTATAATTTTTTTGGTTTATTCTTTAAATAGCTCTATGATTTTGAAATCTATTGATGCAGCTGGCCTTATTAGAAATGCTGAGACTTTGTTTGGGTGATCAAGTTGTGAATGAAGTATGGCTGAAAAACATTGTTCAGTTTATTACTGACAATGATTTCGCTTATAAAGCGGCAGAGAAAAGGTTACGAAATACCTATAATTCATTGTTTTGGACCTCTTATGTTACACATTGTATTGACTTAATGTTAAAGAATATAGGAGATCCTAGGTATTTTCTTGTTATTGATGAGACTATGCAAAAGGCTAAAAAGGTGACAAAATTCATTTATAATCGTGCATGATTTTTGAATTTGATGAGAAGGGAATTTACCAATGATAGGAATTTATGTCGCCCTGCTGTGACAAGATTTACAACAAATTTTTTATCACTTCAATCTTTTGTTTCGATGAAGAAAGAGTTAAGGCAAATGTTTACAAGTGATAAGTGGGTTACATCTCATCATGATAGGTCTAATGCTGGAATGGAGGTTTGTAGTATTATACTGGAAGATAGAGAATTTTGGTCGCAATGTCAATTTGTTATTCAAGTTTGTGAGCTTTTGGTGAGGGTGCTTCAGTTGGCTGATAGTGAATAAAAGCTAACAATGGGTTATATTTTTTATGCTATAGAGAGAGCGACAGAAGCAATTAAGGCTAATATATAAAATAGGCCTTATTTATACGTACTATATCTCTCATTCATTAATGAGAGAAGGGAAAGACAATTTTCTTCTCCATTGTTTGCAGCTAGGGCATTTTTGAATCCTAGAGTGTATTTTAGACTGGATCTTGCAAAGCAAACTGAAGTTAGTAGATGAATGCTTTTCACAAATATAACAATTGTTCCTCATGACGCAATGCAAGATCTTTTAAGCTCACAAATGGAACTTTATAAGTTGTCTTATGGGGATTTTGGAATGTCGATTGCTATTCAACAAAGAGGAAAACACTCTCTAGGTATTACTTATTTCCTATTTCTTATTTGTTGAAAAATAATTATCACTTTATTTTATTTATAACAATACTTTTTTTATCTTATAACTTGTAGTTTCTTGATGAGATCAATTCGGAAATAATGTTCCAGAATTGAAAAGGATTGTGATTCAGATTTTAAGTTAAATTGTAAGTGAAATTGGGTGTGAACGAAACTGTAGCACATTTGAATTTATCTATTGAAAAAAAAGGACTAAATTGGAGCATAAGAGGTTGAATGACTTGGTTTATGTTCGTTACAATTTAAAGCTTCGAGAAAGGTATGTTATTTTCATTATTAATTTTGATATAATTTTCTTATAATTAAATTTAATTGTTTACTAAGAGTCTTAATAGCACTAGTAGTTCAAATAATCCAATTGTCATTGATAATATTGATGTTTTGGCTGATTGGTTTTCTGAAGAACCCAATTTGGTTGATGTGAATGATTTGAATTTGGATTTGGAAGATGATCTTGGATGGAAAAGCACTGACATGTCATTTGACACATTAAATTTGAATGATAATGATGATGAAACTCCTCTCAATGATGAGGATTTTGTATCAAATGATCACTGGAGTCAGTGCAGTTCTAGCGGGTTTCCTCCCATTGACGATTGAGTTCCAGGTTTTTGTTTTTGTTTTTCTTTTAATTTTAATTGTATTTGATGTTTATGTTAAATTCTATATATGTAATGTAACTGTAATGTTTTTGTTTTAGGTTTAACTTCTACTTATTTGTTTCTTCGTCATCAACTCTATTTGTAAATTGTTTAACGATATTTATTGTTCTTTTTTATTGGATGTTTTGAATCTTTTGATGTAATATTATTTATTATAATGATGAAATTGTATTATTGTAATATTTTTAATATTTTGTATTATTTTTAATTTTATAATTATATGATGATGATTGTCTTTGTTTATATTAATTGTGGTTATTATTTATATATGAAATATTTAAAAATTATTGTTATTTCATATTAATTGTCATTATTATTTATTATTATGATCTTTGAAAATATGGTTGATGTAAACAGTAAACTAGTAAAGTATACAATACAACTGTACAATATACCAATAGACTATTTTGTAAATTTTAAAAATTTTAGGAATTATTTTATAAATTTAAAAAATTATCCAAAATTATATCAGGTACTGATCGGTACTGATATAATGCTGTACCAGAACTTAATCCGATACCAAATCTGATACAATATTCATGACTTTGCTTGATGTGCTAACACTTGTATACAAGTGACATGAGACGTTTGCGATGATCACAAAGAAAAATTGAAATAGATTTTAGGGGACTTGAATTTGACTAATTTCGACAAACTTATTCAATCCTAGTGTGCCCAAAAAGATTCTCACTACAGCCGTTGTTCTCTAGCTTTTAAGTCCTCCATCAAGACTTTCTTTTGGAGCACCCTGCCATAAGCACCAGCGAAACTGATGTAATATCATAATATAACCGCCAATTACGTCAGCCTAACTAACTAACTAACTAACCAACTGATAGTAACTACTAACTGCTCTATGCTAACTGCCCCATGCTAAGGTTCACCAAATCATTATTTCGTTAGTAACTTTTTAATGTGCTATTATTTCCAAAATTGTAATTTTCAATTACTACATCACAATACATTTTTGCCTTATTTCTAAAATGATGAATAATAGCAGTAGTTGGACATATACTTTTAGATTCATATCACAAAAGATATGAGGTTTGATTGTTCATAAAACTTTTAAGGGATTTCAATTAAATTTTCTAGATCTATAATTACTAAAATATTTCTCTACTTTGTACAAATATCAATATAATGTCGTAACTAAAAATAAAATTTAATAATTTATTTGGTGAAAATTATTGAGAAAAGTATCTATTTAACTAATTCTCTGATTACACAGAGCTTGTAGCTAAGAAGAATTTAAATCATGATATTTGTTTAAAAACAAGCTAAGTCCATTATGGTAGATTTAAGGGTTAATTAAAAAAATTTCCAACTTTACTCAATTTTGTATTTATAACTCAAACTTAAAAAAGTGATAATTAAATACTCAAACTTTTTTTTTTCAGTTCTAACCTAACGTTAATATTTCCGTTAACATTATTAATGCGTCTTGTCACATAGGACATAAATTATAAATACTTATACATGTTAGACTTAATTATGTTTAACTACATCTTTTTGGGATTAAAATTTCTAAATCAAACTCTATCATATGGGAGTGAAACAACAGAGTTTCTGAATGAAATCTTAATTTGCTACCTTAGGCTTTATTTCTTTATGTGTGAGAACACGACTTAGGCAGTAAGTTTAATTTAAAGATTTCAATCCCAAAATGACGTAATTTAATTATGACATGTATAAGTGTTTAAAGTTTCTGTCTTATTTGACAAGTCACGTCAACAATGTTAACAAGAACATTAGCAACATGTTAAAATTGAAAAAAATTAAAAATTAAAAGTTTAATTACTTAATTTCTACTTTTCTAAAATCAAACTCAATTATTAAATTGAGTAAACTCTGAATTTTTTAATTAACCCTATATTTAGTGTAATGAACTCCTGATTTTTAAGCTAAAGGCTTCTTAGTTCTAACAACATTATAGTAATCTTTGCAATTACTAAATTAAATTGAAAAATGGTTGTATATGTTTGTTGAAAGCAAAATTTTGCTGTTGTTTACGAGATCACCTTTTTATACCTAAGTTTTATCCCTTTCGAACTAAGATAAAAACATAGCATACAACTTCCATGAACTCATCCCTAACATTATTATTAGAAAAATCTAACAAAACTATATATAGTTTCCATTTCCACTTTTGAGTATTAACATTTGTAAACAACAGTCTTGATGAGGAAGAAAAACTCTTAACTAGAAAGCTGACATCAAACAACAGACTTGATGACACCTGCCCTGCAGATGCAACCTAGGAAACCTCAAACCCTGTGATGAAAAGTAAGAACTAATGGACCTGAAAAGAAAATCATCTGTCATGGAATTTTTTTATTACTTTCGGAAGGATCAGTGTTCTAAGCATCAATAGGTCATACATGATCAATAGTTATGGATTTGGCACAACATAACAGGTATTTATTTCCATATCCTCACAGTCTTGTCATGGCTTGCTGAAGCAATCATCCCCGTCATTGGTGATTGGGCGAGAGCTGATATCACGCACTCGTGTGCAGGCATGGTCATACATTTGTTCTCGGCCATGTTCCAGAGTTCCAACGACTGGATGAAAATGACAGTTTACAAGGGTAAAAGAAAATGTTAGATTATACCCGCATTAGTAATCTACAACAGTTATAAAGTGAATCAAAATTGTTGTTGCCACATTTGACTTCAAAAGCATTTCCAGCAATAAACACTTGGGGTTCCTTGAAGTTGAAGGAAATATTTTTGTTTCCTACAATTTGGGTGACAAGCCTCTCTAAATTGGAGCCACTAAAGAAATTTTTGATGGTTTATGTGCCACCCAAGAACAGGGATATGCTCTCACCTATAAAAGGGATATGGAAATCCAATTGAAGCTTAAAGAATAAATATATCTCAAGCGGAAAAAATATAGCACCTGGTAACCTCCAATGACCAAGAGAGTGGAAAAACTTGGGTGGAAAACACAGGATTCAAACTTGTTCCCACTCGAATTGAGTTCATGAATGCACTCTCCAGATGCCAATGACCACACTTTGACAGACTCTTGACTGACAGATGCCAAGTAGTTTCCATTTGCATCCCAACAAACAGAGTGTACCTCGGTGTTGTGACCCTGAGTATCCAAAGACGTCATGACTTCAACATAGATCACCTACTAAATAAGAAACCATTAGTTGTATTCACAACTTTCAACTCAAGATGTAGTACCTGTAACGAATGTGTCCTACTGTCAGTCTCAACATCAATGATCGAAACAACATTCTCTGATGCTGCAGCTAGAAGGTGCCCAATTCTTGGTTGAAATCTAACTTGTGCATTACCTCCCTGCTCCACCAAGTACAGATTGTCAGCAAGAAATCAATCTATCAACATGTCAAAAACAGAAGTTAACAACAAGAAAGAAGATAAAAGCTCGCCTTTGATATGCGAGTGCAAGGGTACTGTGTCTGTGTGATATTCCAAAATCGAATCTCATTGTTACTGTCAGAGGAGCAAAAGAGCTCGTTCTTCTTAGGGTGGAAATCGAGGGACATCACATGAGAAGCATGACCTGTAAATATCTGCAAGGAAAATCTTGGCTGCAAAAATACGAGCTTCATTAGTGTCCTATTGTACGCAGACCAAGCAACACTGGTGGTTAAAATTTTCAATTAGATAAGAAAAACACATGATGTTGAACTCACAAAATAGCTGATGCAAAGAACCGAAAGCCATCACAGAAAAATGTATATTGATTCTATCACAAAATCCTGGACAAAATCTTAGCCATCCTCAAATGGAAACTCTCTTCTTGATCTTTACAACAGTCAATGCTAGTTTAGAAGAATCGACATATTAAAGAAACAGAAAAACTGGCACTTTAAGTTCAGAACAGAGAGGCAGCTTTCAAGGAAGGAAAATGCTGAAGGCAATCACAAACAAATAAAATTACTTGCTTGGAGAGGCCAAATAATAAGCATCATAAAGAAAAGCGGAGGAGGTAAAATTTTACATCTCCAGCATCCCAAAGTCGCACACTTGTATCAAATGAAGACGTTGCCAGTTGAGTTGAATTTGGTCTGAAACGAACATCAGTAATTATGTGAGTGTGTTCTTCTGGAGTGCACTCACTTTGCAGAGTTTCCATGTTCCAAAAGAAAACCTAACATTATTACAATCAGTGACATATCATTCCCAAGTCTATAGTTGTGTCTACCAAGTATCAACTACTACTATCCGCAGAAGTTAATAAAATATTAGAAGCAACTGAATCGTTAATTTGTCTCAGAAGTTTCTCCAGTCAAACTTAAAAGAATAATATTCATGAAGCTGCATAAAACTTCCACTAAGAGACAGTGATGGTAGATCTATCAAGTTTTAGAAAGATTGGTTATATTTCCTGACAATGTGGATGTAAAACATTGCATCAGAAGTTCTTGCGAAAATGTAAGTTGATAACAATAGATAACAATGGATATTCAACAGCAAAAGAGAAAACCTGAAAACAAAAGGCCTCAGTGATGGTAACAGAGAAGACAAGGTAGAGCTAAACTAGGACCTACTCTGTGTGTACATTTGGCTGATTCATTCAGGGTAGGCCAGTCAAATATATTAATGGAAGTTTTTAGGCATTGCCAAACCACATGATAAGAAACTCATGTTCTCCTCAATTGATAATAGAAGGGATGGTTGTTATGGCCAGCCTAAATCATCTCCTTAAGCATCTGGTCATCAGAGGTCAAGTAGGAATAAAAATAGTAAAAGAGGAAAATTATGTTATAATATCAATGACAATGCCTAAAGCCCTTATTAGGTGGATGTTTTAAGCATCTTATTCCCTAGAGGGATGCATCAATGAATTAACATCTCGGAGATCCAAGTTTATAAATGCAGAAATACTAAAGATGATCTAGTAAATGAAGGCTCGGATAGGGGTCCAAGGATGGCAATGAGCCAGGACGGCCAAGACCGATCTCACAAGGCACGACTCAAACCTGGTCGGGCTCGAGAAGGCTCAGGCCGCCAAATTTTTTTTTTTTGCTTTTTACTTCCCAAACTGCATCCTTTTGGTCTTGATTTCCCAAAACCCATTGACATTGGGTCAGACTTGGCTGATTTTGCCAAATCTAATGGGGGGGCATATTACAAATACAAAATTAACTTCTTGTGGGCTAGTGAACTAATACCTTCTTATCATGCCCAGCACTGGCCAACAACTTTCCATCAGTAGAGAAATGGCAACAAACAACTTTTCCATTGCTTTTACGCAACGAATCAACTTCACTAAAGGAGAAACCTGAGATTACAAGAACCTACTGATTCTTCTGGCCTACATAAGCATGCAAAGATGCAAAAAGATCGAAAAATTGCTAACCCTTTGAAGATTCTGGGACATGTTCAGATGGGTTTCTTTTCAATGTGCCAAATAAATCTCTCCCATCTCCATCATCTGGTGAAAGAAAAGAATCCACGTTTTCTTCTAAGGAAGAAAAATCTCCAAAATTTTCAACGTCCTCCTGCAATTAGAAATAAAATTAGATATTGGCACTAATTTTTTTTATTGTTAAATTCTGAGCAATAGCTTCAATAGACTATACACTATTTCCCAAGCACAAAATAGCATTAGAAACTGATATAACTATAAAAGATTAATGCCTGCTTACAATCAAGCAAATAATATATGACAAGCAGGACTACCAATTAATTAGAAACATGAATGTGCACAGGTCATGCTAGCCAATGACACTAAACTGAAGGGTTATATCTTCTTATTTGAAATTTATTGACTGCATTGTAATTGACTGATCAACAGATAGAGTGGCATATGCCCTTCGTAAGTCTTAAAGAGTTTTAAGCTCAATAAGCACGGACTAGGCAGCGGCAATCCTAGGGTTCCCTCATCTGGGATCCCTACGGAAAAGGATCAAGTTGGCCCTTGCGAACAGCTCGGACAAGGGTTTCTGAGCAGTGTGCTTACCAAATGTTCTTTAAAAACTAGCTATGCAGGTCAAATATTTGAAAAGAACAACATACCAGCTGGTTTGCGGATGATACAAGAGTTCCAGTACCATCATTACTATACATCATCAAGCTTTTTGATGTACTATTAACATGCTGGAGATTCCCCACAGTGGCAATTCCATCACCAGGAGTATGAGTTGATGGAGTTGATGGTTGAGAATTGGGAGATGGACCTACCGTGTTTCCTGTGCCAGTACTATTAGCAGCTCCAGAAGATGAAGGACCTTTCCTCTTTCTGTTATTCTGATACGCCACAGACAAGTATCAACTATTGCCTTTTGGCATCTTACAGCCTTTAAAAGGATTTGGTTGCTCAAACATGTGAAGTTCAAGTAATTTCAACCTAAACTCAATCCAAGATATATTATGAAATCATTGTGTCAGTTCAAATTGAAACAACCTGTTGTGCTTGCTGTAGTTGCAGAGGTTCTTGTTGCTGAGAGGATGATTGTACCTGCGGCACATTTATCTGCGTTCAGATACACTAATGATAAAGCAATTAATTGTTCTTACCAGAATAATTAAGAATCAGATACAGACATCACTAAGGCTATTTATTTCCTCTGTAAGGGGAATAAAAACTTGCCTTGGATGAAGTTGATTGCATCGGAGAACTAACAGAACCATCATTGACACTTGGTTGCCCATCTTTAGCATGTAAAGTGGTTCTGGGCAACCCAACAAGCTTTCGTGGATCTACGTCTCCAAGTGATGGTAAACTAGCATGACTGCCTTGTGCCTGAACCTGTGCTAAAAGCTGTTGTTGTTGCTGAGGTAAAAGCTGAAACTGACTTGCACCATGCAGAAAAGGTCTTTGAACTTGTCCACCCAAACTTGGCCTAATTGGGTCAAGTGCCTATATGATAGAAGATAGCATTCTTTGTAAGAACTGATTTGTAATTGGAATGGATCGACTTGCAAAAAATTCACCATAATGAACATACTGTTAATGGCCACCCCTTCAATGGAAGGTCACTGACTCCAGGGTGCAACCCTGAATAATAGAGGAACAAAAATGAATAAGAATTTAATAGGAAAAACAATATTTAGCTGAATAAGGAACCAAACAACTCCAACGGGTTCACTTTTTGTATGGCAAGGGAACCACTAAACCACTCAGCTATTTTTTCCATTCTCTAGAGTCTATAAATGCCCAACCAATAAAATAACTCCAATCCCATCAAGGTAGACGTTCACCTAATTTCTGGTATTATATAAAATAATAGCATAAAGTAAATTGAAAGTTGTTTATCAAGAATATAGTGCTTAAGACCTATCCTGAGCTCACCCTCCTAAGCAGGGCTAGACATAACAGCCAGGGCCACAATTTACGGCTTAGAGATTGGACAGGTGGGCTGTCTCTCTCCCCATCTCCCATCTCCCATCTCCCATCTCCTTACTCTAGTTTCCAAAGTTTCTCCATATATCTTATCTCTTGTCCGAGTTGGCTCGCATATGTAGAAAGAGAAAAGTTAGAGGTTCAAATGAATCTTTAAAATCAAAATCGATGTAAGGTGATTGAGTCTCATATCCTCAGCCAGTAAAAAGGAGAAGGAAACACAAGCCACTGCTATTCTGGATGAAAAGAAGATCTACTTCAAGATTTGCAAGATATCAAGCTTGAATCCGAAGTGCAGTAGTTTTCCTCTTTTGTCCTTTTTCATCCCAAACACGACCAACCTCTCTCTCTCTCTCACAAAGGCACACAAACAACCAGTAGCCAAACATCTCCTCCATCTAAATACCTCTGAATTCCAATGACATCACAAGCATAAATTCTTTTCTTTTCTCCCATTTCTTTTAAAACTGTAGTAAAATAAATCCCTTTAGTTCATCAAAAAGTTTCAAGATGAGAGGATAGACTATATAATACAAGCAAGAAATAACTCGGTTTCATGGTAAGGAGTGGGCAGTTAAGTGGTAAGTACGCATTACAATGTAGAATCTAACAAACATAACAGTAGGATGTCACTTTGATCAACAAGAAAGAAAATGATGTTCTTTATCACTTAGATGAAATGTATCAACTTCACTCAGTCAGCAGATCATACAGGCGAAGGAAAAATAGACCAGTTTGAGGCCATTTGCTGGTTCACCAACCAAAAATGGTCAGCGGGATTGAATTTCTAAAACTACTAAGTAATTGTTACATCATAAAGAAATAAACTGCCTTTTTTCCACAAACTGCTTATAAGTATTTCCTTTGCTAGTAAGGTCACAAAAACAGGATATATGTTCAACAATAGATCATCAAACTGCCCCAGGATGTATTATCAGCAATCTCTACAAATTGTAAATATAAATGGAATAATTTCTCCTCATCAACTAATTGTTACACTATCGAGTTAGTTTTTCACATTACTTTTTTTTCCCCTTCGTTTAAAAGTCCCCACTACCAATAAAAACAGGTGAATTCTACACTTGACTTCACTCCCACAACAATCTTTAAACCTGCCTCTAGAAAAGTATTCCAAGAGGGAAGCAGCCTGAAGCAGAATAGATGAAAAGAGGCTCTAGTAGGCATATAGTAGAACATGCGTGCAACAAGGCACTGCTTCTCTTGGTGTTGGTGATTGGAGTACAGATTCATCCACTGCTATTGGAAGATGACAACTTGTCCCTGGAGTATCTGTTTTTAGTTTCTATTAAGCAACAGTTTCCTTATTTATCTTTTGACATTGCTAGGAAAGACAACACTACCTCATGTCCTACAACTTTTCATTCCTTCAAAATGGACCAGTTTATCAGCCTTGTTTAACTCTTTAAACATGTTTCAAAACCGAAAAGAGGCCTTGAATTTTTTATTAAAGCCTGATCGAGTTCCTTTTTTTTTTTCAGTTACTGGGAAAATTAGGACTACAATCTTACCCCAAATATATATATATAAGAAAGAGAGAGAGAGAGAGACCTCTATCATCCAAAATATTGCATCTAACAACTCAAACACAAGCCCATGGCCCAATATTCTTTGAACTTCAACGAAACATTTGCATGAGGCAATGTGTAAGCTATCAGAGGGTGCATAAATAATCAATTGGTTTGCAACCTTAAACATCACTTCTACCTAACTTCACACCTTTCTTATTGTAATTTGCCTTGAAGCTTAGGGTCTTGTCTCCAGTTACCCAAAGCATCCCACCATTTCTACCCCTAGTTTGAAATCTGCAGTAGCATTAAGTATGTGTTTGAATATGTAAAATCATCAAAGTTTAAAGATACAAGCATAAGTGTCCAAAATCTGGATATAGGCATCGCATCCTCGCAACTTGTTATAGATATAACGGAAACCCTCCTTGAGACTGGACTGTTTGGAAAACAAATACACAATCATTTAACAAATAAGTCGGTGTAAACCTACCATTGTAGGTTTTCATTGATAATGTCAAGTGGAAGTGGCAAAAAAGGACAAGTTTCGAGAGGATATGAAGAGTTCAGAAGCTAATAGCTATTTTCATCAGTCCCAAATAAGTATACTATAAGCTGTGGTAGATCACTACGGACATCACCACCACCTGGAATTTAAATGTATGCTATAATTTGTCTGCTAACCCTTTTATCATTGATATCATTAAATGTAACTGATTGATTTACAAAAATAATCCTAGACTAATATTGTCAACAAAGCTCATATGGAAAGCAAAACCATAACAAAAATAATACCCCATTCATCATTCAAAACAAGGTAAATCTACCTGCATTTCCTATTCCAGGTCTTGAATGGATCATCCCTGGTCCATAAGTTGAAGAAGGAGACATAGGTAAGGATCTCCGAGCACCAGAGTTAATATCACCTTTGGTATCCTGCATATTGAGGATCAAATCGATAAATCTAACCAATTAAGATGGAAACCAAAGAGCATCAAATATGTCAGTCTTTGAAGAAAAATGTGACAAAGTATTATAGTCACCTACTTTGGTTTGTACATGCATTTGCTGTAATGCTGCAGTCACACTTCCAGGATTTCCTTGGACCAACTGGCTATAAATGCAAAGAATTAAGATGTTACTATGCTAGATATTGCATGCGCTGCAATACAGCAGTCACACTTCCAGGGCTTAGCTGGACCAACTGACTGGGAGCATCAAAAGGACACATGAGAAGAATCAAAAAGAAATCCTACTAGATACTGCAACTGAGATTACCCAGGATGGTTTGTTGTTGATTTTAGGAGGGCCATCCTAGCATCGAGAAGAGGTTGAGATGTATCTGTATCCTCTGCATTAGGATGTTTCATACGTTCCTCATATATTTTTGCTGCCATTACACTAGCATTTGATTGCCCCATCAGTCCATCAGAATTTAAAGCATTTACTGGGCCACCGAGAGTTGTATTGTTTGAACCTCCTCGTTGTAACTGAGCTTGACGCAGTAATTGCAATTGCTGCATTTGCAACTGTTGTTCCTTTGCTTTTACTTGTTGTGCCTGAATGTCGAGACCACAGCAGAGTGTAATTAACAATGTGCATAATCAGATAGCAGTCTTTTACTTCTCATTAGAAATCTAAGATACCACCTCCATGTATGCTGCAGCAGCCTCTGAATGTTTCTCGTTTGTCCGTGCAATAAAAATGTCCCAGAAGACAGACCACCACTCGAAGAGAAACCCTCCAGGAGCATCAATTGCTTTATATAAAGCCAGAAGATAAATGATCAAACAAAACCCTTTTAACTCAGTCTTCAAGTGGTAGTTAGCCAACTGAAGTTAAGCCATAAACTATACGCATATGATTCAAAAGCAACCTCCATTATCCAAACAAGATACCCGATTGCCTAAATACAGACATTGGTAAATATTTGAAAGCATCACCTTACCTACAGGATCAGGAGAAACTTTTCCTTCAGTCATGAATGACTTCGCTGTGGCATGTAGCTTCTTTTTCACCAAATAGTCATATATGTAAACATCAAGCCTGTGAAATGTACCAGCACCAACAAAAATTATTACATGGGTAGAAAAAGCTAGAGAAATGTAAATAAACTAATAACAAATAGAAACCAAGAATCTTAAAGGAAAAACACAAATACATTTTATCAGCTTCCCAATTACTCTGCGCCATAATTGCTGTTCAACTATCCGACGTTACCCAGACCCAACTGTACACAAAAAGCAAAGACCTTTAATTAACGGTTTACGAAAAAACAGAAGAAGATAAATTAACCCATCAAACCCAAATTCGAATTCGGATAAATTCACGCACAGCTATGTAAGAAAAGACATATCACACAAGGAAAAACAAACAATTTCTTTCAACTGAAGAATATGATCAAATTCCAACTTACATTAACAACAAAAGTGTAAACTAACCTCCAAAGTATCAAAATATAGAACGGGTCAAAGCTTTTCAATTTGGAATCTTGAACGCAGTCCAGTTGTGGTTAACAGCAGCAATATGGACGCAATTACTCGATCATATTCTCTGAATTTAACACCGAATCACGTACACCCATATATTGCAACAGATAAGAAGCTCAATTTTGAACAATTACCAATCAAATCAAGTAATATTCACACTTATTTCATTATTAACGTGAAGAAAATTGACCTTTTCTCGTGATAAAAAGGGGGCTAAAGACTCAACGGAAAAAGGGGGCTAAACACTACGACTGTTTTTCTTATAAATAAATTTTTAAGTTTTTTAAATAAAAATAAAATATAATTGTTGGTATTTAATAATTATATATTACATAAAAATTTATGTATTATTAAGACGAATAATTTAATAATCAAATTTTTATTTATAGATAATATTTATATTAATATAGTTTTATTTAAATTATATATATTTTTGAAGATATTTTTAAACTTAAATTATATTAATTAAAATTATTTTTAAATATTTAGTATTTAAATTAATTATAGATTAATGAGATTATTAAAACAAATTATTCATATTTTATTGATAATTAATATTAAATAATTAAATATATAATATTGAATTAAATTATTTATAATTTTTATTAATAATTAAATAATATATTTAGTTAATAAATGAAAAATAAAAAACTATTTTATAGTTGTCATAATTTATGAAAATTAAGTAAATGTAATAAAGTTTATTCAATTAAATTTATATAAAATTCTTTCTCTAATAAATCAATTGTCCACAAATTTTAACCAATATCTTTATAAAATGTCTTTATATCCTTTTAGTAGAAATTATATAATAATTTAAAAAATGATATTAAATATCTAAAATTTTAATTTATTACAAAATAAGTCCACATTAACGACATATGACACCTTATGTCAGTTTTTTCTTACATAGTTTTGTAAGAATAAGTTAAATAAAAGAGAGAATTGATTGATAACTTTTGTCGAGCTTAATTAACGTTATTATTTAATTTTTCATTTATTTTTAATTTAAATCTAGAGATAATTTTTTTACTAAATTTAATTGTCAATATGAAAATATAAAACTATTATTTTATCTAAATGGATCATTTAATAATCAATTGCATAAAACTAAGTCGAGTAAAAAATTAACAAAAGTGAGGAGAATTGTTAGTTAGATATCTAAAGTGAGGATAATTGTTTGATTTGCAAGAAAGTAAAGTGAATTTGAAATTTGATTCTTCATAAAATAAAACTATAGAAAATAAAGATATTTATATATTTGAATATTTATAAGAATTTTAATAAGAAAGTTGAGTGAATTCTTATTACAGTATTTTATATAATGTAGTTTAATTTTAACTTGTATTTTCAATTATATCCATACAAACCGAATAAAAATTGAAATCGTTAAATAATGTTAATTTGTAATACAAGTTATATTATTAAATGCTAATCTTTTCATTTATAATATTCTAATTATATCATAAATATAGTATTGAAAATACTAAAAAATATCTCAACTGAGGACAAAGATAAATCTTAAAAATTAATTACTCTTTAAATTAACCTTACATATTCTTCTTTTCCGAATAGAATAAGAAGATATTACAAATAAGATACTACAAATACACATGAAGATCAAAATCTACAACATAATGATAAGAATAGTTGAAGAGGAGGCAAGGTCTTATAAAAGAATTATCGTAGAGTTGAGAGAGAAAGAAGAACTGAATTAACTAATATAATTTTTAAATTAACTTTTTGAAGAAAGTAACAGGGAATGCTAGGATTTAAGCCTTATTTAGTTGACAGCTAATCAGCTAATTTTTAATTAGTTGACTAAATTCAACTCTTTAAATTCATCAATCAAACTATTTATTTTGTTTGGTTAATATCTACTTGAGTTGTCTTACTTAGCTAAAAATAAAAAGCTGCCTGTATGCAGCGTTTTAAGACAATCAACTAACTATTTACTTTTCCTGTAATGTTAATTTGGGCCTTTGAATTTTTGGCCAACCTCATTTATGTCTCTCTCGTTTTCTCTAGAATAATCACTCTCCATCTCATTTTCTCTGTATTCTTCATATTGAATCTTTGTTAATTCTTTTTTGAGTTGGACGTGTTAAGTTTTGTCCAAAACTGTTTCAGAAATGGAGGCAAAGATTAGTCAGTTTTTCGAGTCTATGAGGCGTGAGCTCCTCCTTCCCAGGTGGAGATCAGATTCCGTGGTGTGACCGTGGCATCATTAACATAAGCCTTCACTTACCCAATATATGCTGTTGAATTTCTACTTGAATTGTTTTGATTTCTTTGAGGAAATTTTGGCAATATTGCAGAAATGGGGTTTTGTTCATGGTGGTGTGTGTTTATTGTAGATTAAATGAATGGAGAAAGAAGAGTTTTTGGATGTTGATGAAGATATTTCTTCTAGGTTGAGGCTAGAATTAGAGATAGCTATGTTGGTTATGAGAAATTAAACTCGAAACTAACCATTTTTATGTTTGTTTGTTCTTGGCTTGCTTTCTCTTTGCCTTATATGGGTCTTTCTTTTTGGATCAACATAAGGATTTTTTCTACCAAGAACTGCATAAGAGGGTGTTAGATGTCCATAAACTGTGGAATCCAAATCAATATCCATAATCTTTCTTATGCTTCATATGTCATAATCTCAAACATAGGCATGGTGCTTTGTATTGTAAATTAAAATGATGAGAAAATTTATCATCTAATTAATGCTGTGCTAGTTTCCTGCACGAATGCGAAAGAGACGCTGGGGAAGCGGCTAAGGGTGATTTGGATGACCTCAAGAATGAAAGCATTATTAGGTTGTCATGGGCTCTTGTGCATTTTAGGCAACCAGAAGATGTTCAGCGTGGCATAGCTATGCTTGAAGGTAGATTAAGTGAATATGTGCATGTGTTCATTTGCTTTACCTGATTCTTGTTGTTGAGGAAGAGTTTCTGATTCTTTTTCTGTCCTTTAATCTCTTGAGATGGATTGACCTTCAGCCTGAGTAACTAAGTTGTGAACTTTACGTTCTGTTTTGTTCATCCACTTTAGTTGCATGCTTTTGCTGTCGAACCCTGTTTGTTTGTGCAGATTTGTACAGTTAATTCTACTGCCTTATTGGCAAGTATGAAAATAGTTGATATTGTGATATTTTTTAATTTGCCAATCTCTTTTTTTTTGCAGCATCATTAGCCAACGGTAGCCCTCCTCTGCAACGACGAGAGAAGGTTTATCTTCTTGCTGTTGGATATTACAGAAGTGGGGACTATTCAAGGAGCTGGCAGCTTGTTGAGAGATGTTTGGAGGTATATCTCTTGCTCTTACATACATCTTTTAAGTGTCACAAAGTTTCATTGCTAAACTTGTTAACATTGAGATTACATGCCTTTGATTGTTCTATTCTGTCCATAAACTTCAAAAATTCCTGCTTTGTAGATTGCACCTGACTGGAGCCAAGCTCTGGTTCTCAAGAAGACAATCGAAGATTGAATTGCAAAAGGTAACGTATAATATATCCGACTTGCACCGACTTTCATCCTGGTAACAACAAATATTGTTTCTCCTGCACAAATTTGGACTGCACAAATTATTATACTCCTACACGTATAATAATATGTCGGAGTATAAAGCCGCGGATTCAAATATGCCATTGTATACATCTGATAGAACTGTTTAGCTTTGGAACATCTTCAACTCTGCCATTGTATACATCTGATAGAACTGTTTAGCTTTGGAACATCGTCAACTCCCTGAATGCACATCTCTGTAATTAGAATTTTGCAATCTATCTTTGCATTTTGGAATTTGTGTAAATTAGACTTGTAGTTCAGGTAATTTTGGCCAAGATGCGTGACTATTAGGCCCTTAATTAACCAGGATTCTTGTAATTTCATGGCTCCTTCCGCAACTATTAGACTTTGGGGACTGGTATTTCTTGTGTTTGCAGGGAATTTTTAACACTAATCGGATTGAAAAATCATTCAAATTAGGAAGTATGTTTAGAATTGGTTTGGAACAGTTCCTGGGTAGTTTTTTTTTGTTATTTGAATAAGATTAACACCATTAAAGAAGAGGAAAACACTATTAAATCCATGTTGAATTATACTATTGTGGACTACAGATTTTGCGTTATCATCAAGATTGTTCAAAAGATTGTCTCCATATTCAAGGTTTCGCAAGATTACACAAGAAATTCACTGTTCTCTCTGCCTCAATAGCGACAGAAGCTTTAGAATACACAAAACAGTTTGGTCTTTCATCTACATTCCTTTTTTTGGGTTCAAAATTAAATATCAATTAATAATAAAATTTATATATTTAAAGCTTTATTTGGTAAATAAGTTGTATGTTATTTTGACATAAATTGAATTATTTTATATCATTTAAGTAAAAGTGAACTTCTTAAAATATCATTGTAATTTCTAAATAAATAGAAATGACTAAATTGGACAAATGTTGCTATGCTTAAATGGATAATGTTTATGTAGGAATTACAATAATGAATCCGATTAGATTAGCTCATTCCAAATTTTATTAAATTTTGAGTTAAAATATTAATTCCTTAAATAATTCTCAATTTTAGAATTTGAATTTAAATTTATTTAAAATTTGATTAATTAAAAAATTTCCCTCTCGTTATATTTGTAAGGAAGTTTGTTAAATCTTCAAAAAAAAAATTTTGCCAAAATTTTGACTTCTTTCTTTTTCTAATATTAAAAAAAGATTAAAAAAAGACTAGAAATCAGCATGACAATAACATAAGTAGGGTGGCAATGGACTAGTCCATTGGTTAATTTTTTAAAAATATTTTTTAAAATTAGAAGTATTAAATAATATTTTTTAAAATTAAGCATGAATCTTAGCTACCTAACTCATAGATCTGACTTATTGAAAATACTTGAGTTTGAACTCATGAGTCGGCTCATTATTATCCATATATATAATTAGATCATAATCTACTACGTAAGATTAGAGATAGCAACTTCGGGCCTAGCCTGGTCCGAAGTCAATGGTCAGGCCCAATGCTTAGATCATAATCTATCATGTAAAGATTATGGATGACAACTTTGTGCTCACGTGGGCCCAAAGTCAATGAGTCAGTTTCAAGTTAATTAAACATTAGGCTCGGACTACCCATACTTAGCCTGACTCGAGCCCTAACCTTCACAAACCAAATGATACCGTTTTGTATTTTTAATTTATAAAAAAATTAGAGTCAAACTAAGTTTAGTTTTAGATCGGGCCAAGTTGTCTTAGGCCTGGTTGGGCTCAAGCTTAGGCCCGATAAGGCCTTGAATCAGGCTCCAATAGCAAGGGCTCGAGCTTGGGCAGGCCGAATCCTAACTCAACTCGTTATCATCCCTAGTGAAGATAGTAATAATTGAAACAATCGGTTTATTATATGATCGAATTTGAAAATTTGTCAAATTTATGTCTGAATATTTAAGTTCGAGTTTGGTTATATTAAATTTAGCCTGATGATTTTGGATCAATTATAGTCATATTTAAATTTATTTGTCCTACTTACGGATGGTATCTTAGTTCAATTTTAACTTGACATCATCATTCTAAACTTGACTTAACCAAACTTTAAGTTCCTAATTAAAATGTTATCATTTCAGTAAATAATTTAAAACAACATTATTCAATTTGAGTACGAAATGCTAAGATGGAAATCCTATATTAGAACAGATTAATTTTATAGAGAACTTATAAAGGTTAAAAAATCCATAAAGCACGACCTATAATTTAGCATGAAGAAATAATCCAAATTTCTCTTAAAACAATAAATAAACTCAAACATAACCTCTCCAGTATTTCAATATCCAATTAAAAAATAGTAGTCGAATTTAGAAAAGATGATGAGTAACTTTATGTAAGGATGGTAAAAAGAATGGGGCTAGGTGAACCAAATTCCATTAAGAGAGTAATGTATTTTTTTATAACTATATAAAATTTCATAAGGGTGTTAAGGAGAATGTAATGATAAAAATTGACTGGTTCAAATTACTAATATTTTTCTGTATCAAAAATGATGAGGAAAAATTCCTAATCCTAGGTATAACTTTCCTTGCTATGGTAGGTGAAATAATAAATGTTAGGGAGGGTGAACTCAGACTTAGGGTTTTCAAATGACAAAACTTTATTTTTGCTTAATAATGATGTGGGACAAGCTAATTGTTCTAAAATTTTGTAGAAGGTCAACAATGAAGAGTCCAAGTGCTAAAGAAAGTAATAACAAAGGCAAGAGAAAAGAAAATTTTAAGATAAGAGATGAAGACTCTTTAAATGACACTTTATATGATCATTATAAATATAAGGGTAACCACATTACTCTAAAATTGATCTAGTTTAACAGAAGACTCCATTTAAAAGACTTCTAAAGAAACACTTCTTGGGAGGCAAACCAATCAAATTAAGAACTTTTCAATTTATTTAAAATTTTGGCATTATAGACCAATAATTTAGATAAATATTTTATAAATATTTTGGGTTTGTTTTTAATTGATATATTTAGTTATTTTATTGGTTGATTTTATGTTTTATGTTTCATCTGTTGTATGCTTTTTTTTTGAAGTTATATATGGAAAGGAAGATGCATAAGAGTAAGGGTAGATTTGAAGATAATTAGGGATGAAATACTCAAAAAAAACATACCAATAGGAAGCTTAAAAAGAACGCAAACATTTATTTTAATTACTCATCATGACCTAGTACATGCTTATATGCTAGATTGTATCTATATATATGATAGAACAGACTAGTCCATGGCCTAGTAAACAAGCACACTTATTTCCTAGATCATGCTATATTTATGAAAGAATATAATGATTCATAGATTGAGACACATTAATGTATCAGTCTATACCTTAGCTTGAATTTTCATGCTTTCCCTATGTCCTATGTCCCAGACTGTGTCCAAATAGGATAGCAAAATCAATGGTATATGACATGTTCGTGTCAAGGATTATATCTAATAGGTGTTAAATAGACTATCTTCGGGATACGATTTTAAGAGCCTTTTTGTGTTTGGATTATTTTTATATTATTTTACTCAATATGACTTATATTTATTTGGAGGCCTTATTTTAACTCCCCTATAAAGCAAAAATGGATTATGTCAAGTTGGTCAAGTTAGAGAAGATTTGGCATAACTTTAGAGGAACACGAGTCTAATAGGGACCCGTATTCTCAACATAAACACCACATTATGTTCTACCCTGGTGCATTATTTTTTATAAAAAAATTTTATATGTTCAGTACATGGGTCATCCCCGTTTATGCAACTTGTCCATTTGACTTTTTAGACAACTTACCATAAGAAGGAACATAGCCCAAACATGACCTAGTGTGTATACCTTCAAGACCCATATTTACAAGATAAAACCTCAAATGCATGATAAAGGAGCAACTAATTCAACAAAAGCGCAACATAAATTTCAGTTATTGAGCCATGTTATTATTGTTCTTTTTTTTTAATGTAAAGTAAGGTTTTATGCAATTATAAAGAACACAAGTTCAATATAGATACTTGATTTGCACTATGATAATTTTTGTAAAATGTAAACATATAATTAAGTACAAAGTGAACACATTTAAATCATTGTTATTATTCTATAAAGAGAGAAAAACAAATTGTGCGTGAACAAGTGAGAATTAAATAAATTCAATATACGGGCTTCAAACTAAGTAAAAAGTTTGGAGATAAAGAGCGATATTAATAGTTATTTTAAATGTGACCTAATTAAAGAATCAAAATTCATGATAAGGTGTTTACTCTTGGGTAAAAGAGGTTAGGTAACTTTTCAAACAAGTTTCTAGTTACTCCTAAGTTAATTTAAAGTTAGTGTTTTGCTTATCTACTAATAAAAACTATGAAAATGTTTGAAAGTTGAAACATCTTTATCATGTATATTTATTTTACATATTGGGTTGAATTTTTTTATATTGATTTAAAGTTCGAAGGATTATAAAATGAATTGAATTGATTTATGACTTGATGCAAGTTAGTAAATGGCTAGCAATTTGATGAACTTTACAATTGAACAAATAATAAAGAATCTTGATTAATGTGATTAATTTGTTAAATTCTTTATCTAAGTTGTTACCTATTTAAGTTAAAAGTGATAAAATTGATTTGTTTAAGGACAAATAAATGCTTAAATGTTAGGGCATTTTATACATGCTAAACAGACTATGACCTTAGCATGATGTTAAGATAATTTTCTTTTTGTTTGGATGGTTTATATATGATTTGATACTTAATATGGCTTACATTTTATTCATATTAATCCTCAATGACACATAAGTGGAGGTCAAATTGGGTGTTTACAAAATTTAACAACCTTTTTATATCCAATATACTTAATTAACAACAATAACTATAAATAAGATGAGAAATATACTACGCATAATCAATCAAACAACTAAAAAATAATTTAAAGAGGATAAGCAAGAGAGATGCAAAATAATTTGTATTAGTTCAAAAAACAACCCTTGCCTATATCTACTCCTATGGCTCTTCTCATAATTCCACTATAATTCTTTTCTTAAGGCAAAGAATAACTCTTGTTCAATCTTTCTCAGCAAAGAGGAACTCTTTTATAATTTTCTTCCAAGGTAAAGAAAAACATAAATGTCACTTTGATGCCCCCCAAGTACAACAATACAATGCCATAACTAAATCTTACAACTCATATTGTCTTACTTTATCATTTGACAACTCCAAAGAGGCTCACTCAAACAAATATGAGATAATGATGTTCAAATGATTCAAACACTTAAAAATATGTGTAAAAGATGCCTAAATGCTTCTTGATGCTAAAAGCAATAAGAAGACATGCATTTATAGGATATTGAGATCTTTAATACCTGTTGAACCCACAAACTATTCATTACAATAGTTGATTGCAGAGCATTGGTCGATTAATATGACTGTGCATTAAATGCATAAATTCACTAGTCATTAAGACACCGATCAATTAGTAGGCATCTTATTAGTTAACCAGTACATCGACTAATGTTATAACAAACTTTTCATATGTTAGCTTTAACAATTTTAACCTATTTTGATTGACCACTAACCCATATAAGTTAACCAATCTACCCAAAAACACGAATTTAACAACTTTAAATACTCATAATTTGTGTAATGCAATTATGATTAAATCACTTCCCAAATTGTTCCTTAAAGAGTGCTTGAAAAATGAAGAGATTTTTATATTAAAATCAGATTATTTAATGCCTCTTGATGAAAAGACATGTCATAAAATGAAATGAAATGTTTATGTATACGATTCTTTTAGAAAATCGAAGTGATTAAATTAGATAAAAATTAACATTACAAACTAAAGAATAACCTTGAAATTCTTTATAGTTGACAATGGGTCGGTACTGCCCTATTCATGGGTCAGGCTGGGTGGCTAATGGCCTAACAGGCCAAAGGAGGGTACGATCAGTTCGGCTCAATATAAGTTTTTTTGAAATTTTTAAAAAATGACATTTGTTTCTCTCTCAATTGGGCCATGGGCTAAGTTGGCCTTAGGCCATGGCCCAATTTGGCCAAGAAATTAGGCCTGACGCCTAGTCAACCTGGGCCTAGCCCATTGAGTTTGGGTTAGGACGAGTCGTGCTCGAGTCGGATTGCCATGCCTGATATTCCTTATTCTTCTTTTGTTATTAACTTAGTCTTCACTTAGTAAGGTGCAAAATTTATCTTTTCTTTTATCAACTTCATAAACTATCTTCCTTCTCATCAAAATATTAAACCCATTAATAGTATTTTTTATTATTACCAAAAAATCGATTAGAACCTCTCCTAATTCAACAATTCTCTCATTTTTTAATTAAAGAACAATAATAAAATTAAGCATACAAATAACTATCTATATCAAGATAATAATTAGCTCTTCCTTAATTATGCATAAATCATAATGTAGCATAAAATCAAGAGAGATATCCAAAGAATTATCCATATATATAGATAAAAAAAATTTTACTCATGTATATAAAAGTCGTCACTTATTCAAAATTCGCTCCCTCTATATGTCATTACTCCCCCTAAATCTAATATTATAAAACTTTCTCCCCCTTTTTGGAATTAAAAAAAATCAATTATCTAAAAATGCATAATACAAAATGTCACTAGTCAAGCTAACTTATTTAAGAAAAATCAAATGAATATGATCAAGACTAATAAACTTTCTAAATAAAGAGTGTTATTAGATATTTAAAGGTAAAAAAGGCAAATTCTAATAGAAGCAACCTTAAATAAATCTATTTTTGAAAATTTTCCAATTTCAATATTATGCCAAAGTTTTGAAATTTTCAATTAAAGTAACAATGGCAAGTTTCGACAAAATAAAGTGCTAAGGATCGGACTCTATAACTTTTTAGGCTAGGGAAGATGAATTGAATTTGAAAAAGAAGATCTTCGTCATTTGACTGAACTTCTAAAAATCCAAAAGATTTCTAATAGAATTCAGCCCAAGAGTTAGTGGTTGAGAAGGTGGGTTTATTATCCACGAGTTAAACTAGAAGGGTTGATTCCCATTTCACTATTCCTTCCTTTAAGATGCCAATATTCATGGCAACTATAGTTCTGCCATTGTCAAAAGAGGCTTAACTTGTCTAATTTCACTAAAAAATATTTCTTGCTAAGAACAAGACCTATATGAAACTAATAAAATCATTTACTATAAAAAAAATGCATAAAACTTATAAACTAAACTAGCAAATCTAATAAGGTCAAGCAAATCCATATAAAGTTAGGGAAATTTTTTATTTAAAAATTGATTACTCAATTTTGCAACGCTAGCATGGAATTTAAAAAGTGTGTTAAAATGCTCTAACTTCTTTTTTTTTTGTTTCTAAAAATGGCCTACCATTAGAATTTAAGTTCATAGCATTGACATAGTTTATCACTTCAACAAATATAATAAGCATGTGGTTGACACACGTCCTACTCATTCCATGTCAGATAAAAATACAAAATTCCTAAATCTACGATCAGAGCATAAGACATTATTATAACACCAATTATACTAAAGTTAGGAGAAGTTTTTGCATCTGTTAAATGATTAGTCCCAAAATTCATAATATCTTAGATACATATTTATTATACCAAGTGTAAAGGCACTCATTATCATCACTATCAAAACCTAAAATGCCAAATCTGAGTAGTGTTTCACAAAAATGTACAATTGAAGGTTTCAAATTTGAAATGGAAGAACTGAGCTCAATCGAAGCCTATTATATACATATCCTACAGTTTTAAGTTAGAAGAAATATGGATTAACCATTTGACAGAGCCAGATGATAATCATAAATATATTAGTTACTAAGTGATGGGGTAATTCTTAAAATATTAGCTCTAAAAAGCATAATAAAGTATCAAAAGATTCCTACTTTCTTTCCTGTTAAATTCCCTATATATAAACAAAAAGGAGACAATATCAAAGTATAATAAATAGAAAATAGAGGAAATACCTAACAGATTCCATTAATGAGGTAGCCAAAGAAAAACCTAGAAGAGCAAATAAGAAATTGCTATCATCTATGTCTGTTAGTGAGATAAATCTCAAATAGAAATTAACCCTACTCTTATTCTTTATTGGATAAATATGAATGAGAGTGTCCCTCAGTCCTCCTCCTCTCACGAATACTATGATCAGTGATTATAAGGAAGCTTCTAAAACACATAGAGCCAAACTCCAACAAAGATTTTAGGTTTTAGAAATTATATTTTTTCCTTTTTTTTATTTTTATCTAACATGGCATGAGTAGGACACTTGTCAGCCACATGTCTAGTGAATCTGTTGATATGGTAA
>JANJEY010000001.1:27554070-27571055 GCA_024703695.1 Erythroxylum cataractarum | reverse complement strand
AATAGCATTAAGATTTAATTTAAACGCTTCAAGATGTTAGGTTTTGTTCTATATCATGTTGTAAAGATTAAAGTTCTCAACGGACGTTTAGCTAATATTTCTGAAAAATGAGCAACCTTTAAAAAAAAGTTTAAATAAGAGAAGTCCCAACTTATAAAAATTGTGAAAAGAGTGAGGAGATAGGCAAATCATCAAAAGAAAAACGCTTAGCTTTGGAAGAAAAACGAAAAGGAAGATTGAATTGACATTAGAGAAGCATTTTACATAATTGATGATTATTAAGTATACATATACTAAGGACGAAAGGGATGAACGACCACGAAAAACAAACGGGATGAACGACCGTAAAATTCATCTCGTTCATCCATTTTATCAATGGCCTTTATTCTTCCGCAGCTATATTCTTCCGTCCAAATGATTGAAAGTTTATTGTTTTTTACTTTTTTTCAGATATTTGTTTCTGTTCTCTCCTATTCTTACTCACGCCTATGATTAGTCACAGGCATGATTTTTTTTCTTAATGAATAGGATTTTTTACTGAAAAATTTTTATCTTATAATATAAATATGCTTATACTTAAATAATACTTAATGAATTAATTTGATATAATAAATAGTTATTATAATATAATCTATTAATTATATATAATATATTATATTAATTCGTATTATTTTAATATACTTAAATATAATTAATTTTGATGTAATAAATAGTTATTAGAATATAATTAATTGATTTTTTTATTATTAATAGTTATTGATATATATTTAATTATTTTATTTTTAATAATAGTTAATAAATTAATTAAGTAGATAATACTAAGGACGAACGGGATGGACGAATGCAAAAATCCATCCTGCCGTCCAAATGATCGAACGATTAATGTTTTCCTTTTTCTAATATTTATTCCTCTTTGAGTAGTCAGTTTTCGTGTTGCGCCGTCCAAATGATTGAACGGTTATTTTTTACGTTATTCTCATATTTATTCCTTTCTCAGCCAGGCGTCATTTCTTTTGTTTTTGTTTTTTACACGTGATTTGTTTTATATTTCAATAATAGTTAATGAATTTTAATTTTTAGACACAGATGTGCCACTAAAAATATGTAATTTAAACTGAAATAGGAAAAAATTATTGTTATTATAATATAATCGATTAATTATATATATATTATATATATAGCAATGTTATTATACATTTTTTGTTTTTTTCATACGTAATTTCAATTGAAACTATTAATGAATTTAAATTTTTTGATACGAATCTGCCACTGAAAATACGTAATTTAAATTAAAATAGGGAAAATTTTAATAGTTATTATAATCTAATCGATTAATTATATAAATTATATATATAATAATGTTATTGTACATTTTTCATTTTTTTCATTCATAATTTCAATTAAAATAGGGAGAAAATTTTCTGCCAATGAAAATACGTAATTTAAATTCAAATAGGAAAAAATAATAGTTATTATAATATAATCGATTAATTATATATACTATATATAAAATAACGGTATTATACATTTTTCATTTTTTTATACGTAATTTCAATTAAAGTAGGGAGAAAATTTTATAATATTTAACAAATTTTTCACTTCAAAAATCACTAGTCAGGGTGCGACTTAAATAAGTCACAACCATGACTCAAATGCAATTCTAGTCATAGGTGTGACTTAAATGAGTCACACCTGTCACTCAATTTCTGTAAAATCTCAAATTATTTTTTTACTTTTTTTTCCTTTTTTCTTGATATTTATTCCTTTCTCCCTCAAGTTTTTTTTCATTCAGTAGGATTTTTTCCAAATATTTTTTTCATCCTATAATTTAAATACACTCATACTTAAATAATAGTTAATAAATTAATTTTGATAAAATTAATAATTATTATAATATAATCGATTCATTTTATATATTGTATATATAATAATGTCATTATACATGTTTCGTAGTTTTTTCATCCTATAATTTAAATATACTTATACTTATAAATTAATTTTGATATATTAATAGTTATTATAATATAATCGATTCATTTTATATAATGTATATAATAATGTTATTATACATGTTTCGTAGTTTTTTTATCCTATAATTTAAATATACTTATACATAAATAATGGTTGATGAATTAAATTTTTATTATAATATAATCGGTTCATTATAGTATATATATATATTTATATATATAATAATGTTATTATACATCTTTAGTATTCTTTCATCTTATTATTAAAATATACTTATACTTAAATAATAGTTAATGAATTTAATTTTTTGACACGGATGTCGCACTAAAAATACGTAATTTAAATTAAAATAGAAAATTTTTGATTTTGTATTCCAAAATTTTTTCTTGAGACTTAAAAAATCACTTACCACGGGTGTGACTTATATACACCATACACATACACACACATACACACAAGTCACAGTTGTGACTTATGTAAGTCACATCCGTGACAATGTTTTATATATACCTGTGACTACTAATATGAGTATATAATATGAAAGATGAGAGAAGAAATATTGGCGAATAAAGAAAAGAAGATCGTTGGATCATTTAGACAGTGGGATGAATTTTTTTATTCGTCCCACTGTCTAAATTAAAAAGAATTGCATCAAGATTATTTAATTAATTCAATAAATTTAATTACTAATTTCATAAAAATGATTTATTCTTTGCACATTTGTTTTATTTTTAAAAAAATAATTAATAGTTATTAATAACTATACTTAATAATAATTAATAGTTAGTTAATAATATTTAACAATAAATGATAACATGAAATAGGACATACTTATTAATCCTTTCATATTATTATTTAATTATTAATTTTGTTCTAATTGCGTTATTCTTAATTAATAATTATTATTAATTGGTTGTTAATTAACTCATTTGAAAATTTTCTTATTATAATAACTATATACAGCTATTGCATGTTCCAGTAACTTTTAAATAAAAACAAAAATTACCTTCCATCAGTATTAAACACACAAGTCATACTAACGATTGTAAATTAAGTCACCTAAAGTTAATTTAAAAAGTTGAACGATGGGATCCATAAATGATATTACCTGCAAACATCCCATTATTCATTAATATGAAATCTAGAATCAATTGCAAAATTTATTCATTATTTATTATACTTGACACTTTGATGGACATAAAAGCAAATAGTCTACATTGAAATTTACTAATAGCTAATCTTTATTCGATAGCTGAGAAGTAAATTTTGTTCTGCCCACCGCTTTCTCTCCCTCCCTATCTCTCTCTCTCTCTGTAGCTCCTCATTCTCATTTTATCCTCTAAATCTCAATCAGTTTTCTCTGTTCATTCTACTTTGAATCATTAACAAGTCTTTGTTTAGACTCTCTGAAACATTTCAGTTTCCTGGAAGAATCTTTCTATATGGTACTATTGCCCTCTCGTCTGTTCCATCTTATGTTTTATTTGTTGTTGTTTTCTACTTTCTGTTTCTTTTCTAATTCATGGATTGACATGTGCAGGCTTAAGAGATTGAAGTCGTCAGATACAATGAGGTTGGTTTCTTTTTGTTCTGGAAATCTATTTGGTTCTTGATTCGACCCCTGAAAACTGATTAATTTGGCAAGACTTTATAGAGAACATTAGTGGATTGAATGCATCATCACCATAACCAGGAACCAAAAACATTAGTCTTTATCTCCTATGGTTACGCAATGGAATGCATCATCACCATAAACAGTTAGTCTTTCTTTTTTGTCCCTAAAAAACGTTGCTCTGTTTTTCTTATGACTTCATTTTTTATTTTTTATGATTTTCTAATTCAATCAGATATTGCGATCGTCAAGTGTTGTTAATCACAACTAAAATTATATGTACACGCAACCATGACTTCCAAATTATACTTTATAATGTCTCTTCTGGCCCTTCCATTGTTTTCATCTTTCAAATACTTCTTATGTTTTGAATTTAGCAATCGATGTGCACATAATTAAAAACAAGTCACTATTTTATAGTATCATTTTGATAAAGTATGACTATGATGTTTTGATTTGTACAAATTATAATTATTCTTCAATTTTAGATTGTAAATTACCCACACTGACATATAAAATAATTCAAAATGATTTTTTAATTTATCATTGTATACATTAATATATTATGTATATATGTACATATGCCCGGTTGTGACTTAATAAGTTACATATGTGATTACTAATAATAATCATAATACCCATTAATTACGAAATAATACTTTACAAAATTTATTCATGATTCATAACAAAAATTATAATTTGACAATTCACAACCTGATTAATTTGGTATATGTGTTACTGTATTAATAATTATTGTTAATTATTATATTGTTTATATCATTGAATATTTTTCAATATACTTAAATAATAGTTAATGAATTAATCATAGTTAATTAATTAATTTTGATTTAATTAATAGTTATTAGAATATAATAAATTAATTCAATTATTATTAGCAATTATTGGAATATATTTATATAGTTTATATTTATATGTGCACTTAATTAGAAGAACAAAAAAAAGAAATAAAGGAGATATCACGGCTGTGACTTAGCGTGTCACACCCGTGAAGGAATGTCACGAGTGTGACTTGCTAAGTCACACCCATAAATAAGTGTATGTATATATACATATATACATATATATATATATATAGTTATTTCGTTAATTATATAATTAATTAATAATATTTTAATTAATTAGTCAATATTATTTTTAATTAATCAATTATTATTATTAGTAGTAGTGGCACATGCTTGGAGTATTTAAGTAAATGTTAACCAAAAAAAAAGATGTCACGCATGTGAGCAATAAGTCACAGGCATGAAAATTTTATTTAACATTTATTATAATTTTAGTCACGAGTGTGACTTAAAAAGTCACCCTTGTACTTTAAAAAAATTTGGAGTCATGGGTGTAACTTAAATCTCATGACTCAAAACTTGAGATATTCTTATAACAGCATACAATTGAACAAACATAATAAATATCAAGGTATACAAGGAGCAAATTATTTTATTTTTTCACTCCAAATATTGACCTATTTAATGGTAACTAAATTGTTCAATTGGTTACAAATTAATAATTGAATGATAATATTTTTTACTTTTTAATTAGATTTTATATTTGTATTTATTTTTCATATTTTATCCATTTATAACAAGTACATAACACTTTATATTTCGTACTTTTTTAAAAATTTTCATACCAAAATTTTACAATCTAAGTTTAGTCATTCATTTTTAATATTCTAATTTATATATTTTTAATAGAAACCTTTCCTAATATACATTTAAAAATTTACAACCTAATTTTGGTTATTCATTTTTAATATTCTAAACTATATATTTTTAATATTTCAATCATAATTCCTTTCTTAATATACATTTAAAAATTTAAATAATGATAATTTGATCACAAATTTTAAAATGACACAATATTCATTTATACATTAAATAATATCAAATATTAGGACTTTTTTTAATTATCTTAACTAATTGAAATAGCTAAATATATTAACTTTGTTTTGGTAACGGGTGGGACTTATTATAATTCTCATACTTACCTACATTAAATATTTATAATTTTTCACAACATTTTAAATTAAGCAATTGACTATTTTTTACCTTAATTAACTATAACATTGAATTAATAACAGAACATTTTACATTTTTTAATTTTCCCATTGAGATAAATAATTTTACTAATAGATTTTTTACATTCTAACTTATATATTCTTAAGTTTTGTATAGGGTAAATGATCATATTTCATTTCCTGATTTGTTTTCATACCAAATTTTTACTAACTAAATTTACCGGTTCTTTTTGATGCAATCTAAACTACTTGATCAGGTTGTGCATGATTTAATCTAAACTAAGATGATCAGATAATGTATGATCCTTATCTACATTAAGATGATATTACTATTGAAAAGATTAGGAAGATGAGTTATTATCAGCCCCCTTCAAGTTAATGGTTAGAAGAATATTGAGCTTGTGACGTAACTTCAAAATGGGAGCAGACTAATTTGTCATTTTGTTGCCATCCCAAGAATTCTGCTAAAAGAGGCGAAATGTCATCGGTTGATTCATGATGCTTAAATAGTGGAGAGATGGATCCAGGTAAGTAGTATTATGACTTTGACTTAATTTCACCAAATTAGGTAGTTATTATTGTCAAGAGTTATAGTAATAAAACTGGTGATGTTGGTAACCAGTAGTGAAGTGTCGATAGTCTGCACTGTGAAGTTTTGTGTGTAATAGTGCAGTAGGGCTGCGTTTATGGATGGTATAGTAGTGTAGTAGGATTGTGTTTATGGTTAGTATAATAGTGTAGTATCATCGCATTTATGGATATTAGTAGTGCTGCGTTTATGACTAGTATAATAATGTAATAGAACGACATTTATGGCTGGTATAATAGTGTAGTAGGACTGAAAAAATTATTCTAAGGCTTGAAGAGGGAAGTTTCTCCCTGGATAAATCAAATAGAGACCTGTTTATTTTGGTATTTGTTATAAAGCGTTGTCAAGCTCATTTGTAAGGCAGTTGAAAGTGACAGACAATGGTGAGTTGAAAATTGGATGCTCAGTATAGACTGGAGGAGATTGTCAGATATGTTGTGGCTGGAAAAGTCATGAGATAGGGGCTGGCGACTGCGGCTTGCCATGATGACATGTTCAGAGAAGTTGGAGAAGGCAAATGGCAGTTCCATGTGGCCAGGTGCATCAGAAGTAGCTTCGAGCTTCGACATGGTGTAGATGGATATTATGCTTCGAGTTGTTAAGAAGTAGGTGTTGCTGGGGTTTGTAAAGACTGTTAAAGCAACTTCCATAATGGTCAGTGAATTGGAGATGTGATGGTGCTACAAAGAAATACATGCACGAAGCTCTATGAGATGGGGTGGCTAGAAAAAAAAGTGAGACTTAGCTCAAGTAGGCTCTGGTACCATAAGATGTTAAAAGTATAGTATTCTAATGTATATTGCTTTATAACCTCCATTGTGTTTATATATGGTTTGAGATAACATGAATCAATTTAACTTTGATGCAATCAAAACTACATGATCAGGTTATGCATGATTTATTCTAAACTAAGATGATCAGATAATGTATGATGCTTATCTAAACTAAGATACTCAGATAGTGTATAATGCTTGTCTAAACTAAGATGACATTACCACCAAAAAAAAAAAAAAAGATTAGGAAGATGAGTTGTTATTTACATAGGCTTGCTCTTTATACAACTAATGTTTGAACCCATAATGTAGAACTTTGTCTTGAGGAGCTAGGTTGATCTTTAAATAAAAGGGAAATCATTTAGTCCGACAAATACTAAAAGTACTCGCAGATCAATTTTTGCGGTTGGATTGACCACCACAACTTATGTTAGTGTATTTCTTACAATTAATTGTTTAGTTATATATTTATTATTTATTTTATTAAAATATTTTTATCATATGTTTATTTATTTAATTAACTCAAATATAAGATTATGTGACAAATATTCTTCACCTAAGAAAATATGACCTCATATTAGATGTTAATATTATGAAAATAGTAAATATTACGTTTCTTTTTTACAATGGAAGATGTCGTTCTCATATACTAAAATACAAAAATAATTAAATAAATATGTGAGTGCTATTAAGTAACAAGTTTATTAAACTGATTCAACATGACAATTTCATATGAAATATTACTTGTATATCAATAAAAATCCTCATTATATTGATTGTATGATTGATTATTTAATTTGATATTTCTAAAATATTTTATACGGAGATTATTATGTTTTGATTCTTTTTAACGACTTATCTTAGTTAAGGGTAACACAATTGAAAGTTACTAGATATGGTATGAATTATATAGTGATAATTAAGTAATCAATAAATAATTCGTCATTTAAAGTAACTAGAAAGAATGTTCCACTATTTTTAATTAATATTGATTCGAAAACTTCTTGATTAAGATAGAATGACAGTTTGAAAATTATTTGCAAATATAATATGATTTAATTCCAATAGAATAAAAATTAATTCAGTGTTATATATCTAATTGAAATATTACATAATGAAATGATTGAATCATACAGAAAAATTGTATATAAAAATAGTTAAAAATATTATGATATATCTCCAATATTTGAATGGTCATAATATGTTGTTGGACCCTAATTTTGATATATAGATATAAATCATTTAATTGAAGAATTAAAGATAAATTAAAATTGTTTATTTTATTCAATATTGAATATATTTTACGATTATAATTTATATCCAATATTAAGTGATAACATTTAAGCCTGCGTCAGGCCTAGATTGATCAAGTGTCAAGCTTAAAATTTAAGTTTTGTAGGCCTAAAGCCTGACATATTGTAAAATAAAAACGACATTGTTATTCTTTAGAAACAAAACGATGTCATTTTAGTCTAGGTGAATATTTCCCTCGAGCCTTCTTTGTCATCCTTCCCCACCTACCTTACACCTTACCTTCTTCTCTCTCTCTCTCTCTCTCTCTCTCTCTCACACACACACACAGTCAGACCACACTCCATTTCACTATTGTTGCCCCTTCACACTTCCTCTAGCTGCCCTTTCATCGCCCTACCTTGCTACCCCACTTGCCCACCGCTGTCACTTTTTGCTTCTTCGCCACCTACCTACTAAGGTAAAGTTCCTGAATCTTTAGATTGAAGATTAAATTTGAAAAATACTAGAATTTTTGGGATTAATGACGCTCACAAAATTCTTAAAACACAATTATCTAAATTGTTCCTAAAACATAACATTAATTACCAAAATCCTTATTAGTCCAAAAAAAATGTTCGTCAGTCACAAAAGTATTCCATACAGCACAACTACTTGAACTGTCACATTCAAAAATACATACAATGTACTTTAATCAATTAATCTGCTAGCATCACCTAAACTCCACTCTTTCAATCTCATGCACTAAGATTATCTACAATCATTCGATCAACTAAAAAAATAGTGGCAAGGGGTTGTACCTTTAAAATCAATTCAACATATAAATATAAAACTTAGTTAAGTGATTAAAACACAAATATAATATGAAGATACACAACCTTACTCAGTCTATCAAAAAGAATTAACAAACATCTAAAATTTTAACAAAGCAATGATTAAGACTAATATTATTTATTATTGTCATTATGTTTTATCCTATAATTAACTGAATTATCTAGGAATGCTTAACCTAGCAAGCTTACTTTCAATGATCTATCGGCTTATTGCTACTCATCATAATCTCTCACCAAGTGGAAATGTAATTAGATGTATAAATATTGACACAAGTACCTCAATTTCTCAATCTCATTTACTACCCCGGTACTATTCTAGTACTTAGCCATCAGCAAAGAATATCCCCAAGACTCAGGATATCTCAGTACCACTTCGGTACCTAGCCATTACTACAGGGCATCCTCGGGTCTTAGGATGCCCTAGTACCTACTCCATAGATAGATACCTAACTATCACTTGCTCATATTTACCCAACTATCAATCTATGATAGTTGAATGTAGCTATCCTAGGCAAGTCATAAATTCTTGATTTACATCATTTCTTCACGACATATTATCAGTTAGTCTCTATTTAATTAACACATTTTTCACTGAATTAGTAAGCAATACATCTCATAATATGTAACAACATTTAAAAGTGGAACATCTTGTACTTTATTAATTATTTTCAAATAAAATAAACATAGTTCATATAAATCTATAAATTTAATTGTTAATCATTAATTTAATCAATGAATAATTCAAAATATCAATAACAAAAACATTATTCTAAGAGTAATTACTCCTTAATTGGAACTTCAGATCTAGACATTACAAAAATTTTATTAGATTAATTTAAGAAAATTTTCAACTCAATTACACTTAACAATCCTGCAGTATCCCGTTTTTCACTTTATTCTTAATTATAAAATATCCTTACTAACTTAAGCACCATAATTACTAAAACACCCTAACTATTAAAAGTCATATTTTACCCTCATTCATTTCCATTAATACCAAAAATACCCTTTTAGAAGTAAATTCCAATTTTACCCTTAACTTTTTCCATTTCCTATTTACCCCTTAATACAATTTAAATTTTTCAAAAATGGTCATCTTCTTCACGCTCACTTCTTCTCCTACCTTCCCTTCTTTTCTCATTTTTAGCCAGATTTTCTTCATTTTTCTCTCTTTCCATGACTTCAATTACAGTCACAAGCAATCAAAACATGCAATCCAATTATAAACTAGTGTAGGATGACTAGAAATCACAAAAAGGCATATAATCGTTGCTAAAATTTTACTTATGTGCTAAGGGATTTTAGGGTTGTTAACCTCCATAATTAGCTACAAAATAACCAAAATGATGAAACACATGAGAAAAGATTTTCATGCAAGAGAAAGATGATGCATTAATAGACTAACCAGCTGGAATAATAAAGAGGAAGATGGAGAAGAAACTTGATTTTTGTTGGTTTTTGACTATTTTTGAGCTTTTGGTTTCTTTTTTATGTTTAATAATTTTATGGGTTTTGGTTAATGCTAGGATATAAATGTGACTGTATAAGTGACTATGAGTTTCAAGAACTTACATGGTCATATATACACTAGTGTATATGACCGTGTTAAATATGATTAAGTAACATATATGGTCAAATACATATTAGTGTATGTAGTTGTGTAAGTATAAAAAAAATTAAGAGTGACTTCCACACGGTCTCATACATATTAGTGCATGTAGTTGTGTAACTATAAAAAAATTATAGTGACTTACACGGTCACATATACACAACTGTGTTAGTCATTATAAATTAGGAAGATAATTTTAGGTCAAAACCTATATAATAAATATGGCCTAATTGTCTTGAAAAAATTCTAGGCCTATAGATTTTGGGCAAATTGGAGATTCGTGATATTTTGATGTTTTTATACATCCCCTCAAATAGGTAGTAGGCAATGGCTACAGACCCAATTTGGCACGTAACTGATCAAAAGGGTGATGGCCTGAATAAGAATGTCAGCCACTTAATATACAGAAGAGACATAGAGTGGTGAGATGACCAATGAAAAGGTCACAAAATGATAATTGATTTTTACGTGCGAGCATGAAAAATCGGATTGATAGTCATATGTATGTAATGCAGAGACATTATTACAAAAGATTACATGTTACAACAGTATGTGGAAAGGTCCCCAAGAGTGTCGACTGATAATGTAGTCGTGATCCATCCTTGTAGCAAGCGAACAGATGGCTTCCACAAGATGGAATCTTGGTTTGCAACTTAATTTCCTGCCATCATCAGATTGGTGTTCTTGAGCAGGTGCAGGAATATCTCCATTAATAAGGCCAAGCTGCATGTCTTGAATTTCAATTAACCCCATAATTTGGACCTTGTAATTTCAATGATTAAACAAATCATCATTCAATTTGGTTGGTTGGACTATAAAAACTCATGGCCTAATTATCTTGAAAATCTTCTAACTCTCTAGATTTGATTTGAGGCAAATTAGAGATCAATATGTGTTGGAGGTTTATGAGATTTTGATGCTTTTATAAGATTAAAAGTGTTGTGTAATTAATTAATTTGTTTTATAAATTGTCCATTGTTTAAAGCCACCTAGATATAAAAGAAGCAGTATTTGATGTGGTGGAAACAGCCAGTATTTCAAGTCCAGTGACATTAGGATTACTCAAATTCTTCTACGGGCAAAGTAACTGATAACGACGTTCTTACGCCACGAGTGACGTATTTGTGGCCACTTGGTGATAATCATATGGCGTTAATTTCTTTTGCTCAGCCAGTTGAAATAATATTAAGAAAAGACAAATAATAATTTTAAAATAAAAAATCAAATCAAGAGAGTCTAACGATATTAATCCTAATTACTGTACTTATTAGAAATTGGATTCAAGCTTCCTAATCGGTAAAAGAATTCTTATGTAACCACCAGTCCTACTATTTAAGCTGGCGACTTGTACTACTCCTCACAAAAGTAAAATGCGTTTCTCAAAATTTTCAATCCCCTTTTGTCTACTCTCATTCGCTGCTCTTCTTCTTCCTCAAGTTGTTTATGGAATATTAAACCCTATTATGCATATCTGTTCTACTCCTTATCACAGCCCTAATGATGCTTTTGCAACTAACTTGAATCAGCTGATGACTTCATTATCGCAAATAGTTCCTGTATCAGGTTACGGCCGACTATCATTGGGCGCAAACTCAGACAAAGTATATGGGATTGCCCTCTGTACAGGTAATATCAGAAATCAGCAATGCGAAACTTGTCTTGAGGACGCGGGGAGTGAGATCATAACACGCTGTCCATCCAACAAGAAAGCAATAATTTGGTACGACGATTGTATGCTGAAGTACTCAGATGAGGAGTTCTACGGTCGTGTTGATCTCCTTAACGAACTCCACCAGTGCAACTTAAAAAGAATACCTTCATATCGCTTTAAATTCGCAATGGCCAGGCTGTCTCTATTTCATTTATTGATGACGAGAATTGATGAGAATCCCAACCTATACGCAGCTGACAGCGTTGGTATGGCCAGGCCTTCGAATTTAAAAATTTATGGATTTGTGCAATGCAGTAGGGATATTTCTATTCAAGGTTGCCATAAATGTCTTGGAAGAATATGGGAGCGACTTCTTCAAAGCTGTGTTCGGAGCCGAGGAGGGAAGTATTTAACAGGAAGTTGTAGCGTTCGGTATGAGCTATACCCTTTTGCGCATGCTTAATAGTCAATACTTTGTTTTTATCCTCCAGGATGGGATGGTCTCTTATCTAAGCTGAATAGGCAGTTTTGGATGAATAAGATTGAGATGTGGCAACTGGCAACATCTAACAAGTCGGGACAAAAGTTTGAGTTCTATATATTACCTACTGGGTCTATGTAATATTTGGAATCTTATTAGAAAAATAAATTCTGGCGTTTGCAATCTCCATGAATTTGGTTCCAAACCTACAAGTTTTTGACTGTACACAACCCAGCCTTGCAAGTAGCAGGCATATTGTTAAGGAATTTGAATTACATATTAATTTTTGAATTATCAAAGATATATGATAACTAGCTATAATTTTTGCCGCTGTCGTATAAGGACTATCAAAATTATTAGAATAAGTTGAAAATCTTATTGAAGGCCCTTGCCGATTTAAGATACATCATATCTTTTACGGCTTTATCTTATATACTTTTAGTGTTAGAATTGTTATATTTATACATTAACGATAAACAAATATCGTTTATATATGAGAGTGAGACATTCCAATATCTTAAAATTATGAGTTGTATAATGCTCTTCTTATAGATGAAATGTTTTCACCATCTAATATATGATATTAGAACTATTCTTAGTTTGATGATTAGTTTCTCACGTATATCATGGTTATGATATATTAGAATGAGTACATTAATTAAGAATAAAAATTAAAGATGATTTTTATATTATAATGAAATAATAACTCAGTTTTTTAGAATTATTATATTATCACATCAATTAAAAATAGGAATTAAGGATGATTTATATATAATAATGAAATATAATCCAACAGCTTAAATTATTGGAATTGACGATTGAGATATAGTAGATCAACTAGATAAACATAGTGATGAACGTATTGCTTAGGGTTTTATATATAATTTTAAGAGTTACCTTATCTAACAACAAGTGATAAAACTAAATATAGCTACTTCTCTTGAAGAATTACATGGCTTCTTCCTTCAATATAAAAACAATTTTGTTTTGGAGATGGCACGCAAGCCAATACACCAAAAGAGCAATGGTGGCACATTGATTAAAATCACTAAGCATATAATGATAAATCCGCGTGCACTTCAAGTAAGTGATTCTTCCAGTTAGATATATTTCAGGGCTTCAAATCACCTGTCCATTTTTTCCTGTGCCCACTATTCCAACAGCATCCACTCCATGTAACTTTTCTCTTTCTCAGTTATTGTATGGTTGGATGTTGCTGGGAACATTTTGAAACTGAGAAAACGGCACAGGAGATTTGAATTGATATTTTAGTTGCATCATTCGTCACATCTGGCATCCTAACATTTCAAGCTCTTTGTGCCTGAAAAAGGATGCAAAGGGCCATAAAAGGTTATTTTAAGCATGAATTTTTTATGGACATATCATCTATTGATTAGCATTATTATAGTGAGAATTATCTTTTTAAAAAATATTATATTTTAGTATAATATAATATTTTTTAAAAAGAGACTTACTCAAATGCTATCCAAAATATAATATTTTAGTAGGACGAAAGTATAGCTCGTAATGCAATGTTCCTTTTTGGTAGCAAAAAATGCGCTTGACTGCCTGCTAGTGACTAATAGTAGACTTACTCAAAAATTGGCATGCTCTATTAATAGCATATGAAATGTTAGGACAGGTTATTGTTACATATTGAAGAGCATCGACGACACTTCTATATAGGTTAAGATCAGTCATGTCTTCCCTTAGGATTGTGAGTTGAGAGCCACTTTCTGCTAGAGAAGAGACAGACTTAGCATTATCCATCTTATTGCACTGGAGATGGTGCCTAATAGACTTAGATTGAGATAGGCAAAGGCCACCAAGAAGACGTTGAACCTTACCGCCAAGAAAATAGTGAAGCTTTGCCAAATCCTTTAGTGAGAAGGTTACATTGAGGTCATAAATGAATGCATTTATGGATTCATAGTTATTACCTAAGACCACTATGTCATCGATATACTGCAGAAGGTACATAAGTGAAGAATTGTGATAACGAACAAATAAAGCTGAATCAGAGTAACAACTCTGAAAACCATATTGGAGAAGAATTCCTTTAATTTAGTGAACCATGCTCTCGATGCCTGCTTAAGATCGTATGAAGTCTTCTTCATACGGTATACATGATCAAGACATTGGGAGTTCGTACAAAACCTTGTGGTTGTCAATGAAAACATTTTCCGAAAGCTCACCATTAAGGAAAACGCTATTAACATCTTATTGTTGCGAAGGCCAACCATATGTAAGTGCAATAGAGAGCAGCAAATGAATAGTAGCGGGTTTAAAAACTGGACTAAAGGTTTCAAAATAATTAACACCAACCTCTTGATCAAAGCTCTGAACAACATAGTATGATGTGTACCACTTGATTGAACCATCTGAACGTTTTTTAATCTTATAAACCCATTTCCCTTTGATGACATTGATATTGACATTGGACTAACATGGCATTAAGTCTGATGTTTCATTTTTATAAAAGAGCCTGATATTCTGTTTCCATAGTAGCACACCATGAGGAAGTTTAAAGGCCTTCCTCTATGGTTGTTTTTCTACAGGGGTAGTAAGAGGAAGAGGGTATCTTATAACTACATGAGTTTTATAATCGGGGCATCTAAGTGGTTTTAAAGATTGTGTATGGTCTCTAGTAGTCACAGAATGTGTGCTGGTGGTTGTGGGCCATAGGTCTTTAAGATGTCTATTTAGATTTTACTATATTAGATTTTGATTCAGACGTCTTTAACTTGAGTTAAGTGTTACTCTAACTAAAATTGATGCCTAATAAGGATTAAGATTCCATTGTTCATCCTCATAGTTTTTTAGTTAATATGTTGTGCTGCATATATTAGATAATTTTATCCACTACTTATCAAATTTTTAGATGGAGTTATCAAAGCTTTGGTACTTATTTATTAAGGTATAGCTATTTTATTTTAAAAAAACATTTCATTGTTTCAAAGCTAAAAAAAATTGATTGATCCAATTATACCTGTTTCCACCGTTACCACCACACTAACATCAATTCTTACAATAAAATATAATTTTACTACTAAATTTTCACCATGCAATTATGAAATTTTATTTTTTTCTTCTTAAGAAGTGAAAAATAAAAATTAATTTAATAAGATAAAGATAACACTATCTCACAATATACTCTATTTAGATTTTGACATGAATTAAGATTTTCCAATCTTTTTAATTAAAAAATATTATATTAACCATAGCAAAAATTACAAAAGCTATATTACAATGATACGCTAAATCTATCCACAATTAGCAAAAAATAATCAAACTACTAATTGACAATAGGCACAATGAATTATACCATCCAGGTGACTTTCATGTTAGGAGTAAGTGCATCTTGCTTATTTACATTTAAAACAGCTCAAACCCAGTTAATAATCACTTGTATTATCGAATATTTATCAGTTTCAAGACCTTTGTACAACCTCCCGTTTCTTTCCCCTCTAAATTGAGTAGATGGTAGTAGCAAAGATTTTTTTAATAAACAATCCATTTGGCTTACCTGCTTGGTGCGATCCATGATCATCTATAAAGTAACTCCCCACTCAAAGGTGTAGCTATGGACCAGTAAATAGTGCATCATCCTACTTCAAATGGCTTTAGTAAAATTATAGCAAAAAAATAAGTGATTCCTACTCTCTTTTAGCTTGTTTACAAACACACACTAGATCATAATATTGCCCAAATCATCTATCTTTGGTTCTCAACCTATTCCTAATTACCAATCAAGAAAAGATTGAAGTTTTTGAGTTTAAAGTTTGGTTCCATATAATGTCATACTAAGGGAGTCATGATCTTATGATAGAAACAAATATTTCAGAACTAATATGAAATTATTTTTATATTTTTGAATAAAAATGGTCTCATATTCATGTAATTAAATTTTCAAAATTAATCAAAGAGTAGGCCCCATAGCCACATGGCAATGGGAGCTATTATTTACGCATTTAAGATAATGAGTCCTACTTGTCACGTGACAATGAGGCTCATATTTTTATGTCTTGAACAACTGTCTAACTTGTAATATGACTATGAGATCTAAAGAGTTGTCTAACTTGTAATATGAGTATGATACCTAATTTTTATTTAAAAAATAAAAATAATACCACATATGTAATGTTTAATTAACAAGAAGTTAACCTTGTTAAATTTTTCA
>JANJEY010000001.1:27517911-27531953 GCA_024703695.1 Erythroxylum cataractarum | reverse complement strand
TCTGTTTGAAACTCACAATACATTAGATTCTTCTACCTCCACTCTGCTCAAAAGACCGTTCATAAATTAGGGCCAAATGGCAGCACCTTTTACGGAAGGTTGAAGCAAACTCCTCTATTTTTTTTTTTAGTCGGACTAATCCTAAACTCTTATGATCCCACCCCAAAAGCCTAGAAGATGAAAATCTGAAACTCCAAGATCTCTTAGGTTCTTATGTAGCCTGTATACTTCTGCGTACAAGAAGTCTTCACATACTTGATTGTTTAACTTGATGATCGATCACTGGCCTCTCATCTGCTCAGCATCAAGTTTTCATCAACCTCCAGGTTCCCTAGTAGCTCTAACTCTTACACTACCGCTGGAAGCGAAACGTCCGTAATTAATCTGATTAAAGAGCTATGCCCAGAAGACTAGAGGATCATCAATAAAAACATGTCTATTTTTCCTCCTTTTGCGTGACTCGAACTCACGACTTCCTATAAAAAGAGTCTTTCAATGAGAAATTTGGACGGATTGATCCACCCCTCCTTTAGGCTCTAGCAAAGGAAGACATGCCAATCCTTGGTTCCATTTCCTCCGTTTAGCACCCAAAAAGGCGGAGGATTTTTTGGTATCAGTGTCAAAAGGCCGCTGCAAATGTCGGATATGTGACGAATTATCGCCAATCTTGAAGAATAAAAAGGCCTTCTAAAGGCATATTGCAAGCATTATGCAAACAGCTTTCACAGGTTTTATTTTCAACTTTACAGAACAACAATAAATGCCCATCTTAACAGAACTTCAGCTCGTGTTACAGAACGGGAAACAAAGAATCGAGGATCAAAGAAAGACAAGTCTTGTACAAGATCCGTTAACGAACAAAAGCTATTTATATACAAGTTGAATTGGCTACTAATTTATAACTAGTGTCTCTTTAGGGAAGGACGTTTCTTAATCCCCACCAAGAATTTTACTTGGGGTAGAACTATTCAGAGAAGCAGAAGACGCCTATCTCTTTAGGGAAGGACTTCTCTCAAACCCCACCAAGTGCTTCACTGCAGGTAAACGATTCAAGGGAGAAGGATCATTAAACTGTTTGTTAACAAAAGTTGAAGAACTTGCAGTCATCATCAGCATGAACAACTGAGAGCAGTAGTACCAAGACACTTGGCCTTCTTTACGATCTTCCTAACTCCTGTCTCACCAAGTGAGAATCTTGTACTAGGAGATAAGAGGATTCTGTCCATCACATTTATCTTAGGGGCCTCCAGAATTGCCTTGGGAAGTGACAGCGCCCATTGCATACCCCAAATTGACAATGGTCTCATGTAAATAAGGGACCGAAAGTGGCCATCAATGGTCCATGCCTCTGGACTCTGGAACCAGTACCTATAGTTGGCAGAAACGAAAATTTGAATTAACAGTTGGTCCTAAGAAGACAGACATATGCATAACGTGTCACAGACTCCAGTGTGTTTGCGCATGAATTTTCATCTATCTGCATATATGATACATCACATAAGATGCAAGAGAATTTCATCATCGAAAAAGCAGTTGGTGAGGGCTAGACGTTTCAATGTCCATATACAAGTGTCCGATGCCCAAGTTATTTACAGGAAATTTAAAAGAGACTTCTAAAGACGTCCCCTTTCCCCAAGAAAAAGTGAAGGTGCTGATAGAAATTCTTTCCACAAAAGTATTAAGTGCCTGAATAAGCTTCACCTTAGCTGAGAGTGAAAATTTTTTATTAAAAAAACACTCAAATCACATCAATTTATCTGATACTGAACGTGAAGGACCACCTTCTTGGACATTTTAAAGCATGATCTTTTAAGCAACATCCCAGGCATATAAAAATTCCAGCACTGTCAAGAGTTGAGCGCAACCTGGAAAAATGTTCATCTATAAAGGACAACACTCAGAAACTAGACTTTAATTCTTTACCAATAGTGTGGTACTTCATGACAAGGTTGCTGCAGTAGAAAAAGGAAGATGTGGGGGGTGGGAACCTTCAAAGGTCAATAACAGTTTTATTCGTGACAATCTCACTGGAGCATCAAAATTCCCTATTAACCATCCCATCACCAAAAAAAGGGAAACGCTTCTTTGTCCTTTACTTGGAAAGACAGGAGGGCTTGGGGGTGGCGGCAACCACACAAGGAGTGCAGAAGAAAACACAAACATTATTGCAATAGATTTATGGAAAATGACACAACAAACATGAGAGGAAATTAATCAAAATTTCATGATTGTCACGAGAAATGCACCAGGCATATTAAATGCAAACGAAATAGAACCATTCACCGAGTAGTACTATAAAAAATGACTGGTACGCAATTGACTTACCCATAACCCTCCTCTGACCAGCCTGCAGTGAATATCCCTTCAGCAGTTGTGAATGCCTGTTCTTCCATTCCAGCAAGGATCATGGTAGCAGCTACCCCGTAAGTGACACCAGTCCAAATCTCCCGTGATTGCATGCAAGTCTCATCAACCTTTCCATTGGGATGCATACCGTTCACAGCACCTATCCTGCCTCCTCGTACTTTCATAACATTAAAATCATATATTTTTTGGAGAGAACTTTTGATTTTGAAATCGTCAAAAAGTGGAAGCAAGCCTGAAGATGCTGTATACCACTGCCCTGCTAGTTGATCTGCTTGTATAGATTTACTATTACTACTTGACCCACTATCATAATTAAAATATGAACCATTCCACAGTTTTTCTTCAAATGCCGACTTAGCCTGCACAAATTTGTTTTTGCATAGTTCAGCGAAAAACTTGTCGCCTACTTGATAGGCCATTGCTGCTGCAGCTTGAAGTGCTGCAAGCCATAAGCAGCCACAGTAAGCACTTACACCATGCACTGTCCAAGTGTCATATGTTTGATCTGGGAACCCATCATTTTCTATAAGGCCATCATCATCGCGGTCAAACTGTTCCATATACTCCATGGCAGTTCGAACTGCAGGCCAAACATCAACCCCAAACGACATATCCCCTGTCGCAGCAAAGTCTCTATAGACTTGAAGCACAAACTTTGGATTGAGATCCTTCCAATTGCTGGTATCATGTATATTATATGCATTCATTTCATTCCAAGGATCATGTGTCCCAAGATCATGAGGAATAGCACCTCTGACCTTACGAATTCCAACATTACCCTCAGCCAGAAACTTCACTTTTCTTCCATCCTCTGATAACACAGATTTGGCAAAATCACGCTGAATAGCAAGTTCAATTTTGGGAAATAACTCAAGAAGCGCAAAAGATGCATAGAAGTGCACATCATATGTGCACCACATCATATATTCTACTCCTTCCAAGTACAAAAACCTACCAACATCATCATCCTCATTAAGAAAGCCCATCACTTCAAAAGAATCCAAGGGATTTCTGTTTTCCTGAGATGACACTGATCCATCTTTCCGTGAGTAAGATTTATGAAATTCTTCATCATAATCCAGTGGCCCACCATTAACTGTATCATACCCGTAAGTTTCATACTTAGCTGCCTCACCACTGCAGGTCACCTGTGTCTCAACTACATCTGTAGCTTCTCCATTTGTTGACTTCTGAAAACCATTTCTTACATCCGTCTCAGGCAAGGAAGAGTCTGCACAGAACAAATAACAAGTAAAAGACCTTAATTCTACAACTTTTTGTTCAATAAAATGTTAAAATTTTGAAAATTTGATGACAAGAGTACCTTGCGACTGATAAAGTAAAATTCTGAGCATATGTGATGAAATCATACACAAAGCCTGTTTAGAAGCTAATGTCATATAGAATAGAAAGGGCATAAACAGAGATGAGTACCTATCCAAACTGTTCCACCAGCAACCAAGAAATAGAGTTCATTAAACAATGTGAACTTGTACCTGCAATATCAATTATGATGTTAGACGAATAAACTCAAGAAAACAGGTGTACCTTTTAAAGTATTGGCACACAAGTTCAAACAATGCAGTAAGAAGTTCTTGAATTGCTGCTATCTCTGCAATTGACATTAGTCTGGGCTAACTGGTGTTTTGTGAGAGTAGAGCATGATACATAATGATGCAATCCTTCCAGCTATTGTAATTCCAAATAGGCATCTAAAAAGAATTAGCTAGAAAAACTTCAAGCCTCATATACATACATCAAAGTTCAAATGGACAAAGCAAGATGAGAGTCGGCATACATCAAGATGGTCAGCATGCAGCACAAGACTAAAAACTAAAGTTTTCGGTCAAAATAGCACACGGGAAGATACTTTTTGAATCTTGAGTGCACAATAATAAAGAACTATGGATGTGAAACTAAAGATATTAAAAGGCCTTGTTATAATCCAACAAAAATTACCATTCTGGTAGCCTTTCGTCCTTGAGGATAGGATCTTGCCATCTCTCAATGTCTTCCTCCCAGCACTTATAATCTGATCAAGATAAAAAGTAGAAAGTTAAAACAAGAGCAACCTTGAGGAAAAAAATTTCTGTGAGGTATTTCAAAATAATAAATCTTCCAAGAGGAACTGGAACTTCGAATGCAAACAAAAATATACTCTTTAGGGCATCATGCGCTAAATGCTGAGCTGCATTTTCAGAAGTGCCGTAAAATTTTGTGTATCTCCTGCAATGAAATAAGTGCTTTAGAAAACAGATTCAACAATATAGAACTCGTGTATAAAGGCAGCACCTTATACTCCCACCACTAGTACCTAACATAGTGCATAGTGCTTTATGCTATTCTATCATAGAGAAAATGTAAAGAATAATAAAGAAAAAGCAACACCCAGATAACACTTGACAATTTAAGAAACTAAAAATGAAGATTGCAACCAGCTTGGATCAACCAAGGAAAAAAAAAGGGAAGAACAACAAAAAGAAACAAACAAAGAAAATAAGATTGATAGATCAGCAATAAAAATGATGAGAACACGTTACATGCTCTATAACCTTCGGTGACATTCTAACGTTCATGTCAATTAGTTTAGTAAAATTGATATCAGCCACTGTTCCTCAATTCTATCTTTACCTTGAGAATGAACAGGTCAAGAGAAAGTAAGATTTCCTGCCTATTTACCTATAATACGAACTTCCCTTCAGAAATCTTATTTTTGGAGATGACCAAGCAACTGCAAATGCAACTGTGCACTTTCCATGAGGTTCCACCCACGCAGAAGCTGATACTGCAGCACAAATTGTGTCCCCAGGAGATGAAGGCATGCTTGGTCCACAACTGAAATTCTCCCGATCAAATTGTCCATCCTTGAAATGAATGGAAAAATATTTACTTTTTAAACAATTATTAAAGTCCCCTTGGAAGCAGTTAGAATCATAAAAAGTGAGATTGATATAAATATCAACATCATGAAGCCGACAGGACATGTCGTTCATAAATAATTTTATGCAAAACATCGCAGGTGAATTTAAGATTCAAAGCTAAGAACTGTTACCTGTGCCATCTTACCCCATATATCCCTCGCAGTAACACAGCTTCCTTCAGTTAGTCCGAAGCAGGGCAGAACAGTGACACTTACATTCTGAGTTTCACATGCAGCAACTGCAAAAGTAACTGGGGGATTACCCTTCGCAGTCCTGCAGCAATGTCACAGAATTATAAACGCTTTCCATCTCAAACCCAGGAACAAATGGCCACAATTCAATGGGAAATAATGAGTCAAAATACACTTACGTTCTTCAGATACAAAAGCATGCATTTGCCTATTTTACCAGGTTCATTTGCCTATTTTAAGTGTAAGATGTCTCCCCTAACAGTCAAGGTTATTACTGACTATTTGGATCTCCCATATTGTGCAGTCTAAGATTGACGTAGGTGGTGAAGTGGTTAGTTACCTAATAATCTCAACTTTGATGGATTTTGTCACAACCATCTGACTTGGTTAGCCCAGCCGGACTGGTTCTTAATTATTAGTTGTAATGGCCAACCAAATGATGGAACCATGTATGCAAGAATATCTTTTGCTCAGAGTTGGATTTTTAGGCAGCTGGTGCAATGACTGGACCAGACAAGTTGGATAGTTGTCCCTTCCATACATATACTATGGCTATCAGCCCCATGGGATAAGCTATCCAATCCTACCAGAAAACTCCAAAAAGGTTTCTTTCTACACGTTTGCCAATTATTCAGGCATTTACTTACTATATGGTGACACAACGAGAGTTTAAGAAGTAACAATTTTTTTCAGAATTAAATTAAACTAAGATAGAAACCTGTTAGAGCATTCTATATTGACTAAACATGAAAATGTTAAAGAATTTATAAGTGGTAAGGGTCAACTATCTAGATGACTAGTTCTAGTTATTTTGATAATGGTTGACTCAAGCCCAATTCTTGTTAGTGGACTCTACACTCTGCCCATATTAAAAATTCTAATATAGAATCAGAGCAAATTTGGTCCGGATTATTAATTTTTCAGTTGTTCGTCTAGATATCCAGTTCCAATAGTCCGGTCTGATTACCATTGTGTTTATTTCAATTGACAACTGGATGTTCAATCCCAGTTGTACTTAAGGGGGAGTGTTAGAGTATCTCATATTAACTACACATGATAATGTTAAAGGATTTATTTATAAGCGATAAGGGTCAACTATTTAAATGACTAGTTCTAGTCATTTTGACAATGATTGACCTAAGCTCAATTCTTGTTAATGGACTCAACACTTTGCCCATATTAAAAATTCTACATATGGGATACTCTAACAAAACCCTTTTTTCTCCATAGTCTTATTCACAACGTCTGGCTTGCATAATCTTGTTTCCATTCCTATTGCACCTTAAATCAGTAAACAAATTAAAAGTAACGATTTCAGGATCTAAGACATGGATTTTGAGCTCTTCATTTCTCTGTTTCATTGTTGGACATAGAATGACACTAGCTATATGTACATATAAACATTCCTATTCATTCAATCCCTACCATATCTTCTAGACCAGTACTTTAAAGTGGTCAAGTTCTAAAGAAAGATCTGAATTCACCGAAAGTAGTGATAATGCGTTTGCCTCTAATTTTGTCACATCTTTTTGCCATTTTGTTGCTATTCCAAGGGGTGAGACAAACACTTTTCTTCACCTAAAACCATGAAATCACCAACAGAAATATGCAAACCAACCATCACATAGAGCTATTAAGGATTCATGACTTGCTTGTGATGTAGAAGAACACCGGATACTCCATCCTTGCCTCTGTCAGAAAGAACAGCAAGATCAAACCATAATTCAAACCTAAGAACCAACACAAGTAAAAAGAATAACACAGTAAATGTACTTACATAAATGGTTCATTCACATGATCTCCTGATAAAGATGAGATGCCTCCAATGGAATTCTGCACAAATCACAGAGTAACAAATTGCATTTAAGAATCCATAATTCCTCTAAATTTGCAGCAATGTGCAAAAGAAATCTGGCGAGACCAAGAACTTACCGCCCACGTAAAAAGAAGGCTAACTTTTGCTCTTTCCTTCCCAGTGTTCACCAACTACAATACAAACATAGTCATTCAGAAAACTAAACTGAGAAACAGGAATTCTTAAGTTATACTTTCAAAAATAAAAACTTCCATAGTGTATTTTCATCAGTTGCAGAGTAGAGCAAATACAAATATTGAATAATTTTAGGGGACATTGTCAAAATAAAATAGGAGTTGACAGTGTTTCAGGTGAGAACCCTATAAACTTCCCAAGAAATCTTTTGATACGTTTTCAAAAGATAAAGAAAAAACCCTAGATAAAGCCAAGTGTCATACTATTAAAAAACATCAAAAAGGAAGGAACAATACATAACACAGATCAAACAGACAGTGAGAACATATCTAAATCTTTTTGTTTAAAAAATTCTTCAACATAAGCTCTAAATTAGTTGGAAGGATACATAAACCTAGCACTAGGAATCTTCAAGTTGCTTGTGTATGCTTTGACCCAGCATGGACACTACAATTAATAAGATAATTTTCCTATATCTTATATCCAACAGTTGTTTGAATCAAAAGAATTGTATGACATGTTAAACAATGACAACCTGGTTTTCTACCAAAAAGTCAGCTGACAATAGCGTAAAATTACATAAAAAGTAGAACCAGCAGGATCCAGCTAAAAATTGAGACAAGGTCACGTGTAATGAATGGGAAAGAAAGCAGGAAAGCCATAATTAGTCCCTAGCCAATTCCTCACTCAAGTCTATCTAAAAATACGTACAATCAAATTAGAAGTCTATATGGCCCAGACAAGTTTAGGTCAAGTTATCAAACTATATTCAGCATATCCCGTCTCTTACAAGTAACAACAACAAAAGGTTATTGATGTACTGGCTAGAAAATATAAATTGCAAAGCCCTCAACTTATTCTAAGAACTTATGGATATCACTAGAAGATAACACATTGACTCTGGATTTTATCATCAGTCTATGAACTTCGACAACCTAAGTAAAAGGACTTCAACATACAGACAATCAAATTCATGAAAAAGTGCTCTTAGAACCATTAAATATTCAGAATTGTTTTCATGTGACTTGATCAGTGATTTGAGAAGCATACTGTGTAGACAAAAACTGCAGCGGGAAGACTGCTATCCCTATAGTTATGTGGTATGAATGGGGATATTTGTCGGCAAGAGATCTTCAACTCTGGATCTGGTTCACCTGAAGGATAAAAGATCATCACTAAGAGAGGGACATGAGAGGAATACATGATCTTTCACAAAACAGAAAGCAATAAAAGTTGCTACCATCATATACTGTCCATGCCCTAGGAAACAGCGCATGATATGTTGAATGTTGGCCACTCAAGTTCCAGCCCCATGATGATATACCATGATCAGTAGCTTTCCTGTGTGAGGGAAATTAACCACTATCAGTATCAGTGAGAACCCAAAATTGACAACAACCATTGTATTGTCTACATGACTGATTTGTTTCTCAGTCACCGGACCAGTGTTACATAGAATTTTGATTTTACCCTAACCCTTCATGCTGTCCAGGAGCCAGAACTGAAGCATATCTTTTATTTCCCCCATCTCGAGATATAAAAATCTGTAGAGATACAATGAAACAACTAGACTGTCAAAGGTGAACCATGGTTTAAATGTAATACAGGTTCACTCTAAATCAACAGGCAACAAAAAGTCCAGATTTCATGTAGGAGGCTTCATTCCACAAATTCATTCATTTTCCAAGAAGACCCTTAATAAATAAACAAGGAAATGTATAACATAACAAATTACAAAATAAAATGTTATCTACATCCATGTAAGCAATAACATGAAAGAAGGGACCGATAATTTAGTAAGCCTTGTTTCCTCGTTTCCATCCAGTTTTGATGGCTTTGCGCAATATTAAAAAGGAAGTGTTAATTATGCATTCTGCTCAGATGTTAAATCCCTTTGGAGTTATGCTAGAAACTAACAATATAGATTGTCCTTGCTGGTGATCAGTAAGCAAAAATGATAGGAGTATGCCGAGAGTTTAATTATGGGGTTGCACTTGCCAAACTTGTTTCATGAGCATAATAAACCAAACATGCTTTCCAAAAATTAAAAAGAATTTTGCAACCTGAATGATAAAAGTATAATTTCATATGGTCAGAGAACAATAGCTCACATGATCTACAACTGTGAGAAGCAAAAGCAAAGCTTAAAATGACCACAATTTGACAAAAATGAAATATCAAAGTTCTTATTTTAACCAAAAATAGTTAATTAATTTAACTAATGAATAACATTGTAAAAAAACTTTTACAAACTAGGATAGAAAATTTAATTGAATTATCCTAAAATCATTTTTCAAACTAATTTTTAGAGTAGAAATCACCAACCGAAGTTAATCCATGCACGAAAAGCGCAATCATTCACCACAAAATCACATACATGAAATTTTCCTATTGATTATTTGGTGAACAAGAACTGCAAAATCATGGTTCAGGAGAACTACTACATCAGGGTTCAGATGTAAAACACTCACTAAAACAGACAGCTAATGACATTTTGGCAAACAGAAAACACATAGCAGTCTATAAAAGGTTCGAGTTCAGATATTTACAGAGAACTGATTGGCCATGACAGGTGAAGCTTCGCGGGTACCAGGTACAATTTGCCACTGCCTAAATTCGCCTCTGAAGCCTCTGGATATGCTTCCACTTCTGCAATAGAAAGTCATATTGACAATCTGACAGATAGATTGAACACTAGATAGAGTTGAAATAGCAAATTTCCAACCACATACCCCATTCCTCCAAGTGGGACACCCTGAGAAGCAGATGGCTTGCAACTTCCACGTGTAAAGGGATCAATAGGTGCATTCTGAAAAACAGGGCAGGTGCATTTTAGTCATGCATACATTCAGCTACTAATGAAAAGACGAATTCCCATTAACAAAATTGCAAAATTTACCCTTCCATATGATTTCTCCTCCCGGACGTAGGACCAAAGCCGTATACCTAGTCGAACCTGATATTTCCAGAAAAATTAGTAAGAACCAACCAAATAATTTAACACCTAACTTACAATAATATGCATTTGAGACAGGGGACTCATCGTATCTGAAAATTAAACCATATAGCTCACCATCTTCATTGCTTCCTTGAATGTAACACTAAATTCTTTCAGAATATTGGCATGACTATTTAATCTCCTTCTCCAAGCATGTTTGGGTGGAGCAGCACTATCAGAATCAAACTACAAGATGAAGAAAAAAGGATACTTAAGAACTAACCCCTATATTAAATATCCTGACTGAATTGAACAGATATGGTAGAAAACTGCTTCTATTAACTAAATAAAGTAATTTCTAGATGCAACAAAGAGCACATCACGCTCACATGAACCAATATTAAGTAATTGAATCCGGAACAACTCAAAAATAATGCCTCATACTTTTATTTCCGCGATCTATAAAACCCATTATCAATGCCTCCTACATTTATGATTGAATCTCAGATTTTGAAACTTGGGATCAGTTCCACAGACATGGGATTGACGCAGAAACCAAGTATTTTTAATGTACCCACATACTTGAGTAAAAACAAGATTCTGTTATTTTCATTTCCTTACCCAAGTTGGTGGGCTTGAAACACAAAAAGAAGAAGAAACAAAAGAACTTCAAAGCCCCCTAATCTAGAGGGGACACAGAGAGAAGCGAGCGCGACCCCTCAAAAACAATGAAATTAAGTATATTTCTTCATAGTAAAGTAAAGATTTGCGACACCCATATCTTCAAAACACGAAAATTCACTACTTCGTGACGAATTTTCCCAGCAACAAAGCAGAAACATTACCAGTTGTAAAGTGCCTCTGCTAACGTAATCCTCGGAAGGCCACGAGTGCTTTTTACAGTGAAACAAATTGCTAGTCACCATGTCGATTGACTTGATTCCAAGTTTACAAGCACAATTCTTGTCCTTCCCCAGAAATTCAAGTAAAATACAAACGCGAAAATCCTGACTAAAGCTTTCACCGGATCAACTTAACTCTGCTTCGAGAGAGAGATGGAGTGCATAAAATCAGCAAATATAAGATCGGATTCCCGGACCCAATAACTGAAATAATAATCGAAAATTAAACGACATGGTCCGCGATTCACTCAATAATGAATGAATAAACATCGGTAGGTGGTTTGAGGAAGAAGAAGCTGCGTGTGCATGGCATGTGATGTCGTGGCGAACAGATGATCAGACGTCTCGTAGAGTCTGCAAATTAGGGTCGTCTGAGATGGCTAGGTGGTGTGTTCCTGGAAATAAGAGACAACAGCGTTGATTAGTAGTCTCTCTCTCTCTCAATGTGTTGCAGTGTTTGTTGGGGAGACACAAAGTGAGATTCTTAGTTAGACTTACAGCGTATGGATTAAGAGAGATAAAGCGAGTTGATAATGGATTGAAAAAAAAAAAGTGAACATAACGGGGAATTATAAGTCGTAGTGGACCTTGTCGTGGCTGCCGGTCGTCATTGGGCGGCGTCATGCTCCCCCCTACGTCACAGGGAGCGGTGCGGATGGTGGTATTTACATCTTTTACTAATATTTTAAATTATAGATGAAATTAAATTTAATAAGGGAGCAGATGAAAAAAGCAGTTTTATTAAAAATTTTAAGTAAAATATGAATTCCTTTTTTAAATAACAAAATATTTACTAAATTTAATTTCATCTATAATTTACGTGTGGTTTTTTTTTTAATCACCAGTTAATTTACGTGACCTGTAAAATCAACAAGCATCTCTGTATTGGGGAATGGACAAAATGTGCATCCAACTCATATTATTCAGATTTATCTCTTATTCTTGTACTGGGGAATGGACAAAATGTGCATCCAACTCATATTATTCAGATTTATCTGGAATTTAACATACTTTATTAAGTCGAAATGAACGTTTTAGAAACCATTTGACCAGATAAACGGAAAAAAAAAACATTGGTTCGGCTAATTTTTTAATCTGATTTTTTATTTTTTAGTTTAATAACTTTTTAAAAAAATTGATCATTTTATTAATTAATAAATTAATTTATATAAATTAAAATAAATTAATTTTTATTTAGCAGTGTCTTTTTTTTAATTACATTTTAAATCTTTCGAGAAGAAAGGATAATATTTTTCAATAATTTTTCGAAATTTTCAATGTTATTTAATCTCAAACTAGTCTCATGACAGCGTTGAACTTTTAAACATTAAAACTATCATCTTGTCGGTTTAACTTTTTGTCAAGTTTTTAAAACATTAGTCGTAATTATCAAAATATGATTACAATATGAGACATCTCAATTACGTGGAGAAACCAATCATGGTCGAATCACAGCCATAGCAAAAAATAAAATTTTAAGGTTTTCGATCTAATTACAATAATTAAATAACTTGAAAATTACAAATCATAAACTATGAAATCATATTTGATTCAATATTTCTATTGAAATCTTTGTGATGTGTCAATTACGAGATCTTCACTCGTCTAACCTCTAATAATATCTACAAAACAATAAAAAAGATACTCAACTTTTTGAGAGAAAATTAGCAGGAGTGCTAACTCCTTTAGACTTATTCTTAATAAAGAAAAAGCTTTAGGGTTTTAATTTCATTAAAATTAAATATTTCAATTATAACTAAAATCATACACTAATTATAATTACTTTTGTTTTAATAAAATCAAATATCTCACTTTTTATCCCTAAAGTTTCTCAAATTTTAAATTTAAGTTCAACTTAATTGAAATTGAGCTTTTCTTTTAAACTTCTTTTTATTTGGGACGCATTAAGTTCCTAATATAATGACAATGATTATGAATTATAATTCTAATTTGTAATTAGAACTGAATAAATTAAAACTTCTCTTAATTTATCTTTAATTTTCTAATTAAATAATGTATAATCATAAATCAAGATTCACGTTTACCAACATGTCATAACCATCCAAATATTAGGAATATAAAAGTGGTTTAACCTATCCATATGTGGTTATGATGTATAATTTAATCATACATGTTAAAGTGGTTTAACCTATCTACGCATAGTGTTGGACCCCGTTTTAAGAATCCAACTCAAACCAAAACCATAACACTTACTAACCTGGTTTAATACCGCAGATGCCGGGCTACGTTTTCGAAACCCAACCTCGGTACAAAAATACCGTCTTACTGAAGCGTGGTTCGCTAAAATCTTTTTTTACTCTGCTACTAAACATGATGAGCCCCGAACTCGGAGTCCGATCATTGAACCAGAACATTGGCGTATACCACAGAAATCGCGAAGCTTACAATCTCATTTCGGTATATAAATACATATGCATAACTAAAATTTTCAGTCCAAAAATCATATCATAACCATAACTCCCTCAAGTAAACCAAATTCTCATTCAATATCAAAGGATAGAATGTTACAAGCTTTAATGGCATTCCACGCCACAATACAATACCAAGATCGAATATCCGAATATACAAAAATACAGATCCCATAATTTCTAATGCCAATCTAACTTAGAACAATACAATATGTACACATATAATCAAAACCTTCACTTCCCTTCACCCGATCTTCTTCTCATCACCTGTGGATGGGAATGAAGGGGGGTGAGCTTATAGCTC
>JANJEY010000001.1:27485960-27499867 GCA_024703695.1 Erythroxylum cataractarum | reverse complement strand
GGCGCAGTTGGCTAGCGCGTAGGTCTCATAGCTTCTGAGTTATCCTGAGGTCGAGAGTTCGAGCCTCTCTCACCCCACCAACCGATTTTTTTCATTACTCTTGATCAAATGACACAACTTGTCTCCTTTTTATTGTTCCCAAGAAATTTTTTGAGAGTTCACATATGATGCCCTCTCTGTCATCGGCTGCAGTTATCACAGTCATAATCGATTCGCTAAGATCAGATATCACAGCGTGTATGATTAGTTGTTTACACACCGCACAACGTATTGCTTCGAGAACCGGTTACCGGAATTATCGTGTGTGTCTATTGAATCACTACCTAGCAGTAGTTACCAAATTCAGAATGTTTTTTTTATGCCAAATGAAATAGTAATGGGGAAAAGGGTAGTAGAAACTACAAACAAACAATCGCCCACCAAGGTATATATATTTAATATGCTCTAAATTGGTACATCCCTTTAGATTTCTGCTCCCAAAAATAGAATGGGACTATGAAAGAACTTCAAAATCAAACCCAATTTCAACATAAAATCAAATTCCACACCTACATAGTACATATACCATATAAAACATTTCACTCCCAACATTTCGCCATTGTCTTATAAAATAATCGGTAAAGAGTTAGATTACATGTCAGGAACTGCTGAAAGGGTTAGATCACCGACTCTCCCTGCCACGCTGTACAATATTTTCCATGTGGAAGTAGCTATTGCCTCCGTGCTGATAATGGAGATCCCTTGTATGCCAAAAAGTGTTATTGTCACGTCCAACCCTTTCGACAAAAACATTCCATGTAATGTAATGCTCTCCATAGGAACAATCTTAACTTTCACAAAACACAATCAGGGTTATTCCTTTCTTTCTCAGCCTCTGGATGTGCAATCTGCAGTGCTTGTAGAGCTCATAGCATAGCTATTGCTAACTCCGGTTATCTTTTACTTTTTTACCATCCCATGTCTTCTTTACATCCAAGTAAAGAGTATCAAACTGACCTCAAAGAGACAGTAAACTTTTCTGCCCTCATGCAGGGTATAGTGGAGCACACATGGCAGCGCACACCAAGTTGCTGAATCAAAGATTATAACCCAACAAAGTCAAAAGCCTCAGTGGCCCCTCAACCATTGTAGTGGATTTTCTGGTTTTGGGAGCCCTGACCCCGTCCCTGACCCTGCTGTGGCTGCTGTTGAGGAGCCTGCAAGTTCAATGGCTGTGTATTGTAATGGGCAAAGGGCTGAGAGTATAGAGAATTCATCACGCCCTGCATACAAGGGAAAATTTTTAAAAAAACACACCTCACAAAAATAATCAAAGCAATATACAGACAAAATCATCCAACATTTATCACCCCAGAGTTCCTGTGTTTCAAAAGTATAAAAGATTATTACATTCATCCACTAAAATTGTTTCATTGCCACTGTTGGGAAAGTAAATAAAACCTGGGACTGAAGAGGGTTGTTTGGATTGGCTAAGCCAAACTGGCTTTGAGCTGCATCATCTTGGGAAGTTTCATTAAAGCCAACCTGAGTGAATAGTCCTTGCGATCCATGAGCCATGTAATCCTGCAGAAGAGGATTAGACATCAGGAAAGAAAAAATAGATGTAGTTAAAATAGAAGTAAAGCATGTTTCAACATAAGCAAACCTGAGACATGAAATCATTTCCAGAACCAAAACGCGAATATGCAGCTTGGGAATTTTGATTCAAAAAACTTCCTGGAAAACTACCCTGGCCTCCTTGTGTAGCATAATCAACTGCATATCCACTTTGAGATGCCTGCAAGAAGTTAGAGGCAAGAGAAAATGGTTGCATATCCACTGAACAAAATAAGGCTTTATTTAGTTGAAGAACTCCATTACACAAATTTTTAAAATAGCATATATCTCCAACATTCTTCTAAAGTTGCAGATTGCTGTAAATGCAATGGCATAGTGACTTTTCAGCCATAGAGGTTGCACAGATTAAACTTGACAGACTAATTCATTGGCACTTACTTTTTGGGATCCTTATTTCTTTGAATGTTTTACTTTGTTACAACATCTGGATAAACTCAATGTTTCTGAACAAAGCTAGCTTAGTGTTATATCTATCTACAATTAAAAAGTTAGACCTGAATAATCCCTGTAGTCTGTAACATGGACCAAATAAATAAAAGATCGCCACAAAAGAAACAGGACAATTATAGCATATACCTGAGTTGAGAAGTCAGCAAAATTGTAAGGAACATGAGATCCCTGGCTTTTGAAGTCATCACCCAAGAAGTCCTGATTAAAGACCATAATCAGGCAAATCAGAAAATTCTATATGAAGAGAACACTCAGCAAACATGAGATGAAAAAGAAAATGACAAACCTGAGACATGCCTCCCATGGAAAATCCATCACGAAATGTTTGGCTTGATCCTTGAACAGCCATCTACATTAGCCACAAAGAAATTGTCAAGGTCAACAAGATAGAGATTGCCAATTTCATAGAAAGCAATGAAGAACAATTCCATTGAAAGAGAGAAAATACAGAACTGCAGTAGTCATTACATTATTAACATAACTAGGTTGAGATAATGGTCCACCCACAGATGGCTGACTGTTAGGATTCTCCAGGGTGGGAAAGTTGTAGCTAGATCCCATGTTTCCAATAGCTTGCTGTGACCCTTGTTGGTGAGGGAGATGGCTACCTATAGGACCACCAGTACTACCACGGCCAGCACCAAAACCTCGACTTCCAGGAGGAGGGACATGGGGGACAGCTCCTACTGGTCCATGCACAGCTCCACGGGTTGGAATAGCATAGGGTTGTGAAGTTGGACCACCATGAAATGGTGGAATGGGGACCCGAGGCACAGGAAACCCAGCAGGATGCACACCAGGCTTGTGGGTACCATTAGGCGGGCCTGGCAGCACATAAGAACCTGTAATCAGAAGCATTATAAATCACGCCTGACTAGAAACATATCAATATGACCGTAACAGGTCTACAAAAGGTGCAAAGCTGAATTTAAAGAATGTCAGTAGAAGACGTGCAACTTGTATCAGAAAGTGAAATGCGGCATACCCCTGGAACGGCTGCTTCTTGCCCCTGGACTAGATGTTGAAACCACACCAAAACTGTCATTAGCTAAAATTCCAGATCCACCTCCAAAGAAAAGCCTTCTATCATTATAAATCTGCTAAAGAACAAGGGTAGCAATGACACCACAGTACATTTATCTCTAACAACTAATTTATTTGGACTAAAATTTTGAAGATAAAATGATAATAATGGAACAGATAAATGACTAACTACCAAACTATATACGGTCAACCTACCTTTTTTGGCTTTTGAAATTGAACCATACTTTGCTTCAAGTTATTTAGAGGTCCTTCAACCAAGCACTCATGTTCCTGAAATCATATTTATGAGAAACATGTGAAGCAGTTAGCATTTGGCGAGGAAAGAGTGATATGAACACCAAATTCCCCATAAGCACTCGCATTCTGAACTTTATCACTTTTAAGCCATGTTAAATTGTTAGATGAAAGCTGAACATGAAGCCATCTGGTGGACACTTACCTTGTAATGTGTCAATAAGCTATTCCACAGAAGCTGCTTGCTGAGAACTTTAGGGTTGCCCAGGATGACAATACCATATCGAGCACGTGTTAACGCAACATTTAGCCTCCGAGGATCATTAAGAAATCCAATTCCCTGGAGAAGAGTTCAGCACTTGAATATTAAAATGTTATTTTAAATTGTAATATACTTCACAAGGGCAAACCTTAGTGAATCAGATAGCAAAGAATCAGATTGAAATTTATCTTCTAATAATTTTGTAGCAAATTCGAAAACCAAGAAAATCAATGTTTATTCCATGATGAAAAAATAACTGCAACAATACCATGCACATCTGAAATATAGAAACACTCAAAAGTGTTCTTAGATAAGTGCTTTGTACAAATATCTAACAAGCAATCTATGCTATCACGTTTATAATATCACAAGAAATGGGGAGAGTTCTGGATTTTTCAGTTGAAAAATGATGTTTGAAAAGCAAAGTGCTCTTACATAGCTATTGGCCAAATCAAAGGGTCCATAACTTTTCTTTGCTTCACTTCCCTTTAAATTGCTGTATTTTTTAATAGCATTTTGCTTCTTGGGATAATTTAATTCATGATTGAAGGTATTAAAATTATTGGATTTCAAGCTTCAGTTCTTGTTGCCTTGTGTTATTGGGATTTCTGTAATCATATTAGTTGTTCTGATGGTGGCTTTGATTTCTCCTCAGTTTTCTTAACTGTTCTTTGGTTTCTAATGTTACAAAAAGGGCCTGTACCATTCACCCTTCTGTGCTTCTGTCCGTCTTACAAGTTTCTTCTCCAGTTAGTGAATGATGGTTTTACTTTTTCTTCCACCATAACCAAATAGTTGTGGACTCTTACACAAAAGGCAACCAGCTGGAACACAACAATATTGCGGCTGCATTATGCCGCTGCAGATGTGAATATCATTTACACTCAATTGCAGCCTATTGCAGTAACAACATGGCCCACAACCATGATATTGCAGTTACACCCCCAGTCAACCACAACATAATGGTATTGCAATCACAATATGTAGCTGCAAATGTGAATAGGATTACACTGCAGTTGCAGCCTATTGCAGTAAGAACATGGCTGCAATTTAAAACCCTGAACAGAGAAAGATAACAAAACTTGGGCACCAACCTGATGCTCATTACTCCGAACACAAGACAAGATAATGTAGTCCTTCTCCCTTCCCTGAAAGGAATCAACACTTGCAACCTGAAAGATCACAATGAAAATATCAGTTACAGTTAAAGATCTAAAGTAAACTCCAAACCATATGAACAACCATCCTCGTGAATGAGGTTTCCACATTATCATGTACATAAAGAGACTGTATTATCAAGTACATAAACAGACTGTATTAGTCTTCTTGTTTGTTAATGGAAGAGGTTAATTCCCTTGCTTAATACCATGAGATCCAAGTCAGAACAAATCAAAACATAGGAACTGATATCAAATATCAAAAGGGGTATACATCTGAATTGAAAGCAATCAATTACCTCAATTTCCTTGTACAGTTGCTGCCGGAGAGCACCATTTCTAGACATATAATTCACAATATATGCTCTCTGACCCTCATACGGAGTTATCACCCCAATCTACAACACAATGGCTCTAATTAACATATAGTGAATCCACATGAAATTGGACCATAAAAAGATTTTGAAAACATACCTGACTAGGGACTACACCACTCCTCAAGAAAGTAGTTACAATCTTTTCAACGTTTGCAGCCTCAGTTCGATTTAAGTAAGATGTGCCACTAGCACTTATCTCTTCTTGTCCCATCTAAAGAAAAGTTATGTAGTTAGAACAACTGGCACAGGAAAATTATAGTAGAACAGGTGAATGGTTTATTCAGATGGACGTCCATGCAAAATCATGGAAGAACGTAATGGATGTTTTAATACCTGGACATAGAAAAACATGGGACGATTAGGCACAGGCCAAGGAAAATCAATGCCTGTCAGTTGCCTCTCATTGACAGTCACACCATTTTGCAAGGTCCCCTCATAAAAGCTGTTAGAAGGAAATTCTGAAAGTGCTGGATGCATTCGATATTGAACCTATATTTGTCAGAATAGAACAAGTTATATCAGCATTCTTGATACTTCCAATAGGAATTATATTTCATTAAAAGACAACTGAATAAACTTCTAATTCACAAATTCTTGCTTGTTGCCTCAGAAAAAAATGAAACAAGGCAAAGCAATCAGAACTACTTTGAGCATCAGCACATATCACCAAGAAAAAGAATGAAATGATAATTGCATATATGAACCGTATGACTTTTGTGATGACTCAAATTATTAATCTCAGAAGAAAGCTTTGTGAAGGTAAGTGAAAGTTTAAAAAGTTGAGTTCAGCAAGAGCCACCAATAAAAGAAGGTCACACTAAACAATCATTAATTTAGAGCAATCAAAGATAGATACTCTTGGTAATAAAGTTTTCAATCCCAGGATTTCAAAAGCAAGCCTTGGACTAATATCTAGAAAAAATAGAAAGAATTAGCACAAGGAATCAATTTAGAGACATCAATTACATAATTATGTGCAGAATATTTTTGTGCAAAGGATACACATAACAACATCAAACATACATGATGCAGTGGACAGGCAAGTCATATTATTGAAAATGCGTGTCTTGGCTTGGCAATATACAGAAAAGGATAAAGAATTTGCATGAGGAATCAATTCAGAGATACTAGTTCCATAATTGTCACTTCTAACTATAATACAGAAACTTCTAGGTACAGTTTGGGTGCAAGTCATACACATGACGGCATTCAAAAATATATACGAGGCAGCAAACAGAAAAATCATACTATCCAAGATGCATGTCTTGGCATTTCAAAATCTGGAGAAATTTAAATACATACATGCTCAAAGCTTTAAACAAATTCCTAAAGAGAACATCAAGTTCAATTGGCAATAGGAACTATTTTTGTAAAGGTCATTAAGATGTTAACATGTTAGGCATCTACAACAAATGCCCAGATGAACATGAGGGGAAGATATTTCAGTGTGAATTGATGTGCCAGATTCTTCAATGCTTTCAAATGAAGAAATAATATTAACTTCTCGAACTTGTTCATGTCTAAAACATTAGACAATCTCCACTCCAATTGCATTAACCTCCCATGTACAACAGGCTCTTTTTTTTTTTCGTAAATGCAAACATAATGCCAATATACCCATCTAAGTATGGATGATATCACAGCAATTATTGATTCATTCTAGAAGAATAAGAACACACCACAATTTATGTATTCATGCAGACAATGGATGAGCATATCCACACAGACAGATGTGAAATAAGACAATTACCTGCAATCTAATTGGTTTCACACCAAGTAGAACAAGGCGTTCAAAGAGAGACTGAGCCAGTCCAGCACGAGCTGCTTTCTTGCACATTATCACTGGGCCAAGCTGGCAATGATCACCAACAAGAACAACCTAGTAAAGAAGGTTCTGTTAGAACACAAAAGAATTTATAGTAGATCAGGCTAAAACAAATCCAGATGCCATCTCAAGTACCTGTTTCGCCCCAAGAACTAATGGAATGAGACACTCAGGTTCTGTTGCCTGAGTAGACTCATCAATAAGTACCTAAACAGAACAAAGTATGAGAGGCCTTCAAAAGCTTTAAATATAGTCAAATACCAAATTACATGCATTCAACCTGACGGAATCTAAAATTTGCTAATCGAGGATCTCCAGCACCAACACAAGTGCAACAAATGACATCAGCACTCTGGGAAATTTCCCTTTCTGTTGCACGCTTCAAAGCTTTATACTTCTTCTCATCACTACTTGACAGTTCTCCTGTTCATATAGTATTCCATTTTTCCAATTGGGTTTGCAGAGGGAACAAACAACAGAAAGGGGGAAAAAATAATATTAGAATGACCCCATGAATTCCACTTCAAAAGCAACATATAAAAATAGCTTATCAATCTCATAAATCAACAACAAAATTGTGATAAAGTTGCACATCAAGTCCCAACAAAACTGTTTAAATCTCAACTGAACAAGTAACACGAAACCTTGCTCATCTTTCAATTGTTGCAACTTGTGAAGTTCACTCTTCTCTGACGTGTCTAGATGTCTAACCTGCAAAAACACCAATTTCATTAACCATAAAGGGAGGAAGTTGAGTATAAAAGTGAATAGTTTAAGCCTACAAATTGACAAACCTGATAGTGAAGGGTAAGATGCTCAACAGGAGAACTCACAGCTTCCCTTGACTTTGCACATAGCCTAACCACCTGAGTTTGAGCAAAATTAAGGAAACTCAGGAGACTCAAATTTACTAATTGAAAAGAAAGAAATCTAACAACTTAGAAATCATTTAGCATACATTGAACTAGGAACAGAATTCCTATTTATACTTCCTCCACCAAGACACATAAATCAACTGTACTAAAAAAAGAGGGGGGGCGGGGAGGGCGAGAAAGAGAGTAAAGTAATTGACAATATGAGAGGATGAACTTGTCTATTTGTCTGTATAGAGCAGCTTTTAACAAATCGGAGACTTTTCATGCAAATGACTAGTTGTACAATTTCAATTGATGACACCATAAAAGGAGACATCATAAGCCAAAAGCGATGTCAAATAAATAACAGTGGATTATGAGAATCAGGCTACAAAGTCTGTTCTTTATTTTGGTGCAAAAAGAAAAACAACATTATATTTTACTGCAATTAGACCAGCTCTAAAAGCTGCCTTCGACAGAGCACATCTTTAATAGTTGTAACTTGCAGTTTAGGAAAGGTCATTGAACGAATTGAAAAAAAAAATCTTCTAGCAACAAGCTCACTAATAAGTTACAATTTTTCCATGTTACAGTTAATGTGTCTTCATATTCTTACATCATAACATGCATTAAAGTTGCTTCCAAGCCATACTAGAGAGGAACCAATGATTGCCATATATAAATAGAAAAATATTAAGTCGATGCAACTGTAGGTAGGGACAGGCTCTATACCTTTAATCCAGTGGCACTTATCTTTTCAGCAAGCTGATCTACAGCCACATTACTTGGGGCACATACCAATACCTAATACAAGATTCTATGTACCATTAATTTTTGACAAATGCTGAAAAAGGAAATTAAATTTCAAAGAAGTTACCTGGCCCTGGCCCTGTTTCGCCATGTGATATACAATGGCTGCAGAAGTGACAGTTTTTCCTGTTCCAGGTGGACCTTGAATCAAGTTTATAGGCCTCTGAAGGACATTCTTCACAGCAAAAACCTGTCATTAGAAAAAGATTGACTTTGAACATGATCACATCAGATGAGTGCGGAACTTGATACTTAACATTAGCAACACAAAATGAGTAAACACAACAATCATTTTGCTACTCAAAGGTATGGTTCTAATCCTATCTATAGGGAAATGGATTAACAAAATATAAAAACTTTAGCACAAAATCTACCTAAACCACAAAATTACTAAATGATTGAGCACAGTAAAAGTTCAAATTTCAAGTTCATTGACAGATAACAAGAGAAAACTTGGATCTGTTTGCTGAGGAACGATTACCAAGGAATTTTCTAGCCTTGTAAAAATATCAGTTCAAAACATTTACAATTTTGAGCATTCTAAAGCCATCCAACCATGACTTTAAAGTAGTTTGACCCAAATGAAATATCAGTACAGTCTGTTCTGGCTATAAAAGTGCGAACACAACCAACTGGGAGGAATTTATGAAAGAGTACTTGAGATGCATTCAGCTCCGGAAGACCAGGTGCACCAAACCGGCGAGGCAGTGTATTACGAATCATTTGAACCTCCACTTCGTGGCCCAACAAATGGTGATATATGTACCTGCCACATAACAAAACATTGTAAGTAAAAATTATAACATGACATCCACCACAGGTGGAGTTAACTATACATATGAATACAAATAAGACTGAGGAAGTCAAAAAGGTCCTAAAACCAATTAATAAGGCAATTATCCTTGCAAAAAGTAGCAACTATAAAACGGGAAATACTGAGAAGCAGAAGCTACTATTCACATAGTCCCCTAAATTCCATCTTAAATTGACAAACTTTAAATGGTTCTATGCTCAACAAGTCTCATTCAGATGTTACAGGCCCAAATATGATTGCAAGTCAACCTACCCGCTCACACTTGTCTCATCCACAGCAAAAGTTTTCATTGCACCCTGCATTCGATCAAAACTTGTACTTTTCCACACAAAATCGACACTAAAACCATGATTCACATCAACAGGAACTCCCTGGGGATAAAGCAACTGTTAGCCCTAAATATCAAGAAATTACAGAAGACAAAGCAAGTTAGTGTTACCTGACTAACACGAAGCTCAAGTGCAACCTCCTCTTGTGCAGTTAGCTTGATCTGAAATAAAATTTCCTCTACTCAATATACCATTCAAATTACTGACTAATGAGATGGTGATCTCTAGACAATGAAAGAACAAGTACAAAGCACAAAATTTATCCACAAGCAACCACTAATCATTTTGTTCAAAATGAAAAAAATCATCAAAGTATAGAGATGAATACCACATGGCCAACTGATTGCCATGCTGGATGAGCTGCATCCCCTGAATACCGCAATCGCAGCTCATCACCAGGTACAAGACGTAACTCATTGTCCTCCTAGACATCAGATAAATCAGCTCAGTTTTTGTAATAAAAGCTATTTGGAGCAAGAAAATAATTCAAGACTGAATAAGCAAAGTGGTAAAAGCATCACAATAAGGCACCTTTGGGAATACAAAATATGCAATGCGCTTTTTGTTAAGACCAATATCCCAACGAACAGTCACATTGTCCTTGCTTTGTGATTCTTTCATCATCTAGAGGAAATAAATGATAAAATGTCAAAGAAACAAAGTTGGCTAAGTTAGGCTCTACAAAAGAGAATGGAGTGTCAAAATATAAAAAGTATCATAAAGAAATGCCCCAAATCTCTATGGTTTAAAAAAAGGCACACAGAACTAGTACGTACTTTATCATAATCTGCTTCAAGCTTAATAAGCGGAGCAAACACATTTTGATACTGCAACAGAAAGTGTTAGACCCATTAGATGATGTGAAATGAACTCTATAACTTCACTGCCAACCTTAACAAGCCACTGTAGAAAACACCTATCATCAATCAGGGGGCACCACTGGCTAAGGTCCCAGTTCATGTCTTTCAATGCATTGACATTCAAGCAAGGCTCTCTGCAAAGAAGAACAACCACACTCTCGGTCTTGGCTGATATAAATCCAAGAAGGAACACATTTCGACATCCACAGTTGTAACATTCCAGTATAGTTTCTCCAAGCGGACTATCCTTATGCAGACAGACTTCTTTGTGTTTTGCTCGAACCTACAAGAGGATCCGGTAATGGAAACTCATTTAGAAACACAATTAACTACCATATATACTGGATTGGGCCACGAAATCTGTTTTATGATTCTAAGATATCGACACTAGCTATGGCTAGCTTAATACAAAATCAGTTTTATGATTCCAACAATCTGACGCTAGCTATGGCTAGCTTGATACAAAATTTACTTTAAAAAAGGACAACTAACACATTAGGAGACACAAAACTTCAAACCAAATAGATTTAGTCACTTATGAGGTTATCTACAAGCAACAAATACAAAAATTAGTAATCAACATCATCTTCTGGCGTCAACCAAAAGTTGTAAAGAAACAATACCTATCTCATTCACCTATAAATTTGCCCTGAATAATCAGCCATGCTATTTATATATTATGAAACAAACATTTATTAATTCATATAATGATTGGATGACCTGCCACATGATGGGAGATTATACACCTACCCTAAAATATGGCATACAAAAGGGGAAAAGGAACTTGCTACCAATAATGAGTTAATCGCTAGCAAAAAGCAACAAAGATAAACTTTTGTCATTCAACAACAACAGACATCATCTAATAATTCACCTCACAAGTTTGGAACAAAAGCCTACACAAAATGAAGCTAAGAGCACTTAGTTCACTTGAAAATGTAGGAAAGCTTCCCAAAATTTATGAAGTCAACTTTACTCTCTAATGTAAAATTTTAAGCAAAGATTTCCAGAATCTGTGCATATCCCATAAAGAGAAAACTTTCACCAAAGGGCTTGTCAGAAAGGAAAAACTCCATATTTTACACTTCATGTTCGTCAACTCCCCTCTCACAAATTTTGCAGCCTTAATAACTGACCTTGTCCATACAAGCAGTTGCTTTCCTAGTACTCCCTCTCCAATATATCAACACAACCTTTGTATATAGACTTCCAAAATTATAACCAACAGTTATCAATCCCGAAACATCTAAAATTAAAATTACAATTCCATAACAATTAAGTACTTGACTGTTCTTCCAATAAAAATAGAAAACAGGTTAACCAAAATATAGAAAGAATTACAGACAGTGTCCTTAATTTCCTACAAATTCTATCTTTCTGGAATCAATTTCACTCCCATATCTTGCATTTGCGTTCCTAACAAATTTTTGCCTCATGCCTTCCAATCAATCAAAAATCACAATCGTATCAATCTAACCACTCCAATTTCAGTTACGTCCATAATAAGAAAAATACCCTACCTCGTTAAAAACAAATTAATCGACAGTCATATTCCCTCTAGCACATTAAAATCAGTTACCACACTCACCAAGTGATTGACGATATGCGAACCCGAAGTATTCCCTCTGGAGTTACAAAACCATTTCCTACAAGACGGAACATTACATCTCACAACGCACGCCGGGTTCGAAACTCCACAGTATCGACAAGCATGCTCCGTAAAATCTCCTTTCCCGAACTCATAAACGTCATCGTCCCCAGTCTCCTCGAAATTCAAACCTCCCATTCCAGCCACGATCCCATCAACCACACCGTGACTGTTGCTTCCGCGCGCGGCCTTCGACGACGACACCGGAGACGCGACCGGAGATTCAGAGTGATGATCGGAGGACGACGCCGCTGCTCGGTGGTCCGAAGTGGTCGGGTCTGTGACGGACGCGGAAGAGGCCGCTGCGAGGGAGTCTGAAGGAGTCGGCCATGCAACCGGCGAGCGGAATTCGGGATAGTCGAACTCGGATTCGCCTTGTGTGTTGAATTCGAGGAAAGTGTAGGCGTCGGTTCCGGTGTCGGGCTGGGACGCCGTTTCGAAGAGGTTGCTATTCTGCGAATCCATAGAGAATTATCGAATATGGATTGTTTTGATCGTTAAATTGTTGGTCGAATTTAGGAATGTAGGGTTTCAAACACGGGGTGATAATGAGGGGATTAGGGTTAGGGTTTGGTAAAGGAAAGAGAAAAATGTGAGTGAGAGAGAGCGAGAGAGACAGAGACCGAACGGGAGAGAGATGGAAGAGACCGAGAGTCAGTGTATCTCATGGAAGAAGAGTCGTAGCACGCGCGAAGAGAGCGGTTCTGACAACGTGAAGCCCCATCCGTCATGTCACGTGAGGACGAGGTTTATGAAACTGAAAATACACGTGACCGAGGTGAGAGGGTGAGGCGCGTGGGTTTATGGCCTTTCCGTGATAATTAATTATACGGTTATACGACAATAAGAAAGGAAATGGTTTGTTTGACCTTTAATAATAATTATTATTATTAATATTTCAGAAAGAAAAGAGGGCCCTTAATTTATAACGTTTATTGGTGGATCCGGGTCCTTTCTTCGGCTTGGTTATTCTGTTCCTCCTGTCGATGGCAATGGGTAGGCTTTGTTTCAGATATTACTTTTGGTGTGATTGTGTATGATATCTTGTACGTAAAATCGCAACCATTCAAATTAGTATTGTCCGCTTTGACCGAGATTCGATCCCCCTGACCTCACAATTTTGTTGCGTTGAGACATACGCCTCTTACCATTGAACTGCGTAGGCGTGCATCTCAACTCAACAAAACCGTGAAGTCAGGGGATCGAACCCCAGCCAAAGCGGACAATATTAATTTGAGTGGTTACGGTTCAGCGTACAAGATACCGTACCCAACCACACCAACTCTATTACTTAAAACATACATGGATTTCTCAAAACACATTTGAACTTAGCATTCTTGCATTTCATTTACGTTCAAAGTGAGTAGCTTACAATGCTTTAGTGGGCATTTCAAGCCCTTTTTACAACATAGTTCGAAATACACTTCCAAAATGCTACACTTTTCTTAAAATGCATCTAAAGCATTGTTTACAACAATTTGCTTGAAATACATCAAAAACAAAATTCTTGGAGTATGCCTTGAGCTCATTCTTCACGATCCCGATCTTCACCTGGAGATGGGACGGGAAGGTGGGGGTGAGCTTTCGCTCCGTGGGTAACACATTTATATTTAGGCTAATAAGCTA
>JANJEY010000001.1:27431379-27445045 GCA_024703695.1 Erythroxylum cataractarum | reverse complement strand
GGGGAGGAACTAGTGATATTGATGGTAACATATCCATTTTCACATATCCTAGGTGAGCATATGGACATACAACAAGAAGAATGTTAACAAAGCAAGAAATTGAGGCTGCCCATGGTTGCATTTTATTAAACTGTCAAGAGGTTCAACCTTTTGGGCAGTAAGTTGAACATTATTATTTCGATTTTCAATTTTTGTCTTGTTCATAACTAAAATACATAATAATGTAACTTAGGATATACGAGGCATTATTGCATGACATCATGTTAGACAACATGCAGGATGAAGTAAATAATGAGGTTAGACGACACTTTGCACGATAGTTCGAGAGATATGTAAGTTTCTGCTTACAAATATTCTCATAATTGAATTATAAGATTTAAGTGTTGAAATAAGTGGATGTACTTATTGATATGATAATTTACCTTCTGTCTGATACTCCCACTCCAATGGTTCGAAACAGGGTAAGCCTATACTGACTCTTTCTCTTTTATTCTATTTATTGTTTTCCCTACACTGTGAAAGAACCAGTTTAGCTCATTTCATCCTGAGAGTATTTCAGAGCAAAAATAACTGCAAGTTAGCTAGGATCGATCAAGTTATGATGATGTTAAGATTCATATTAATAGTATTTGTAAAAACCTTTTAATTACTTAGACTAGGAACAACTTTTGGTCTCCTAACATTATCAAGTGGCAATCAACTTTGTGTACAAGTTACCTATAGGATCTATAATCTTTAACATTTCCAACTATTATAAGGTCCAACTATTATAAGTTACCTGTGGGATGATCTATGATTCCTTCCTGGCACAAAAAAAAAACAATATTGCGAGGTTGCCAGTGTAGATTTTATGAAGTTCTGAATTTAATCCTACCCAACAGATAATCAAGTTTTAGGTAACTGATATTTTAATGTCTGTGTGCTCTTTCTGTGCTTGCAGATTGCAACTAAAAGAACTAGTTGCGTAAATGAATCCATGAATCTTACCCATTGTGGCTTGTATTTTGTTCTGATGGAATGAATATCAACTTGAGAAGCAAAGTTCAATTATTTTTTGCAGAAGATTATGTAAGGCTCGATTTTTGTTTGTTTATTTTTGTAGAAATTAATGAAAAAGTAGAGTAGGGAAACATTTTTCTTCCTATATGCTTATCAGCAACCCTTAGTGCTCAACATCATCAATTAGTCTTTTTCTTGTTTTCTTTGGTTCTATTCCTGTCAAAGTTATGGTTGATACATTCACTCATATTAAAGTTTAGCATACCCACTTAACAAATCTAAAACTTAAAAGGAAGCCTTGGAATGATGCAGATCTAAGTTTGAAGACATTCACTTCCTTTAGATAATAAACCAAATGTTATGCTAACCTTACTAATTTGAACTGAAATTTCACATTAATACAAAGTTAGTTGCTTTACTTTGTATATGGAGTTAGCCCTTTCTAGCATATGGAGTAAATGACAAGTAAAGTTTCATATATGCCTTTTAAAGCTAAGCAATGTCAAGTATTTTTTTCCATTAAATTGGGATATACTTTGAGTCAAGATTTTCAAATGATAATAAACTTTGATATTGTCATGATACCCCAAGGCATAACATTGTTGATGATAAATCGATTATCTAGTAAAGAACATTTGAATATTTTTGGTGGAAATCCTAATTAGAGAAATTTCTAACTAGCTGCCAAATTTAGATTTAAAAGTGAATTAATATTTTTGTTAACATTGCAAGTCATGTGATATATATAAATTTAATAGCTTTTTTCTCACTATCAATTCCTTTATTTTCTTTCAGCTTCATAAACATAAAAACAAAACCCTCACACATTTGGCACGATAGACATTGCCTTTACATAGTTGAACAGGTTGTTTTATTTACTATAATGAGAATTAATTAATTTTAAAAAATCATATATTATATTAAAATAATTAACATAAGAGTATAATTACAAAAATAGAAACAAGATGATAAAACTAAACATGTTTTTGTTTTTAGTTTTTGATTACAAATCTTAACTAAATATGTTTTTGTTGTTAGTTTTTTATAATAGAAATCTCATCCAAATAGGTTTTTGTTTTTTAATTAAAAAATGAACCAAAAACTAAAAAACTAAAAATCACAATAAAAAAGAAATGGAACCAAACAACCACTTAGTTTTTGAATTAAGAATCTTGTCTCGTAACTAGGAATGTTCAATTTTGACATTGTAATTAATTTTTTTAGTGATTGAAATACAATTATTTTAATTAATATTATCAAAATAAGGGTAAATAATTAAATTTTTATTTATTTTAAAGTTCATTAAGTTAACCAAAGTTATTTTATTATTAACTAAAAGTAGTATATTGCATTTTTCAGTTAGGTTGAAATAAAAATCATATTATGTCACAATGACCAAAAAAACTTGAGGCAACAATCAATTTCTAACAGTATTTAAAATGCATTACTTAAAACTAATATAATGCAACAATTTTTAAAGCATTACCTTTAATAATATTAAAAAGCAATGAAAATAGTGAGTTGTTCTCATATATTTTAAAAGACAACAAAATTAAAAAATAATTGCCTTAAAATTTTAGGTATGCAATAATGAAAATCATTGCTATTTTAAGAAAATAATAAAATATTCTTAAGCAATAAGTATAAGATTGATAATGATTTTGGTAAATTAAGCAATAAATAAAGCTAAAACCCTAGCTCTCTTAATTTTTTTTAATATAATTTTTAAACATTAAAAATATGTCATTTTATTCAAAATGATATAATGTTACATAAAAAATTTTGAGTTTTAGGTCAAGTAACTTAAGCCCAAATGTGGCTTGAAGTTTGAATATTTTCTTTTTAAAAAGTCTAAACTCGACATAAATTTTGATTAATTTGAGTGGCATCAGGTCGGGATAGGTCAGACTAGTCTGAATTAGACTAATTTTAATCTTTAAACAAATATTTCTATTTCAAATATTATATCCTATATAATATTTTAGGGAACAATAATTGAATTTTACATAATAATATAAAAATAATAGATAAATATATATTAGATGATTATGCCTGATAAGTTGGGCATTGGACATCAAAATCATTTCCTCCTTTTTTGCTTCCCTTATTTTCAACTTATACCAAGAACTCTTCGCTGTTATGGTACGGGTATAGTAAAGTTAAACATAAAGTTGAACTTTGGGAAGTTCTATGCAGGTGTGTTTTATTATGAACTTTTGATTTTCTGCATTTTTATTGTATTTAAATACAAAACTAGTTATTGTAGTTTTTCTTTTTATCTTTATCTACTTTTCTATTTTTCTCATCTAATGGCAATGGTTTCTCATCCATTAGTTTTCTTTTCTGATAGTGATGATTTTTCCCAAAATTGGTCGGTACTGGTTATTTGAAAAATTAGAAAAACTAAGAGGAGATTTTAGATGGCATAATAGATAACTCTTTGGTGTAATTTTATAATATTTTCAATACATTTCAGGCAACATAAGAGATAACTCTTTAGGTTATTATGGTGTGATTTTATAATAGTTTGAATGCTTTTTAGGTGGCATAGTAGTAATTGATGATAATGATGATAGTAGTAATTGATAAAAATGAACTGTTTGAGAGAAAGCCTATACGATGTCATTTAAAATGAACTATATTGTCCCACTACCAAATTTGGAGGGGAGTTTGTTGTTTAATTTAAAGGTGTATCATAGGAGACGTTGAGAATGGGCTCAAATAGTCATAGGTGGTTTAGTTCATTTTACAACAGTGACAATGATGGCTACTACTACTCACATCACATATTGCAAGTCAAACCTTTGGTCAAGGTCACTACTCACAGCAACATAATGAACTGTCTTTTTGTATTTCAACCACTCTTGTAGAGTCCTAAATAGTTAAATTTTCAAGGTCACTACTCACAGCAACATAATGAATTGACTTTTTGTATTTCAACCACTCTTGTAGAGTCCTAAATAGTTAACTTTTCTCATAATTTCTATAATCATTTGTTCAGTTCTCTATGTCACATTATTCTATTCCTAATATTTTCTTTTGCATAAAACAATGCATATAATTGAGAACTTTTTTTTTAATAAAGTTCAAACCTTGAAGCTATATAATTGTTTTGAACATTGCTAGAATTTCTTGTTTTGTGATACTAAAATCTAACATATGCTTTAAGTTTTCATTATTACTAGTAATTTGCCTACAATTTAGGCTTATACAAATTCTCACAATAAAGGATGTCTTACATTTTAGTTTTCCACGTGGAGTAGTTTCTGGGATTTAAATAAATCATTATTTAGATGTCACTTTTGTCTTCCATCTTAGCAGGCACAAAACCACACAAAGTCCTATCTCAAAGCTCTTATTCCACTATGTTAGGCAAGAAAAGGGACCCGATTATATAAACAATAAGTGAAAACAAACTATATGCTTTCTCAAATTGTGTAGTTAGATGAGAAATAGATACCAACCAAAATCACAGCAGTATAATGCAAATATAATCAGCCCAAGCAAAACAAACACACAAAGAATTACGTGAAAAATCCAAATGTGCGGAAAAACCATGGTACCTTTAATAAACGGTAACAAAACATCCACTAATCAATAATAATCAAATGCGTATGACAAATTGTTCTTCCTTACCTTAACTAGAGGTAAACACAATCATCAAAAAGTTCCTTGGCACAACAAAACTAAAAATCATCACCCAAAGGTGGTAGTGTGCAAATTCGTATGGAAAGAGGGCTAGACAGAAAATACAAAGTTAAAGAGCTCCAAATTAGATTATGACAATTGGATGTCAAGAGGCAAGGCCTAGGAACAACATACTAAGGGTGTGCTTGTTTGGGGGTATGAGAAAAGGGCTATAGGTATGGAATAAAAATTGATGTTTAATATGAACATATCATTGAAGATCTAAGAGTTTCATTCCTTAGTTTTGGACAATCCTTCATTCATCTCATAATCCAAAGAAATGAGATAGAGGAATGAGAGTGGGAGCTATATTTTTTATTTTTTATATACAAAGATTAGATAAAAGGTATAATTATGATCCAGATAACTTTATAAGTAAAGCTTTAATTTCAATAATCAAATTTATGGTGAAGTCAAATAAATAAATAAATAAATAATTATATTGAAATTAATTATATTGTAATTAATTAATAAAAAAATAATTAATTAAATTATTATTATTTATTTAATTACATTATATTTAATTAAAATATTATTATTAATTAAAATATAACTAATTAAAATATAACTATGCATTAGTTAAAATATTAATTAATTAAAATATTATTATTCATTAATTAAAATATTGTAATTAATTAATTAAAATATTATTATTATTTAATTAGTTACAGTATATTTAATTAAATTATTATTAATTAATTAAAATATAACAATTCATTAATTAAAATATTATTATTAGTTAATCAATTGTAATATAATTAATTAAAATATAATCCATTCATTAATTAAAATATAATTTATTTCGTAATTAATTAATTATAATATTTTTTTAAACCAACCACTATCAATAGTAATGGTAATCATTCATTCATCTTAACCAACCATTATAATTATAATGATTATATCTATTCTTATTCATCTCTATATTCATTCTCATTCTTATTCTCATTACCTTTTATGAACTTAGCACCCTTTAAATTTCATCCCAATCGAAGTTAATTTGTTCTTTTATAAGGGTTAGAGAAAATTTTGATCTTCACTTTCTCTCTTTTCTAGGCACTTCTCCACTTCTACTCACTCATCTTATTTTCAGCCATATATCCCCCTTATATACTCGATCATTTCTTCCTCATTTTGTCTTTAACGAGCAACTTAAAGTAGGGGCAAAGTTGACATTTTAAACCAACACCAAATATCATCATATAAAGTAACACTCATATGGTATAACACTTAAAATTAGTCCAAATTAATGGACCCCTCCTCCATGTAGGGGGTTTTGTTGTCCTAGTACAAAGAAAAAAATAATTGTGGTTATTGGTTCAAACTAAAAAAGGGTGAAGAGTTACATCGATTTGAAATACATTGGAGTCATTTGAAATTTAGTCCGCCTTATTTTAGAAATTACAAATCATAGAATAATTAACTTTATTAAAAGAAAAGTTACTTTCGAAATTGTTCATAAATGCTTTCGATTTAATTATATAAATCTCTACACGAGAAGTACGGAGAAGCTGAGGATGAGTGCTACTTACGGAACCATCTTTTTTTTTCCCCCAATATAATAATTACGGATTCTTATGGCGTTTATATTGACATTTGACACTCTTCTGCCCAACGCAATTTTATAGGACGAAGCAGTAACACTGAACATATTGAACCCAGTCGATACGAAAACTTCTGTGCTTGCTCGCCCAAGTTCCTGGGAGCCTTCGCCCGTCAGGCGACTGTCGAAATATTATCCAATCGAGAGTGCTTCTCAAGGCTTCTGTGGAGCTTAATTATAGTTTAACGGGAAACAGCTTCAGACTGTAACCCAAAATTGTTGTGGCCTCACCATCACAGGAATGCCTCGTTCATGATCAACTTTTGATGCATATATAGCTCTCGTTCTGCACAGTTTGGCTATTAAAGCGTATAGTGACGGTCGAGCTCTCGTGCAGAGAATATAATGATACTATATTATCTGGACACAACAAAAAAATATAGGAGTTTGAGACCGCCCGTCCTTGAGTTCAACTTTTGATTGGTTGCTCCCCCGTGAAAATGAGACTACCAATAAGATACTGTGATCGTTCTTGGCAACCAAACACGCAAGAATTTATCCTTTTAACTGACCGGTAATCAAGGTAAGTGAATAAAATAACGTAAGTCTTCGGGTGCTCCAACAAAAAGCATGGACAAGTGTCAATCATCAGCAAAATGATATTAGCGCTTCAACCAAGGTAAGAAAAGTTGATCTTCACATGATTTCAGTTTCAGTAGTTTATTGTACACACCGCAAAAAGAAAGTGGAAAATGCCCTTTCCTAAGAATCCCTTGGCAAGTTTTGCTATTTGTGGTTTTCTTTTTCAACAAAATCAAAGAGATTAGCCCTTCTCTTTTGGAAAGAAAGGTCAAGTACATTTGCTTTAAATGTGGTTCCACCCACTACCCATTTTGGAGTTAGGCCCAACCACTTGGGAAATGTGTGAGAAGAAAAGTTGTTGGCTGATAACCCATCACGTCACTCCCCAAATGGAATCATCCAAGGATAAATTTGATTTAGCAGTAAAATCATGATCCTAAGTCAAAATCACTTCATCTACGTCTTAAATTTAAGAAGTGGCACTTACTATGGAACTTTAAATAATTAACTTTTACTGACTTGTCATTACGCCGTGGTAAAAAGTTGTTTATGACCAATCTAACAACTATGATGAATATAAAGAGAGAAGCTACATTCCATTATTATTTTCTTTAGTTCTACTTTTCTTTGGGTTATAACTTACTGAATAAGGTTCATTTAATTCATTAACCTGAAAAACTTTCAAATTAAACACGAGTGCTCTTCTTGCACACGTACAGACACACGCACACATATATATATATTCATTGATAGTATATGTGAACCTACCAATTATTAGGTAAACCACCGTCCTATGTAGGTGCCACTCGAAAAGATGAAATTATATAAGTACTTAAGTCTGCGTTACTTGATAATGATGTCCCATCACTTTATTAACTCCACAATAATGGATTTTGCTCCATCCTAACGATGCTAAATATAAAATAAACACATTTTTACAAGGATGTCTACAAGTTGTGTCGAATATGGGCCACTTCTGGTCCGACTCATCCCGACCTGATGGTGTCAGTTTTGATATTTCGGTCTAGCCAAAAAATTTTAGCCCGTGACTTACTCAATTCAAACTAAAATTTGATCGGACCAATTAGGTTAAAATTGATAATCCTAAATTTTTATATATAAAAGAGCACAAGAGTAGTTACAATTAAATGGTTTGACCTCTTAATAAAACTAAGATGATTTTTACTAATAATATTTTCACTCAAGTATACCTTATTGTTTGTGTTAAATATTCTTTTATCTTTTTCCTCTTAACAAGAAATTTGCAGTACTCTTTTTTAAGTATGTAATAAGACAAATTTTAAAAATATCTAATAATTTATAAATTACATATTTTAAATAAATTATTTAATGATTCAATAATTAAAAGTGTGAAACAATATATTCAATCCAATAGCACTTAATCCGGGTGCAATCAACAGTCTTAAAATCACGCCTATACATCTCAGCTTCTGTGAAGGACATGCAGTACATCAAAATTAAATGATTCAGAGTGGTCCCGAAAGCGAAGATACATGGCTTAATTAGTATCTTCTGCAGTCACTTCTTTTGAATCTTTCAACTGGAAGCTGAGATAGGGCATTCACCATGCAGGACAAAACTTTCATCATTTGATTACTTGCAAATTGCATAAAAACATAAAAGGAATTAGTAACTGACAAACTCGCCAATAAAGTCGTTGAGATTTGATAGGTACTGATTGATGCCGTCTAATTTGATTCAACATCACGTAGTTTCCTATTATGATCAATTTGATTGGTTAGGGGAGCCTAAAGTTGTGATAACACCGAGCCGATTTGAACTCACTAGAGACCTGGCCTTAAAAGAGGCCCAACGAATCCCAACGCACAGAACTAAATTGCATGAAAAGCCCAAACAAGAGAGGCATTAGATTAGATTAATGAAGGACTTGTAGTTAGAGTCCACGTCAATAATTTCACGCTACTCATACTAGGTGTGCTTCACGCTCTTTATTTCTTTCTCCCTATTCGAGTCTTCGCAATCCCCAAAATCTCAAAAATAGTTACAAAGAGAAGAAAAGGCGATAAAATATATACCCTGATAATTCAGGAACTGATTGTTTGAGGTAACAATAGATCATATCTGTGTCTTAATTAATTCGTCCTAGCCCGCACGGTGCAATCTCTTTCGCTTCCTTCCGTTAGTTTCTTTCGTTTCTTTCCTCTGATTTTTGATCGTTCTTTTCGGGTTTGATTGAAGGTTTTGATCGGAGAAGATAAACGTTGTCGTAATTGTAAGGAATGGCGGTTGTATCCGAGGAAACCACACAGATATGCAGTCACTGGTAGTTTTAAATTAGAACTTTCTGGTTGTAGTTTTGCTCCGCTTGTTAATGTTTTGAAATGTTTTATTGTTTTTTCTCCTGGGTGTGCAGAAGGTTTGACTGTTAATTGTTTGTTTTACTGATTTTGGTTGTTTGCGGGATTCTTTGATGTGAATTTTTGTATTTTCTGTAATTATGAGACAATTAATCACATTCTTGTACTATGCTTAGAAGGCAGACCAAAATCAGACTTTTTGCTTTTAAATTTTCTTGAGTTGTCCGGATTTGTTTGAATGGAGCTCATTTGATCTCCTTATTGATCTTTCAATGTTGTTTTCGTGCACCTCTGGTCAACTCACCGATGAGTCAAAGTGTCCACAATTTTGGTTGAAGTTTAATTGGATGATTGGGAAAATGTTTTTGAAGGCTTTGACACCGTTAATTTGGATAGAGGGAATAATTAGTTGTGTGGCAAATTTGGATATTAACGCTATGTTTCTGTAATCTGCTACGAGGAAGGAAATATGGTCTTAGTGTCAAATCTGTGGGGCAAATATTTTTGCCAAGTCTGTGCTCTTATTTGTCTCTTTGAGATATTTATATCTGTTGTCATGCTTTACTATCGATTAAAAGAAACTAATGGGAAGTGATACATGTTTCGGTATGTGGATGAATGTGCTAGCCATTGGATTGTATAATTAGCAGAATTTCATTACAAACCTTTCTTTCGCTGAATGATAATATATCTTGTGAATTGAGTTCTTTTGTTTTTGTATGTCTTTGATATGTGATATAAAATGCATAATTCAACACATCGAAAGCCCATGGAAATCATACTTAGGAGATTTTACAACATGATGTGGTTGATATGTGATTTTCTGGTATAATGAATCATGTGGCTGAGTAATATTTGTTTTATGCTTCCAGTGACAGGGCTATTCCTTTGTCCAATATTGATTTGCATTTTGCGCATTGTTCTCGGAATCTTGAGAGGTGTAAAGTTTGTGGTGATATGATACCAAAGAAACATGCCGAAGAACATTTCTTGAATACTCATGCTCCGGTATGCTGATTTTGATTATTTAGCTTTTTATGTAATCATTTCTTGAAACATGCCGAAGAACATTTCTTGAATACCCTTATGTGACTTCCTTTGAAAAGGAAGTACTCTGCTCATTCGTATCTTGTTTCCAAGTAAGACGAGTGAACCTTTTTCATTCAGAAAATTGACATATAAACAATGAGATGTTATATGAATGCTTGTTAGCATACTACTGATGATCAGTTCATCTCAACTAGGTGATGAATAGATCTTGTGTCTTTAGTGGTTTTGTCAGGAAAGAAGTGGGAGATGGACAGGTCACATAAGTTTGAATGGAAGAAATATATGGTGGATGATAATAAGGTTCTTTGGTGCCTTATTTCAATCAGTTTTTAGTTATTTGGATCTTCCATTGACGTATTTAGGAATTTTTTAAAATTTTTTCATCACAAGTTGATCGGGTTTTGATATTCGATGGGGCTTCATGATGATGAGGAGTAATTTATTGGGACTGATGTTGACATTGTTGGGTCTTTCTGAATGTTTTGGTCAATGTTTTATGGACCTGAAGCATAGCTAGAAGTGGAAGCCAACTTTCTGTGCTTATACTTTGATCAACTTTTGTTATTTTCTCTATCCAGCATGGTTGAAGTTATTATATTCCGATAAGAACTGCTGATGCAATGTGGTAACTATTTTAGGACTATATGGTAAAAAGGTATTGCCACTTTAAGCTGCTCATTAGTTTCAAATATAAGTTGGTACTTATTATGATGATATTTTGTTTTCCTGAGTGGTCAGCAGTCTTCTCTCTAAACTTGATATTGAAGATTGAAATGATTACTGAGCTGTTCTGGTTCATGTTACTCATATAATAATAGAGCAATAAAGTGATTTTTGTGAAGAGAATTTTACTTTTAGCTAACCTTTGATTCTGAATTTCTGTTCTCTTCTTTGCTGACTAACCTATATGGACCAGGTAGCCTGCTCGCTCTGCAGTGAAACAATGGAACGTGAAATTTTAGCCATCCATAAGGGTGAAAATTGTCCCCAAAGGATTGTCACCTGTGAGTTCTGTGAATTTCCATTGCCTGCAATTGATCTAGCCGAGCATCAGGTAAAGCTTATTGTTGAATAGCATGATGATAGATTTTTCAGTTGCCTATTTTAGCACCATGAAATTTTTTTTTTTGGGGACTTTAGGAGGTATGTGGGAACCGAACAGAACTTTGTTCCTTGTGCAATAAGTACATTAGACTTCGAGAGAGATATAACCATGAAAATAGGTGCACTGGTGTACCAGATGATACCGTGGGAACTTCCAGGTATAACTCTACCCTTCTGAGAACGTGAATGTTGATGGTTCTTTATGGTGCTTTGTAGACATACAGTTGAATTGTCTTTTTTTTTTTCTTGCTTGTTTTGAATTTTGTTATACACAGGGCTTATTATGTTAATCTAAATCTGATTAATTTGCTTTTTAAAAAAATATTTGATCATGCTGTAAGTATTCATAATTCTCCTGCACCCTTTTTCTGGTGCTCTGAGCCATAAATGTTATGGGCTATTTGACTGGGTCTTGTACGCCAAATTAAAGTAAAGATGCAGAAATACCTGAACATGTGGCTTCATTTTGGGTTATAGTTATTTGTGGTGTGTTTTTCTCTTTCAATATCTTACTGTTAAATCTGTGTCTAATTTGTTATGAAGTATTAATACATATTATCCCCGTTACTGCACACTAAATAATGTGTACTTGGAGGAGGAAATCTTCCTCTATTGTTTACCTGCGCCAACTCGCAGAGAAATCATTCAAGTTTTGGTGCCATATTACTGATCCTCAATTTCTGTCACTTTGCCATGTTTCAGTTTTACTAGAAATTTATTAGCTTGCTTCTTTCTGTAATTTTGTAATAATCAAGTTAATTTGGAATATGGGCTGAAGGGATGTCAGACCTGCTGAAAGAGGACAAGGAGCACAAAGAAGACCGCCACCTGAGTTTTCAAAGAAAAGATTCCTGTTCACCATTGCAATCACTGGCATTGCTGTCATATTAGGATCACTTCTTTTCCAGAGGAAGCCAGAGAATAATCAGATGAATTAGTTTAAGAGATATACGTACCCTAACCCGCTTATGTACATTAGCTTTAGAGCTATTTATTCCATTTGTGAGACGTGTATGATCTGGAAGCATAATTTAGTTACTTTTGCGAACTCGCTGGGATTGTAAGACATTGACAGATCATTGCATACATGGTATCCATGTTAGAGATATAATTTACCATTTGGTTGCATACATGACAGATCTTTCTGAAGGTTAAGTTGTCTTCAATTACACTTCCTGTTAGGGCAAAAGCTTCCTAATTTGTCTTCAACTGCCCGAAGAGCCCCCGGAAGGTGGGGATCAAACTGTTTGTTGGTAATGGATGTTTTTTCTTTTTCTTTTTGCTGGAAGGTATTAATGTAATTTAATGGTAACTACTTCCAACCCATGTAGGGAAGGGGAGTAGTTGGTGCAAATTGGCCTTTATATCAAATGCCCCGATTCTCACGATTCACGCCTGTCGTGTTTTGGTGGTTGTCGATCAACGTCATAATTTACTCTCTCACATTACTTTCATCTTCAAGTTACCAGCATTTCTACATTCCGGGGGTTCACATTGTTGGATTTGCTTCCATAAAAAAATTGACAAGTACGGACTTTTCAAATGATCTGTAGTATTTGGAAGAGAGGTGGAAATTCTTAAGAATCCACAATTTTGTGATAGGTGGTGGGGTTTTATTTTTTGCGGAAGTCTATTATTCGGTAGTTAGAGCATGTGATAGGTGCGTCCGCTTGGTCCGCCGATGGGGTGGTGTACCAGTTGAGCCCTTAGAGAGGTGTATCCGTTTAGCCCGCCTATGGAGTTTCCTCGAATAACAAAAAAAAAAAAAATCTTAAAGTAACATGCCCAAGTAAGTTTTTAATACATTTCAATAACGGATAAAAGGATTTTATTGAAAAAGGAGATAACTAATATTTTGATTTAGTCTTCTGTGTCAAATCCCCTTTACTTTTATCTCTTGCCAAAGATTAGATCACTTGTAATGATATGAATCAAGCATCTATTATTTAAGTATCAAAAGTTTTTTGAAATATATTGAAGAATATTAGTGAATCGTTAATATAAAGTAAAGATAAAGATCATAGAACCTCTCAACTACTTAATTATAGATTTTTACACAAAGAGTCAAGTTTTACTATTTCAAGAGATTGAGGTTAGACTTATAATATTAATTCAAGTGAACAAGCAAGTTGAAAAATGTGGTTGGTGCCAAGCATAAACGACAACTAGCAACGTTCTTCCGTTGACTTGTGACAGTTGAGAAACAAAATGTAACCACGTTGGAGTTATACTGGTGTCAAGCATCGGTCTTGTGTTCTATATGTAAATGGGAGAAATAGACTTTCCAACTTCCTAGAAAGGGTATCAACAGTGAAATTATTCTTGCCCTTTTTATATTGGATAGTAAAGTCATAACCAAGCA
>JANJEY010000001.1:27388981-27409009 GCA_024703695.1 Erythroxylum cataractarum | reverse complement strand
CTATAAGAATATTCAACGAAATACTAAGATATATAATATTTATACCCTTATAATTTTTTAAAGTCATGTCCTCATAAATCGTTTTACACATAAACAGCTAATACTCAACATCTAATTTTACCAAACATCAAATGACAAACAGCTAATATAATCAGCTGGTTAAATCAACCGATATAATCAGCTATCAACTAACAGCTAATAGAATCAATTAATAGCTAATGCAATCAACTGATTGCCAAATAAGGCCTTTGCCTTGCCTTAAGAAGTGGGTCAGATAATTGAGAAGTGTTTCAAGTCCTTTTTTTTGAATGAAAAGGAGAGAATATACTAAGTACATTGCATAACTGATTTGGGAAAACAAACCCTAGACATATCTTCTAAATAGAATGAGAGGCACCTTATAGGTGTAGTATCAAAAGTGGCGATTCCTAACTCAAAATGAGTGACAACGTTAGTGAGTCAATCAGCACATTGATTGTCCTCTCTATAAAATATGGCGAGATACAACTACCCAATTCCGAGCAAACATCTCGTTGATACCCATGATCAGGAGAATGTGAGACATTGTCCTTTTAGTTGAGGAGGACATGATAGTAATTACCGCTAGAGAATCCACATCTAATTCAACTTGACGATAACCAAGATCCCAAGCAAGCTTGAGTCCAGAGAAGACTCTCCAAAGTTCTGCAAAAATAGGGGAGTGTCAACTAATATTCTGAACAAAACCTCCAAGTCAAGCGCCTGTACTATCTCGAATAAGTCCACCTGCTAAGACTGAAGAGGAGATTCTTTTACACGCTCCATCCGTATTCAACCTTACGGGAGTTTAGACCAGCCTATAAGTTGTTCAATTCAAGGTCGGTGACCAATATTAGCTCTACCTTGCCAAAGCGAAACCTTGTGAATCTAGTGAACATACTCCAGTACATAAGATGTAGGGGACTCCAGCTTAGAAGAGTGTTCATAAAAAATGGTCTTATTTCGTCAGGACTATAGGAACCAATAGGCAACACCAAAGATAATTGACTAATCAAAGCCAAACACCAACCGTTGTTTTTGGAGATTCATAGCTAACCATTCGTGAGAGTTCAGAGTAAAAAAAAAAGTGGAGACTACCTGTGGAGAGGACGCACGCCACAAAGTTCGTGTTTTGGTACAGTCCCGAGCCACATGTAGCGAAGATTTTTTTGCTCGACAATGATAGCATGCAACCTTTGTAGTTTACTGTTTGCGAACTCGTTGTTGATTAGATAGTAAACGATCTTGCATAAGGAGCTAAAGGAATGTGCGAATTCGTTGAGAGTCATTCCAATGCCAGACTACCCTCCAAAATTCATCAGAATAATGTTCTGCGTAATCCATGATCATAGAATAAGTCGATGCTGTAGTGAACTGACCAGTGCCCGATATTTTTCATATTAGCTTATCTTGCCCTAAGTAGGGCTGAGGAGGCAAAATATCCACGACATATATGCAAATCGAGTGAGGGAACAGAGATTGGAACACATCCCATTTCCAAGAACCTGTGTTATCCACAAAGTGTTGAACTCTGAGATTAATAGCTGACTGTGGAATCAAAGCAATTGCATGAAAAATAAGAGATCTCATATCTTCAACCTAAGGGTCTAGCTAGAATCGAGTCTTGGTATTATCACAGATCACCATTTTAGGCTTTTAAGAACATAGTGTTAAGTTGCTTTCATACTCTTCCAAACCATTGAACCTCTTTAAGCATCGACTATGAAATTTCCACACATTTTCAGTTTAAATTCCTGACGCATAAATTTTGTTTGATTTCATTCTCAATAGTTTCGAAAAGACTAAAAGATAAAATAAGTAAGTAGGGTTTGGTTCACTTCTATATAATAATATTAATTTTCTTTTAAATAAAAAGAAAATTTTATTTGGTTGTTAATATTAACGTAAATATATTTTTATTATTGATTATAATTATATATTATATAAAACTTAAAGATAAATTATTTCTAATTAATTAAATTTATTTTAATCTCTTATATAATATTTATTAATAAATTGTCAATAAAATTATTTTATTTTTAAATAAGTAATTAAAAATTAAATTAAATTATAATTATTTAATCAAAATTTGAATTTTATATAATTTGAAAATATTTTAAATTTAATTATATTTAATAATAATTATTTAATTAATTTAATTATAAAATTTAAATTATTCATAATTAATTTAAATTAATTAAATATATAATATAAAATTAAAATATTCATAGTTTTTATTAATAATTAACATAACAAATAATTAAATAATATATATTTAGTTGATGCTAAATAATATTATGAAAAAAATACCTTTTATGTTTTTATAAATTTTGAAAATTGGAAAAAACCAAAACCAAAACCAAAACTAAAAATAAAAATAAAAAACTCAAACAAACTTATTTTTTTTATTAAATTTGAAAATAGAAACAAAAGACCAAAAACATAAACAGAAACAAACAAACCCTTACGGTGTACCATAAACAATTAGAGGATTTAAGTTGATACAAGTGTATCTATTATTTAAAAAAGGATAAAAATAAAATAATTTAAAATACAAGTGTATCATAAAGAGATTAATTAAATATTAATGACATATTACAATTTTTATTGTTATTTTTTAAAGAAATTTTAAGAGAGTAAATTTAAATCACTAATTTTAAAGATTACATAATATTTAAAAAAAAAAACTTAAATCACATAACTTCATACCTTTTACATTTAACAAATATTATTTCTCTTATGAATATTTTAATTATCATCTTCTATAATAAACGATTGATGAGATTAATAGAATAACATGTTAAAACTCTAGAAATTGGTGAAGCATTATTGTTTTGTTATATTGGTGAAAGAGATTTTAAAGTATATAAAATTAAGAGGAAGATAAGTAATAATCCCAAAAATATGTGCATTGAAATAAAAATAATTTTAAATAAGGCTTCGAATTAATCTACTAATTGGTAATGCAACTATCTTCAGGTAGTTTTCCATTGACATTAATTTAATGTTGTTCTTCTTATTACTCATCAACGCCATTCCTCTAAGCCCCAAAATGACTGTATAACCACTGAGGATAAGACAGTACTGGATTAGTTAAATATAATCTCATCAAATTGCTGAATCCATCCATAGAGTGCTTAATAACGTTAAAAGAGAATGAATATCCAATCTGTCTTCAGATAATTACTTTAAGCTTCAAACATTTCGTCTTCTCAATTCACAATAGAAAGTCTCCTTTGGTAGGCTGCATTCCCTTATGAAATGGGTCAGATAATTAAGAAGTGTTTCAAGTCTTTACCTTGCCTTACGAAATGGGTCAGATAATCAAGAAATGTTTCAAGTCTTTACCTTGCCTTATGAAATGGGTCAGATAATCAAGAAATGTTAATTTCAGGTCTTTACCTTGCCTTAAGAAGTAGGTCAGATAATTGAGAACTGTTCCAAGTCTTTATTGACTATGAAATTTCCACCTTAAGAAGTAGGTCAGATAATTGAGAACTGTTCCAAGTCTTTATTGACTATGAAATTTCCACACATTTTCGGTTCAAATTCCTGATGCATACATGTTTGGCTCCTACACCGCCACATCCTCTTGCTTCCTTTCCCTCGACCACATAGTCCATCCACGAGCGAAGACTATGTTTACTCACTTTAATTGCAAAGTCAACTTTAGCTTCTTTTTCCATAGCCATTTGATGAGTTGATGTTACTTGGAGACTAATCCATTCCTTGGTTCTATCTTTGCATTGGTCTGTATGAGAGTTACCACTTTCCACTTAAAAAACATCAGCTCTCGCTCACTATCTTCACACACTTGAAACATCAAGGCTATGGCTCTGAGTTTGCGCTGTTACCTACCATGGCTTCCAACTGCAATGTTCTTTCTCCTTTCTACCTCCTTTTGCACTACTATGGTCTCGTGCCACAAAACCAACACGCGGTACAGTGAGTACTGTGCATCCTTTGTTCCTGAAACAACCCCGACTGATCCTGAAACCACCGTCATACCATTTCATCCACAGCAAGATGGCTACTACCTTGGTGGAGATGGAATACAGGATAAACAATCGAATTCATCCGAGTTTTATTTCTCTACAGATAACAGGAGAATCCTACTGTTCAGTACCAATCATGTCTACAGTACTGTTGACGAAGATGTCTACAAGGTTGAGGGAAATCTCATCCTCCAAACCTCGGCGAACACCTTCTATTTTGATCAACTTTCCTACAGTTACTCCTACTCTCCCCAGGTCTATCTCAGTGGGTCTCAGAGGGGTGCCTTGAGCTTCGAAGTAGAAGGGTTCTGGTCAAAGTCTACTGGTAGGCTTTGCATGGTGGGCTCGGGTACTACAGATCCCGAAGAAGGTAAATCTCGTGTTCTTGAGGCTCTTGTTAAGATTACTGGTGTTCATACTTCAGCTAACATCACTAGCTTGGTCAGAGGAACCATTACAAGTTTGAGTGCTTCTGATAGCGAAAGTTTCTTTAAACCTATTTCCTTGTTGATTTTCCATAAAACGAATTACGAGTATACTGAGGTTTCAAAAGATTTGGACCATGTTTGTGCTGGTGGGGATGATGTTCCGGCCAACATGTTAGTTAGGTTGCCACTCAGCACACATATATGTTCGTTATTGTATCGCTCATTTAATGTATTCCGACTGGAGTATCCAAGTGATTGCAACTCTCATCAGAAATGTAATCCTTTAGGTGGGGCAATTGGGTACTTGCCTCCAGCTATGTCTTTGAGGCCACTTCAATGTTCAGAAGACAAACAAAGCCTCAGAATTCTGTTGGAATTTCCCAACAGTAGCTATGCTAATTATTATCTACCGTTCAATCCAAACATCACATGGATTGCAGAAGGATCATGGGATTCAAAGAAGAATCAGTTATGTGCTGTTGGTTGTCGAATCAACACAACTGATTCATTTGACGGTTCCCACATTGGGGATTGTTCTATGAGGTTGAGTCTGAGATTCCCTGCTTTTTGGTCAATCAAGAATACTAGTAGCATTATTGGACAAATTTGGAGCACCAGAACTGTGGGAGATTCAGGTTACTTCGGTAAGATTAAGTTTGAGAGCTACAAAAGTGGTCAGATTGAGATTCCAGGGCTGAAGTACAATTACACCGTGATTGACAATGCAAAGGCTTCATGCAAGACAGATAAGCCTAGTGGAAACACACCGAAGCGATATCCAGAAATAACTTCGCGAGACCTGCGACTTGATATGTATGTCAGAGATTCCAGAAAAAAGAGAATCGGATGGGGGAACTCGCGTCCAGTCTTTATCGGTAATAAATTTCAGTCACGGAATTATGTTGTGATGAGTTCATCAACCTCAAGCCCGAGCCCGCCTTCGAAAATTCGTGATAGCGCCCCACAAAATATTAGCTACAACATATATATGAGTTTGTCCTCCTCAACCAAGGGATCCGCTAAGACGATTGAAATAAGTGCTGAAGGAATTTATGATGCTGAAACTGGACGAATGTGCTTGGTGGGTTGCAAAAATCTTGATTCGAACAATCTGGCACAGGGTAGTGATTCTATGGACTGTGAGATTCTTATAAATCTCCAGTTTCCTCCGGAAGATTCAAATGATCGCGTAAAGGGACATATTGAAAGCAAACGAACAAAATCGGACCCTCTATTCTTTGAAACTCAGTCATTATCTGCAGTTTCCTTCAGTTCTCGCTATGCTAAAGATGATATATGGAGGATGGACTTTGAGGTCATCCTTGCTTTGGTTTCTAACACTCTGGTTTGCTTGTTTACTGTATACCAAATCATGTATGCAAAGAAGCACCACAATTTGTCCTCTTCCATCTCGCTTCTCATGCTTGTGGTACTTACTCTTGGCCACATGATTCCTCTAATGCTGAACTTTGAAGCTTTGTTCACAAAAAAGCAGGGTAGACGAATTCACATTTACAGGACTGGAGCTTGGCTAGAGCAGAACGAGGTGATTGTGAGAACGATCACAATGGTAGCTTCTCTCTTACTGTGTCGACTTCTATTGGTTGTATGGTCTGCAAAATTTGCTGATGAAAACCAGAAGGCCTCCTGGAATGCTGAAAAGAAGACAATGTATGTGTCTTTGGCATTATACATAGCAGGAGGTTTGATTGCTGTGTTTGTGAGTTGGAGGAACAACAACCTTGGCGACGTCCAGATGAATTCTTCTCGTTATAGCAAGCACCAACAGCCCCTTTGGATGGGTTTAAGATCATACGCTGGTTTGTTGTTGGATGGTTTCCTCTTCCCTCAAATCCTTCTCAACATTTTCCAAGACTCGGCAGCAAGTTCTCTCTCACAATTCTTCTACTTAGGAAACACAATTGTGCGGCTTGCACCACACGCATATGATCTTTACAGGGCACACAACTATGTTGATGAATTTGAGTGGTCATATACGTACGCCAATCCTGCGACAGATTACTTCTCAACTGCTTGGGATGTAGTTATTCCACTAGTAGCTATGCTTCTTGCTGCAATCATATACCTTCAGCAGCGCTTTGGTGGTCGTTTTCTTTTGCCCAGGAGGCTTAAACAAATTGGAGCTTACGATAAGATACCATCTGTTAGTGACCCGTAGGTGAAGGCGGGGCTGTACTTTTCCGTAATCTGTACTAGTGCTGTATAATTTCTGTGAGAATACAGCTTTTAAAGTGGGACTGGAATAACTCTTCTTTATGGTTTTGTGTCTTCTGCTGCTAACATGCAGTAGTATAAAATGCAGTAGTACCTACGTTCAAGTGTCTTGATACAAATTGAGCCGTCCTCTCCCCTCATCGTACTTAAACATGCAGGTTCTTGAATGTCCTGGTGATGAATGCTTTTGTCAAGTTGGTTACTTCTTAGAAGCGACAGTGCGCGGACAAGCTTGGATTTTATCTCATCAGTTCTGATTTCAAGTTCAGTTTATTTATTTCAGTAATTACTGAATGACTTGACATTTTTTAGTTGTAGTAAAGTAAACTAGTCCAAATTGGCTTCAGAAAAACTACACGATCTTTATGTGACGTAAATCCATGGGGAAACAATTTCCATGTTGATAGACAACGAGATATGGAAGTAATTAGAGTGTCAGCGAAAACAGAGAAGCCAGAAGTATGAACTGGGTGCAAAAGGTCCAAAGATTTGCCTATTGTCAAGGTGAAACATGTTAAATGATCCATCAGGAAAAGAGAGAAAATAAGAAGACGAAAAAATAAAGAGAACCCTATAGTCTGGTGAAATGCTTTTACTGAAAGCAAAGTAGTCCTTGGATTGTTGTTTTAAAGAAAGGCCGAAAGCAAGAGTGTAGAGTATATATATACACTATATGAGAACCAAGGTACAAAAGAGAGCAGTTACTTGCAGATAATGTTAGGGAATCATGAGGCGATCGGATTGTCCCAAAGACTTCTATGATGACTCAAGCCGCAACAAATGCAATTTCTCAACAAATGGCTCTATAGCTTCTGCCTCTTCTTCCGGGGCAAATGCCATGCATATGCTAAGCTCTTGCACTGCCTTGCCATATTCCCTGTCGTTTGCAATCAAATATTTTTTGTCAAGCACCATAAAAAACTCGTCCAAAATATAGAAAAATTTAAGCCTGTAAGTTCATACCGATTATAATACAACATCATGCCATGGTCCCTTCTCAAAGTCCAATTATGAGGCTGTAGGACTAATAATCTTTCCGAAGCCATTATTGCCAGCCTGCAAGAAAAATCTACAACCTCAGAACATGAATAGAAGTTGTATTGCTAATTAATTTAAAGAGTCATTCTCCATAATACAAGGGTTAAGGGTATTAAAGCCAGTACTAACATTGCCATGAATCTCAGTTTTTTAGCTGAAAAATATGAAAAAGGACAGCATACCACAATCCAACAAAATTAACCAACAAATACTCGGTTTGATGTTCATAAACCTACAACCTTTGAGTTATATGACAATATGAAACCCAAAATTCCTGCACAGAGAATGTCAGAAGTATCTTTGATAAATCATCTACCTATTCCAAATGGCAAGAGAGAAGAGCAGGAATTGATCAAACTAATAAAGATGCTCATTCAGAAAGAGAGAAGAAAAACCTAAGTGAAGTACAGTTTGTATTTTAGAAAAATTAGCCTGTAAAAATTGCTTCACCATTTGATACTGTGGATAAGAGCTGATTTGCTCTATATTATATTACTAAGAGAATGTAGTACATATATACATGAATAGGAGTACAGAATAGGCTAGATAATCTATATAGATACAAAAGATAATCCTAGGATAATGTTTATCTCTAAGATGTTGCTATCTAATCTATAGAATCTGATTACAATCAGATTATAATCTTATGAGATAATATGTATCTTGACCACACTCTCCCTCAGGTTGGATCATAGATTATCAATCATGTCTAACTTGCTGATACATTCTTCAAGCACTTGTATTTGAAGACGTTTGGTAAACACAACTGCTGTCTGCTTCTTCGTTGGGACATAAGTTAGGCATATAGTCCCATCTTCTATCTTCTCCTTGATAAAATGTCGATCAACTTCAACATGCTTTGTTCTCTCATCAGGTGGACTGGATTGTGTGCCATGCTTAGGACTGCCTTGTTATCACAATAATGTTTTCTAGGTGACTCAAAATTGATTCCCAATTCTGTTAGTACTCTCTTTAACCAGAGACTTTCACAAATCCCTTTTGCAACTGCTCTTAGTTCAGCTTCTGCACTATTCTTGGCTACCACCTTTTGCTTCTTACTTTGCCAGGTGACCAAATTTTCCCACATGAAAGTATAATACTCAATGGTTGATCGTCTATCCTCTTCTGAACTTGCCCAATCTGAATCAGTTTATATTTCAATTGATCTTTGATCTCCCTTTTTAAATAATAATCCTTTCCCACTAGTACCCTTTAAATACCGTAGGATCTTATAAACTGCCTCAAAATGCTTCCTCCTTGGTGCATGCATGTAGTGACTTACAACACTAACGGCAAAGCAATATCTGGTCTAGTATGAGACAAATAAATCAATCTTCCCACTAGTGTATGGTATCCTTCACCATTAACATGTTTATCCTCTTCATCCTCAAACTTTGTACTGTTAATGGGAGTGGTGCTTGGTTTACATCTTAACATTCCAGTCTCTTTCAAGAGATCAAAAATGTACTTCCTTTGTGAGATGTAAATCCCATTCTTTGATCTCACTACTTCCATGCCTAGAAAATACTTCATTTCTCCTAAGTCTTTAACTTCAAATTCTTTCCTCAAAGCTGACTTGAGTCTTGTAATTCCTCTGCATCATCACCAGTTATGACAATATCATCTACATACATAATCAAAATTGTCTTCTTACCTTCAATTCTAAAGAACATTGTATGATCCGACTGAGCTTGTGTGTATCCTCCTATTTTTAGGACTTTGGCAAATCTTTCAAACTAAGCTCATGATGATTATTTCAGCCCATATAGGGATTTTCTTAGTTTGCATACCCAATTTCCTCCTCCTTCCTCATCAAACCCTGGAGGAAAGTTTCATGTACACTTCTTCCTTTAGTTTGCCATTCAAGAAGGCATTTTTAATATCAAGTTGTTGAAGTGGCCAGTCGAAGTTAGCAGCTACAGATAGCAGTAGTCTGATAGTGTTTAGCTTGGCCACAGGTGCAAATCTCTCCTTGTAGTTCATCCCATAGGTCTGAGTATAGCCCTTTGCTACCAATCTTGCTTTATACCTCTCGATGGAACCATTAGCCCTATATTTGACTATGAATAACCACCTACACCCCACGGGTTTCTTTCCTTTTGGCACATCAACTTCTTCCCATGTTTCATTCTTGTCAAGTGCTCTTATCTCTTAGAAAACTGCTTCTCTCCATTCTAGAACTTTATACCCTTTTTGTGTAGCAGAGTAACCCAGAAACAAACATTTTTTTGGATCTTGGATCAAGTTTGTTGTGTGAATAACTGTGAATAAAGACTGTACACCCGGAAACTTTTAGAGGAAGGTTAGTTTCAAGATGAATAGTAGTATGGGTTTCTTGAAATTTCTGAAGAGATGTTTTGAAATAAAGAACACGATTAGGCATTCTATTAATAAGGTCAGTTGCAGTAAGAATAGCGTCCCCCCAAAAGAATTTTGGAACATTGCTAGTGAACATCAAGGCCCTAGCTACTTCAAGAAGGTGTCTATTTTTTTGCTCAGCAATCCCATTTTGTTGAGGACTATTGACACAAGTACTTTTGTGAACAATTCCATGTTTTTGGAAGAATGTATGAAGATGTTGATTAAAATATTTAGTACCATTGTCAGTATGAAGGACTTAAATACATGTTTGGAATTGATTTTTTATCATTTGATAAAAGTTGATGAACACGGTAGAGACTTCAGTTTTATCCTTCAAAAGAAACACCCAACAAAAACAAGTATGGTCATCAATGAATATAACAAACCACTTTGAATTGGTTCTATTAGTAACACGAGATGAGCCCCAAAGATCACTATGGATAAGTGAAAAAGGTTTTGTGGGTTTGTATTTAGACCTTGTAAAAGAACTTCTTTGATGCTTAGCAAATTCACAAGCGTCACATTGAAAACAAAGATCTTTATTTATTGAAATGTTTGGAAACAACGGTGACATATATTGGAAGTTTGGTTGACCTAACGTCTTATGCCATAACAATAGTTCATCAATCTTAGGAACAATCACACTATTACCCAAGCTATAAGGAGTAGAATGACTTTCTTCCTCTTTAGCACTGCCAATCATCTTCTCCGATGACAGGTCTTGTATAACACAATGAGTAGGGAAAAAATGAGCACTACAATTAACTTCCCTCGTCAATTTACCGACTAAAAGGAGGTTACATTCTAGATTCGGAACATGTAGAACAGAATTTAGTTTCATAGAATCTGTTACTTTGATATCTCCTTTTCCTACAACTGAAGAGGAATCACCAATTGCCACCTTAACCTTTGCGTGCCTAGCACCAGGAAAATATGAATGAAATAGGTTATAATCATCTGTCATATGGTCTGACGCTCCAGAATCAACTATCCATTTCTTCCTACTACATAAAGATAAAAAAAGCTTTTACGATATTACCTCTCATAGTAGCATTAGCAACTGTGCTTGTCTTCTATTGGTTGCTGTCATTTTGGAGATTTTTTAGTATTGCCAATAGTTTCCCTAGTGAAATATTCAGCTCACCATCTTCTTGTTTCTGACTATCTTCATATTTTTCTATTCCCCCTTCACTACATACTTGGTAGCCTCGATTTTTGCCCTTTTTTGGTTTCCAGGCTTTTCATGGATGTCCCAACATGTGTCTTTGGTGCGACCATTTTGTGTACAATGATCACACCACTTCTTATGACCCTTCTTATTGGGTTCACCACAGGACATCAGTGTAAATGCTTCATTGGTAGGTACTGGAGACATATTTTGTTCTTCTTTTGGCTGTTGTTTTAGAATGATTTTCCTCCTTGCGACTTCCCTTCTAACTTTAGAAAAAACTTCTTTAGCTACTGGCACAGGAACTCCATTTAGGATTCTTCCACGGGCATCATCCAAGTTTTTGTTGAGACCAACCAAAAATTCAAAGACTCTTTCTTTTTCAATTTTTTTGTTGTACATCACAGCATCTTCCTTACACCTCCACTCTTCATCCGACAAAAGGTCAAGTTCCTGCCACAATGCTACCATTTCGACCCAATATTTCATAACTTCTCTATCACCTTGCTTCATTTGCCACAACTTTGTTTTTATCTCATAGATTTGTGATGCATCCTTTCCATCAGAGTATGACTGTCGCACCCCTTCCCAGATTTCTCCAGCTGTTGGTAGAAACATAAAGGTGCGTTTGATCGGTGGGTATCATGGCATTGATAAGCCATGAAGAGACCATGGAGTTGTCTATCTCCCACTGTTCTGCAACTTGCGAGTTCTTTGGGTCTAGAATGTTTACATCTCCGGCAATAAAGCGCAGCTTCCCGTGTCCTCCAATGACAAGTTTCATAGCTTGAGCCCACTCCCGATAGCTCATTCCATTCAATTTGTCAAAGACGATGACAACTAAAACTCCTTCAAGACCAGAGGTCATCGATGACTAACCTCTAGTCGGGTTTGGGTTTGCCATGGAGGATCCCTCAAGATTGGAAGTCATTTCTTGGCTTGCCAGGGTTGACTCCTCGGTTTCACTATCTCTTTCACGTGGCTCTAATACCATGTGAATAAGAACTGATTTGCTCTATATTATCTTACTAAGAGAATCTAGTACATATATACATGAATAGGAGTACAAAATAGGCTACATAAGCTATACAAATACAAAAGATAATCCTAGGATAATGCTTATCTCTAAGATACTGTTATCTAATCTATAAAATCTGATTACAATCAGATTATAATATTATTAGATAATATGTATCTTGACCACAGACACTCACCCTGCATCACTGATCTTCCAGTCTCAACGCAATAGGGGAAGAACTTACGCTTAAGTTTGCACAATCTGTATGTTTAGTTAAGAATGAAGTTCAAGGATCATTAAATGCGTATAATGTTAATAAATTGCAAGAAGCACTTTTGCCACTAAGCTATCTACTGTAGTTGCAACTTTAAAGAAGGGCAATCCATATTGGTTCTGAGACTTGCTTCACATCAATGTCAATTTGAAAGGAATATTCCAATAATCAAACATAATCTTTCATATACTAATTGCTTGAACAAATATGAAACAAAAACTAAAAATGACTTCTGCAAAACTATCCAACAAGATAGAATGGTTCAAAAGCTGCATGTACATCTAAATGCATTACCTAAGATCTTGAGGTCGAAGCAGAGGAACATTTGAACTACGAGTCTTGCAAAGTCTTTTGTCAATATCATGAACGTCCCTAAGTGGGGTTGTCAGCATGAGTCCGTGACTTGACCTTGAAGCACGTTTCCAGTGAAGCCTCTGAAATTTTTTAAATTTTCATTCATATTAGGTGGGTAAAGATGATGAAAGAAACCGAAAGCAAGCATAAGGAGAATTAATGTTGCTGAAAAATTTACAGCACTAAAAAGAGAGTGTATACATGAAGGGATTCAAACTTACAATCAAATTGGCCAGAGCAATGCCAATTATGTCTCGCTTTGTAGCTATCTCAAGCCCCAAAAGTGAGTTGCTAGTTAAATCTGAAGCCTTTGACTTGGGGTTGTCCACACACGTTCCATTAACAATTGCAAACAAGCTGTGTCCTGAAGTTACCTTGAAGAGCTCCTACAGAGTAATAGCAAATTTGACAGTTAATCGAATTCCAAAATGGACGGAAAATACTATATCACTATATATACATTTATATAGTGATGCAAATTATAATGCCTTACAAGATTATAATCTATAACTTAAATGTGGTTATGCAATGAATACAGATGAAATTGGAAACGTGAAACACCTCAGGGTTTCCCATTTGGGGCCATATCAAAAAATCTTCCCCAACTCGAGATCCCACAATGGTTAGACCAAGTCGTCTACAAACTTCAATGTAAATTATGCTAAGTAAAATTGCTGCAACAAAAATAACCATAGTATCAGGCATGCGCAAGAAAAGCTAAGAGGTGCAGAATGATAAATGTTTGAAGCTTTACCACTGCCACGTCCAGTGCCTAGTACAGTGTGTAAGTATGAGTACTTAGAATCTACAACAACAGATGACCTCTTGAAGCCCCTTAACTCAAAGAGAACAACATTGACAGCATCCAAAACTTCAACCAAATAGCAGCCTATTTCTCTGGATTCAAGTTCTGCTTGCACTTCTTTTGCAATTGTATCCAACTCACCAAGCCACTCATTTGTTGTTTTTCCAGCCAAAGGCATCCACTCCAGAGAATTCCAATCTTGCGCATCTGATGAGACTGAAAGATTTCTCCTCTCACTCAAGAGTGAGCGAGCATCTATCTCTCTGTTTGCGGCTATAAATGCCTCATCTTCTGCTGCAATATACAGCAATGCCTACAACAGCAAATTTAAAACGCGGTAGGATGATGGATTTCCAGTTGTAGAAAGTTGAGCGTTTTAGCTCCAAAACAATGGTGGAGTTATACTATTAAGAAGTATATGATGTGGCAACGTACACTTGACAGCATAGTTCTGTCATCACTTGCAAACTGAAGAGGTGTACAAAGTAATGAATCCACAATTAAAAGGGCTTAAAAGTAATGAATCCACAATTAAAAGGAAATGGAAGATTCTTCTAGGAGAATGAACAGATCAACAAGGAAACATGCTTCCCACTTAAAATCATCTTAGAGCTGGACAGCAGAGAAATAGATGTGTACCTTTGCAAGTGAGATATCTTTGTCCTGGGACTGGAATGAGATTTGATGGGTAAACTTTTCCCTGGCAGACTTGGCAACCTAGCACATGTTTCAGCGTTATAGAATCAGAGGAAGTGCGCAAAGGATATGGCAGTAACAAGCAACCAGTTGCAGAAAAGACTAAAGATAGCACGTGGGTTCAACAAGCGAGATTAATTACGTAAGCAGATTGTACTAACTATGGCCATAAATAATATCAGGGAATGCAAAAAAGTAATAAAGATAAGGTATTCATATATAGGTTAACTGGTGTGTACAAACAGAACCTCCTGATAAATTTTGAGACGGGATGAGTCCCTCGTCATCTGATTGGTAGAAATAGGAGAAGATGAAGCTGAAGCTGAAATCGAAAGACTAGCACTTCCATTCCTAGTCCAGGGGAAAGGGGTCCTCCTCTTCCACCTCCAAATCCCACGTGGACCATGATGATCATGATCATACCTGATGAATGATGATCATCGTGTAGTGTAAAGAAAAGGGATTTGCAATTGTTTTTCTTCCTAGAATCATTTGAAACTTCCCTAGACTTCTACTTCACCTAAAACTTTTCTCAACTTCAATTTAAGTTCAAGAATAGTTTAGGTTGAAACAAAATAAAAATGGAATACACCCACGTATTTGTATATATCTAAAGAACATCAGAATATCCTTAGTATTAGTTAAGAAGTTCGTTTTCAGCAACAAATACAATTAAAATCAAAATTTGATTAATCATATAAAGAAAGTGTGGAAAAAAAAAGATAGAATATGATAATCACCTCATTCTGATCTTGAGAGGCTGAAGATCACAGTGAATTGCCACCTTGGTGGCAGCGGACGCAGAACAATAACAAGTCATAATCAACAGTTTTGATTATTAAAAGTAACGAAAGCAAAGTTCTTCCCTTTCTGAACGTTTCTTGTAGAGAGAAACTGTAATTGCAATTGATTTACACATACAGAATGTGAAACAACAACAACACAAACCTGAGGAGTAAGAAGAAGTTGATGGCAAAAAGAAGAAGACTTTTAGAAACCCAATACATTAGAAACAGTAACAGTAACAGAGATTATAAAAAAAGGGTGAGATTTCGTGATCTTTCATGGCAATAAAAGAAGAAGATGAAATAGTGGCAGAGAGAGAAGTGTCTAAGAATCTGCATTTAGTAGAAACACAACAATAAAAATAATAAGAAGAAGAAGAAAATGATGATGGCTCAGATGAAATAGTTGCAGTATCAATAGCAGCAGAAGTAGGAGAAGGAGAAGAAGAAGAGCAATAATCAGTAAAGAAGATGATCTTGAACTTTTTCACAAAATCCATTGCAGGCTTTTTAAAAATGAAAATGTAAATTAGCTACTTTATGGAAAAAATGTAAAAAGGAGGGAAAAAAAAAACTTTTGGTTCTTCTACATCATCAAAAACCCAAGAACCAATAATGGAAGATAATTTAGAGAAAAAAGAATAGGAAAGACCCACACAAAGGAACAAAAGAAAGAGGAAGAACAGAGCAAAGAGGGTGAGCCACCGGAACTGGCTTACAAGGATCAAATTACCCTTTAGGCCCTACCAATGCCACTCATTTATTATGGTTTCCTTTTGAAAAATATAATATAATTTTCTTACATTATTAAAAGTACTTAAAATATTCTTATCTAAAATCTAAAGGGTTATTTTTTAATTTTTGATATTAAAATCAGTACAATTAAATAAATTTTATAAAAAGCTTAATGATATATATTAAGAAAAACTCTAAAATTTTATTATCATAAAATGTTTGCAAATATAAATTAAAATTATAAATAAATCCATATACTACAACAACAAAATTTAATAAGATTCCTTTTAGAATGCGGAATATAGAGAAGTCCAATAATACGCAGCATAGCAAGTAAATTTTTTCTGATAGATAAATTAATACTTATACAAAATATCAATAAAATTGTATAACTAAATATATAAAATTATGAAATGCAATACATAATAAAGATTAACAAAATAAGATAGAATAAATAAATAAATACACAAATTAGGATAAAAAAGACAAATACAAGAATAGGTCATTACAATAAAATAAAAAAACTTAGTAAAAAATTACATAGGCTAAACAATTTGAAAAGACGTATTACTTAATTAAAATATTAAGGCTATTTATATAATTTAGAGGACTTAAGAGAATGATAAAGGCCTCTTTATTTAAGATCCTTTATCCATATTCTAGTGCCCCAAAAAATTTTATTACGGATCATGTTCTTAGTAAGTTCCAGCAAAGTTAATGCCATTTTTTATCACTATATCCTAGTTCTTTTTCGGTCATCATTTTTCTCCTTACAGTCTTTTAAGTATTATTTTTTGGATTTTCTCATTAAAATGTTAGGATATCTTTTTGTAACATGTTCATACCACCTAAGTTTTGTCTTTATTAATTTATTATTAATACTAAACAATTTAAAATGTTCTCTTTAACAATATGTTTTTGACTTAAAAAAAAAACGGAGCAGTCTCTTCTCTCCCCTCATAAATAAATACATATATTTAGTCTAAAAATAAAGAATTTATTAGTTGTGACCTCTATATAGGGGCAAATGTTTATTATGTAGATGCTAAGAAATAGGTAAATGTTGGATGAGACGTGAAGTTATTAAAAAGCGAAGCGATAGCAGTGAAGATGGAGATATAATATCATACTACTGAGTTTAAATGGGACGAAAGACTACTTGAAGGGAAGCAAATTTAAGTACCATCGATCTTGTTGACTTTAATTTTATCTTTAAAGAAGCGCATACTTCTTGCTGAAAACCAATCATTGGTAGTTGACTTTCGTTTAATCATCTTAATTTTTGCTTTTTTTTTTCAATTTTCTTTTAAAGACTACAAATTAGGACTATTTGCGTTTGGTCCAATGTTTTGATTCATAACATATCATGATGAATTTACTTTTTTTTTAATTTATAAAATGAGAACATCTCAAATCAAAAAAAATTACCGCTGGTTCAAGAGTTTGCTGCATTTAGTAGAAATCGACCGCCTATTTGGGTTGATGAATTTACTTTTAATTTCCAAGGCAATTGGTTTTAATTTTTGGGAATAGGAGTGTAATTTAAGCAACGAGTGTTTATTTGTTAATTGAAAAGAAGTAGGTGGGGCACATGAGCATGGAAAGATGAAGTCACAGCCAAAATGACAGAGGCTATTAAAAAGACAGATATAGCTGTCAGATCAAATAGACGAATTGGAGTGATTTGGTATATAAATATTCCAATCCATAAACACGTACAGTACTTTCGTAATGGAAGATGCCATGGATAAGTGGAGGATGACGAGGATTACATGTCTCTTTAAAGATAAAGAAATGCAACCTGACGTAGCCAACATTTTGCTTTAGCCTCCATTTCTGGTTTACTTCCACTTGCAACCATTTAGTATCAAGCAAAGTAAGAAGATACGATACCAATAGTCATGGCTGTGGAGACCTGAGCGCATACTGGGGAGTAGGTGACGATAGGAGTCTTTAGTTTAATATATTGGCACAGACCTTTCGATTAGAGAAATCAGAGGCGATGTTATCTGACTTTTACGGTTAAAGGACGTACGTTTAGTGTCAGAACGGACAGCTGCCGGCCAACGACCCAATAAATCTTCGGCTTTGCTCTATCCATTCGAACAAAGTAGACCCCCACTTGCCTATGGGTCTAATTGCAGGCCTCAGTCACATGACATTTGGACCTGCAGTTACATTTCCAGTACAAGATAATCTATAACAATTATTTTTACCAGATCTAATTTTAAAAGAATTCTATATTCTCACAGCTAAATTTCGATTAAAAATATATATATAAAAAAGTCAATTTAGGCCGACAGTTGAATTTAGCATTTTGGGATGCGCAAAGTCCATACAAGTCTACTTATTCTAAGTTAACCAAAATTAAACTCGTATTTGATCCTCCCAAATTATTTTTAGGCTATTTGTCAGGCTTTACGAGGCAGTTCTTTATTGAAGACTTCTAATTAATTAGCATATAGTATCCTTAAGAGTACTTTGAAATGGCGTTTTATTCACCGGACAAAAGAGACTTTTAGAGATAATTTTAGAAAATGTTTGAATAATATTACATATTTAATGGAATCAACAATGTTAATGTCATATATACATTTATTGCCTCTCGTCCGATCAACTCCAACCAAAGCTACAGATAATAATAAACTCTTTGCAATGTGACATGTCAAAAATCTTATTACGAGAAATATATCAACTAACTCTGGCTACTTTTGACAAATTATATCATCATCATCATCATCATCCAGTCTGAAATTTCGCAATAAAGTAGGATCTAGGGAGGTCCAATAGTACGTAGCCTTATCCCTACATAGTACAAATTATATGAACAATAGAAATTCTTCAAGACGATGATGTCAGAAAAATCATATTTCACACGGGCTTATAAAAATCCCTATTTGAAGATTAAATGCAATGAAACACCAGGATGCTCTTGCAAGAAAAAAAAGTCTTATTTCCTATAAAAAAAAGCTGACATAACGTCATCGATCTCATATAAGGAAAAGGTTAGGGACGATAAAGAGGTGGAGTTTGTATTTAAAGAGCAAATAAGTGATAATGAAGACACCCAATTTGCAGTCTTAAGGCAATGGGAGAAAAGGAAATAAGACTAGTATTTCTCCATAACTTTCTTTTAAAACACCATTCGTTCCTAAAAGCTTGAGTTGTCAATAGTTTTGCTCTTTTAGGTAGATATGAGTATGTTCTACACTTGCCTCTTTAAGAAGATCACGTGCGTCAGAAAACATCAAACATAAAGATCATGCTATGGCAATAATAAGAGATAATTCAAAACTAGTTATCTAAAAGGCAAACATTGAGATATATGGTACTCATTATAAGGGGTTTGTTTTCTCGACTAGCCATTTTTGAGTTGGTATGTTAGTATTATCTCTATTTGTATTAGAGCTAGTTTATTCGATTTATTGGCTGCCATAACTTTCTTCTAAAACACCTTTTTCCTTGAAAGCTTGAGTTGCCAATAGTTTCGCTCTGTTAGGTAGATATGAGTAGCTCTTCACTTATCTCTTTAAGAGGATCCTATGCATTAGAAGATATCATACCAAAAGATCTTTCTAAGGCAATGCTAAGAGATAACTCAAAATCAGTTATCTAAGAGGTAGACCTTAATATATATAGTACCCATCATAAGGGGTTAGTATTATATTTGTTGGTATTAGAGCCAGTTTATTTGGTATATTAGCTGGAAACATTGTCACCTACTAGATTATCGTCTTAAGGTTTAAGGATTGAAAGGTTAATTAAAGTTGTTTACTCTTGAGCATAGTATAGGTCTAACAATGCCTTGTACTAAAGAAAAGAGTAAGACTATCAATGATAAGAGTTAGTAGAAAAAGTTATAATCAAGTATAAGCACATCCTCCACTTCTATGACAGACCCTGTCGGAACCCGACCCGGAGGCCGGACCTCGACTGTTCTTGTCGTGGAAATATGAAACTTGATCATCTTGCCTTGTAGGATTTATTTCCTTTAACCCAAATTTTTTTTTTCAGTTTTCTTGTAGATCATAATCTTATGAATCTTGTTTAAATTAAGAAAAGAATTGCTTCAATCCGAGTTCTATAACTCAAGATATCGACAACACCTAAAGGAGTTC
>JANJEY010000001.1:27338976-27357883 GCA_024703695.1 Erythroxylum cataractarum | reverse complement strand
ATGATGATTGATGTTGTTGGATGGGTTTGGAGTGGTTTTTATGGTGTTGGAAAAGGGTTTGAGGTAAGGGAATGTTAGGAGGGGTTTAGGAGTCCTTAAAGGGTGCTTGGGGGTGAAAAATTCGTTTTACCAGAAAGTTGCACGGCCTGCCCGTGTAGATTTACACGGGCCGTGTAAATCTGGGCGCAGGATGCACCTCCCACCCGTGGGTTACACGGGCTGTGTAATTTTTACACGGTCTGTGTAATTCGACCGCCAAAACGACAGAATTTCAAATTTTGGTCTGTATTAAAGTTGTATCCCTAGATGTCTACTTTCTAACCGTCAAGAACGAAGTCAATCCGACATCTATAGTGAGAGTTATGAAGTTTGCGCCAAAGCATGTTCAATAGAAATCTGGTTATGAACACGTGGTATTTGTTAGGCCATAACTCCTTCGTCCAACCTTCGATTGAGGCAATTCTTAAGATTTTAGACTTCTAACCCATTTTCCTACCTCCCCTTAAAATTTCATAATCATTGGTTTCAAATCCTAGAAGTTTGATCTATTGGAAGTGAGTGGCCGGGTTAGAGAGCTTTATCGGGATATGAACCTACTTTTGATTTTTACGCATATCCTGAGCTTTAGAGCTCCGATTGAGGTGATTCTTGGTTCTACATAAACTAGAGACCAAGAGCTACCTTTTTCAAGAAGTCAATTGTAGTTTTGTGGTCCTATTTTTATAGGCTTGCCTTTGTGGCTTGATTTGTTGTTAGATTGAGGGCTTTTCGTGAGGGTTTAAGAGCTTAGGAAACCCGCTTATGTTATGCTCTTTGATTTCGAATCAATCGTTGGGCTTCGGAAACGGGGCCTAATAAAAAATCTCTGTGGCCAATCTAACTTTGATGATGTATGATTTATATAGCTACTTTTAAGTGAAGAAACTATTCTTGCAGTTCAAACTAGTGCAGTAGAATTATCTCAATTTATATATTTATATGTTTCAAATTTTTATGTCTCAATCATCAACTTAATCAAACTATTCCTGAAAACACATCGATAACATACCATCATTGTAATAATATTTGGCCACTATTTCTCCAATGTCCTTTAAAATATGTTAAGGAAGAGACATTACCATATGCCCTATTAGATGTGTGTTAGACACATATACCATAATTGGTATATGAATTAGAAGGGAAAGGATTTGCGAAAATAGTTTTGAAGTTGTGCTTGGTCAATGTATGTTGAAGATTTGAAAAGGTTAGATAAAATCAAACTTGTATGTGCATCATTATTGCTTGAATATCCTAAGGAGAGATGGGTGAGATGTTACTAATCATTTGAATCAAAATATCCAGTTGTCAACAACAATACGAGTAAAACTTTAGTGGATGGATCTTATCAACAAGAGATAGGCTAGTTATCAACATATTTAAAGGCATGTAGATAAGAGAGAATTGTGCAAATTTAGAAGTCAGATGTTGCACCAAAGATTACAAAGAAATTGGAGAAGAATAAGAAAGACATAATGCAGCGAAGAATAGTTTGGAATGGTGATGGAGCATATGAATCCAAAGGTGATGGCAAGCATATTGTAAGGATTGGTAGACACCAGTTATGTGGTTATTAGGTATGGGAGCTTTATGGATATCTATGCAAGCATGTTATAATTTTTTTTCACCATCTCAAGCAATGACTGAAGGCATTTGTGAATGATTACTACGAGAAGTCCAAATTCCTGGCATTGTAAGAGCATGTGTTACAAACAATTAAAGGTATAATTTTTTAGCCTACTATTGATGCTGAACTAATAAATTTTGGTCCAAAAGAGTTATGCTAGGAATACCTAAACAAACTAGAACAGAGGATTAAATGAGCCTATTAAATCGGAAATCCAAACAAATTGACTAAAAAAAGTCGAGTATAAAAATGTAGAAAATGTGGCCATTCTGGCCATAATGCCAAAAAATGTAAGAATGAAGGCTCAACTCAACCTGCTTAGCAATCTTAACAAGTATAAAACATTTTTTGATTACTATGTATTGATTCATATATCGAATGAACATTTATGAAATTCTTTGATTCATATTTATTAGGTCATCTTTAAGGGCTCTTTATAAGATGAACATGTTATCGTAGCAAGTTAACAAAGTAATATTGTGAGTACATATTCATTAATGACATTATTGATTACTTTCACAAATTAATACTACTAACGGCATATCTATTTGCAGATTGGTAGCTCTTTTCATAATAGTAAACGAAAGTTTAGAAAAGTTGATCCACATTCATTCAAGTTGTCTTTCGAACCAAGAGGTCTAAGGTTTAAAGGAAAAACTAGCATAACTTCTCAGCATAAACTGAAGCAATGAGGAGGAGATCATCAATGAATAAACTAGTACATGATCAACCTTCTTAGTTAAGTGTAAATAAAGGAAGCAATGTGGTTGATTCACAGACTTTACATTAATGATGTCTATGTTGTTGGAACTTTAGTTAATACATCCAATCACTTTTATATATGGACGAATATATCCAATCACTTTTGTATATAGATGGATCGTGATATAATCACTTGTGTATATAGTACTTCAATTATTTATTGTTATATAATCACTTTTGTATATGTTGCTTTAATTGTTTATTATTATATAATCACTTTTGTATACCTTGATCCAATTATTTATTGTTATATAATCACTTTTGTATATACTTCTTAATGATTTTTAAATATTAATTAGGCATCATTAAGGAAACTTCATGAATAACAAAACAATAAAGACAAAACACAATGCACAATACATTACAACTTAGTTGAAATGAGAAATTTTCATTCTTCATAATTTAAGTTTAAACAAAATATTACAATTTATCTCCAGTTACTCGTAATAATCCATATTATAACTATAAACCCCATCATTAAATAAATACCCAACAGCCAGCCCATAACTATTAAACACATAAAAGAAGCCATCAACTGCAAACTTAGAGAAACACCAATGATAGACAAATTATTTTTCTTCATTTTCTCTCAACTTTTACAGTTGGTATGTGTCTTAGTGTGCCATTTTTCTCCTGCATGTGGCACTTCCCTCATAGGTTCCCTCATTGTGCTTGTTTTGTAGAAAAATTGGAAGAAGTTATAGAGATTTACAACCTAAAAATTCCTTACACTAAAGTAAAAATTCTAACAACTATCTTATGTCTTTTCTTATGATTTTGATCTTGCTACATTAGTTTATAGTTTAATTGCATGTTGTGGTTGTTTGAGACAACAATTGAAGTCATGGAAAGGGATAAAAATGGAAGAACTGTGGCTAAAAAATGATAAAAGAAGAGGAGATAGGAGAAAAGGAGAGGATGAAGAAGATGGTATATTTTTGTAAGTTTAAGTTTCATGAAGGGGCAAAATAGGAAATGCAAATAATGAATGGTAAATCTGGAATTTACTTCCAAGAAGGCCATTTTTGGTATTAATTGAAATGGATGAGGGTAAAATAAGACTTTTAATTAGTTAAGGGTTTGTTGGTTATTATGATGGTTACGTTAGTAAGGATATTATTTTTATAATCAAAAATAAAGTGGAAAAGGGAATAATGTTGGATTATTAAACATATTTGAGTTGAAATTTTTCATAAATTAGTCTAATAAAATTTTGTAAATTTTAGGTCTGAAGGTTCGATTAGGGAGTAATTTAATCTATTAATTAGTTGAGTTTGAAATCAAGGTAAGGATAAACTTTATTGATTGTTAATTTGAAAAAAATGTGTTATTAAATAGAGACTGGTTGATAATATCTTATAAATAAATGATTAAATCGAGAATTGGTAGCTTACCTAGGATAGGCTACATTCGATGGTCGTTGATTGATAGGTTATTCAAAGATGACCGAGGGTGGTTAGGTATCTACCTTACGCTCATCTTTGAACAACCTACCTCACTCATCTCTAAACAACCTATCAATTAATACCAAAGCATCTTGAGTCTAAAGGACGTCTTATGACAATGGCTAAGCACTGAAGTGGTATTAGGATATTTTGAATTTTAGGGATATTCTATATCGATGGATAGGTATTAGAGTAGTATTGGGGTACCAAGAGAGATATCTAATTGATTACATTAAGAGTGAATACACTACAGTGAGGAAGATAGAATTTGGCTGCACCTACAATGAAGTTTTTGTACATTTGAAAAATAGTATAATTTATATGATATTAACAATCTAAATTTGACTATGGACTCACTATAAATATATGGTAAGGTCCAATATTTTCATTGCCAATAGCAATTACCCTTTTAATTTGCAAATAATATTTTCGTTGCCAATAACAATTACCTTTTTAATTTACAAAAGCAAAGACATCATAAAGCTCTGCAACCATTTAACATGACAAACATTGACAAATTCAACTTCTGTGCTTAGATTGATCATCAAATATTGATTAGTATGTAATCAATCGAACACCACTTGGTCGAGAAATGCAACACCAAAATATATTCCTATTCAAAGTGAAATTGGAGATACAATAAATGAATCATCATAAATGTATCTCAACTGATGCATAATGTCCTCTGATAGTTATGCTTATCAATAAGAAGTACCTTTCCTCCAAAGCTGTGTCCAATTATAACTCACAATGTTAGTCTAAGTTTTCCCACCTATTCACAAATATATAAAGAAGAAATGATATATCTGGAAATTGTAGAAAGTTCAAAATTCACCTTATCTATTGTAGGAATGTATGTAACTTCTTAACATTAGGTTCAAAAGAAAGAAAACCATTAAATTGGCGACATTTAACTTGTTCTCTCCAAGTATTTCAGTAGCTTTTCAATATCATAAGAAGTTAACGACAAAATTTAAAACAAGAATAAAAAGGAAAAACTAAAGGCATAATATATTCAAGCTACTAATCCTTATGATGCTAAGGGGTTCAAGAATTATACATTGCCTCATCAAATAAAGAACAACTTTAAAAAGCGTTGAACAATAAATATTCACTCCAACAATATCAGAGTAATGCAATCATAACAACCACAAGATATGCAACTAAAGCATATTGTTCATGTAAGTCATGAGTTGGTTTGCTCTGTTCATGCAAGCAATTCCTAAATAATATAAGCAAATGGTACATGTTAATCGTATCTATGTAATCCCATCATTGTCATGACAAAATGCACATAGTATTTTTTTCATAGAGTCGTCTTATCTCTCTAGTATGAAATAATGTGACACTATTAGAAAGAATACTTTTTTTTTACCTTGGTGGTGGCGTTGATCCTCAGTTCTTATGAGATGGTGGACGATGTGATTTTAATAGTAGACGTGGAGGTGGTGGTGACGATACATGAACAACAATCATTCCACATAGATTAGAGATACATGAACAACAATATTTTAGGTGGTGGTGGTGATACGAATTAGGGATGTCTGAATTAGGGATTGTTGTTTGCTGAAGAAAAAGAGGAAGAACGAAGAGAATTAGGGATTGGAGAGAATTAGGGATTAAGGAAGAAAGAAGGACAGTGCAGATTATTAAAACTTCAAAATGGTTTGTGTTAGATCAAAAAGCACAACATTGGGAAAGGGAAGAGCTCCAAACGCAACGTTTAAATGGAAGTGAGTCTCGCTTCCATTTAAACCCAGTCATCCAAAAGCACAATTTAGATGGAAGTGGGACCCACTTCTATTTTACAAAATCCATGTCATCAATATAGGTCTTACTTAAATAAAAACACTATCAGATTTTTTGTTTAGTCAGGGGCTATTTTGAATGTTTTCAAAATATTAAGGTCCAACTTAGATTTTAGTATAAACTTTGGGGGTTAAATTGCTCTTTTGGCCCATACTTAAACTATGTAGTCACACTGCTACAACTTCCTAACCAACCAAATCTTTATGGACATTGGACATTGGTGCTACTCATCATTTAATTCCTAATCTTAATAATTTGACGCTTTACAATCAACATCATGGTCCTAATGAGATCGAAATTAGAGATCCTATCTCTCATATTGGTAATTCTATTTGTAATTCTATTTGTCATATTATAATTCTTCTTTTCAATTTCAAGACTTATTACGTGTGACTCTTGCTAGTTCTAATTTGTTATTTGTCTCAACTTTCATTAGAACTAATAATGTTTTTATTGATTTTTTCCTTGATTATTTTCTGATTAAGGGTATTCCTACGAGATCATCTATCAAACTTGATAAAGGTTTCTAACCTCCATCTTTGACGCATAAATCACTTATCCCCGGTTCAAAACATGCATATTTTTCTATCATATAACATGGCATTCATGTATTACTCATGCCAATTCTCACAATATTTGTCACTTCTTAAGCTGTCTAATATTTTTGTTTAATCAAATAAATTACCTACTTTTATCTAATGTTAATTCAGTTAGAAAGAATTAAGAGTCATAAGTTAACTTTTTTAGTCTCACGCTGTCATGCTCAAGGGGATTTATTATGATGTCCCATCACCAACACTATCTATTAATAGCAAACATTGTTATGTTTTGTTTTCTAATCATTTAAATAAAATATTATTGAATTTTCTTTCTTACATATAAATCTAAAGTCCTAAGTTCTTTCATCAAATTTAAATATGTTGTTGAAAAGTTCTCTGGTAGATAAATTAAACAATTTCAATATGATTGGGAAAGGGGTTGAGTACTAAGCTTTATCCAATTATTTATCTGAAAATGATATCTCACACAATAGGTCTTGTCCTTCCACTCTAGAAAAAAATAATTGTGCCGAACGTACAATCCATCATATAGTTAAAAATAGGTTATTTATTAAGTCATGCTTCCATTCTTATGAAATTTGGACTTATGCTTTTGATTTAGTTGTTTATATCACAAATAGATTGTTTAGTTCTATTCTAAACAACTCAAGTCTATACTTAATATTGTTCAAAAGTAAGCTTAAGCTCATAAACTTAAAATCTTTGTTTGTTTATATTATCTACAACTACATCTTTATGCTTCAAATAAGCTTGTCATATGCTCTGCTTTTCTAATTCATTTCACAAACTTTCTAATTCGTTTATGACAAACACAAAAATCAGGAAAATTAAAAACACTAAAGATAAACAAAATCGACATTTGTTAATGCATTTTGGCGCACTTGTTTGTAGGGTCTTCATCCAGCTTAATTCTTTCACTCACGACAATAATTTTATATAATACTTTATTGAGCCGACATCACCCAATCCTTGACACTACCCCTCGTCTTCATAACTCGTGAAAGTATTTCACTCCCAATAATACGACCAACTCGTGTTAGACTCAATATAGGATTTTTCAATACTTTTTCAATGAAAAGACAATAAATAAATAACTCAAGTAATTAACTATCTAAGAACGAAAACAAAAAACACCTGAGACATAAACATAACAGCTTTCTTATGGGTTCAGCTCTTCTGAAATAGATTAGATGGTTGTTCACACAAAATAGGCTGATTTTTGCACATTCTAGATCCATGTTACAGCTGCGATGTCTTGTGTTATTTAGTCAAGATCCCACAAAACATATTTTCCCACATAACTAAGAAGTCTTCACACACACGTTCACTTTCTGGATAACTCACGCTACGATCTTACATAATCACTAAAATCCCATGACTCATTTCAACCCACTTAAAAAAATCGTAATCTTTTTCACATATCCCACTTAAAAATAGAATTCTATTACAACTGAACCATTATCCAAAATTCCAATAAGCCAGTTGTGCCCAATTTAAATTCAATCAATTTGGATGTGAAACTGAATGATTTGCTAGGTCCAATTATCCAAAAATGTCAAAATTTAATAATAAGATATAAATACCATATATCTTAACAATTTATCCCTTTTTAGCATTGTTTGTCACAAATATGAAACTCCTCCTAAATAAAATAATTAGATATATAATCCACATGAGAAAGAACTCCCCTTTAATCCATCATCAAGTTAGAAAGAACATCTATAAAACTATTTAAGTTCAAGAAACATCCAAAGAAAGAATAATGAACAATTATCCAATCATCCAAAATTTTCCCCATTGGGATCAAAAGATGACAAAAGTAAGACTAATAGTTATGAAGATATCTTAAAATCTCCCCTTGAATTGAACAGTCACAAAAATTAATCTGATGTCTCTCCCTTGGGATAAAACAATGTCAAAACAAGAATGCCTTTAATGTGATCAACCGCAGCTAATAAAGGAGCATAATAATTAGTAGTAGGTGCAACGAAAGAATCATAAGCATGCCAAAATGATAATTTACCACCAATTAATACATATGCCAACATATCATCGCTCACTTAAATTTCATTTTCATAAGATTGATAAAATTCATAAATCCCAAAAATGCATTGAATAAATCATAATCAAACTTAACCAACTGCTTCCTCACATAAACCATATGAACACATATTGCCCAAACTCAAACAACCCACAATGTAAAGATAAGCCAGAATACAACTTAAAAAAAGTCTAAAAGTTAACTCCTTCGAACCTTTTTTATATTTTTTTTTATTTTTTAATAAATATCATCAAACTATACTTCAAAAATGTAAAGCACACAGTTCTTATGCCTCTTGAAGAAATTCAAACCTAGGTTTATTTCTCATCACATTATCTCAGTCATCAGTTGTCTGATTGATTTCTTCATCTGAAGTAACTAACTTATCCTCAATTTGAACAATTTTTTCAAAAGCAATAACTAATTATGAATCTAGACAATTTCTTATTTTTCTTTCACTATGTATTTGTGCTTGTACTTGATCCTTTCTAACCTAAGAGTGCTTCGATAACATGGGTTGATGCTGAAATTTATTTGAGGGATAAAGGGCCCTTTAGTTTGGCTTCTTTGAAACAACATCTACAGTAACTTGTAACATTTTAGTTTATATACCCAATAACTTCGCAAAAATGACATGTGGAAACAAATCTTCGATTTTTCCTCTATGTTTCTTCTTGGACAGATTTGGGTATATCAAGTTTCTCATTATTCACCTTGGAGCAATCACTTTTGTAACCAATGCCTTAAAGATCCCCTTTAACCTTACTGATTTCGATCAACTTTTCTAACTTTTCTATACCTCCACTCAACATTCTCAAACCCTTTTTGGTACTTGCTAACTTCAGTATAGCTTCATGAAGCTTGTCTAAAGCTACCATCAATTTCTTCTCTAAATCTTGGATAGTGTTCTTTAAAAAGAAGTTTTCTTCCTTCAACCTTTCATTCTTTCTACATGTTTTCACCAATTTTTCATACATTTTCATACATCACTTTCTAAACCTCGTAAATAATCTTCCTTTTATCATCTTAACCACTTTCATCACTGCCATAATCTGATATTGAACCTTGACTTGATCTGTCTCCGTTTTTTTTAATTTTCTGATTTGCCCCCTTTTTTTGTCTTCGGTTACTTCTTTCTTAGTTACTGTCAAGCATGCTAGATTTTTGCTATATAAAACAACTAACACAGCACCATTTACAATTTCTTCTTCACTACCATATTTACTTTCAGATTCATTCTCACTCTAAATGCTAGTAAAAAATTTCTCTCTTCTTCAAGGTATTAGCATATTTCACTTGCACATGTCCGAAGACCTGACACTCGTGACATTGAATTCTCCTCATCATTTTTTCACCCTTTTGAGTTATAGCTTGTTGTTTAAAATTACTATTTGATGAGCAGCTACTATTTTGCCTAAAATTGGATATGTCCTTCTTCACTTTCTTTAATCATTTGCTAAAATTTCTTGTTAATAATTCCATATCCTCATTTTCATCAGATTCATCTTCTATATCATTTATGACTTTTCCAATTTCAACTTGTAGTGCCAATCCTATGCTCTTTTCTTATTTGCTCCTCAATAAATTCATTTAAAAATTTGTAAGAATTCTAATTACCTTTTCCAATGACAAATCATTGATGTTATGGGTCTCTTCTATTGTTACAATTTTTTGAATAAATCTCAAAGGTAGTGATCTCAACATCATCTTCACTAGTTTCAAATTAGAATATTTCTTCTTAAGTTAATGTGCATGATTTACTATATCATGCAATCTTTTATGAAAATCTTCAATAGTCTCATTTTCATTCACCTTTAGTTCTTCAAACCTTATAGCTAACATTTGAAGTTTTGACACTATCATAGATTTGGACCCTTCATAAACAGTCTGTAAAGTATCCTACGCTTCTTTAGCCAACTCACAAGCCATTATCATTAAGAAGTTTCCTTCATCAATAGCACTAAAAATTGCATACATTGCTTATGAGTTTCCAAGTGCCCTTTCTTTTTCGACTCTTGTCCATTCAGATGGATCCTTTAAAACTACCCCACCTTTATCGTCAGTAATTATCAGATGCGTCCACCCATATACTACCGAATGCCAAAATTTTATACCTTAAGCTTATATGAAGACTCTCATCCGTGATTTCATGCATGATAGTTAGAGTCATCCAACAGTGGTGGCCTAGTGATCGATGCACCCTCTCTCGTAGCCATGTTTGTGAAACTTGAATCTGCACCAACTTGTTGTACCAAGGCCTGATTTGGTGACCCTCTCTGATACCAATTGAAAAAATCGGAGGGTGTAGTTTCAAAAACTTTCTGATTCGTTTATAACAAACAAAAATTAGAAAATTAAAAGTACTAAAGATAAACAAAACTGAGATTTGTTAACGTAGTTGGGCACAGCTTGCCTATGTCTGCTGGGCCTTCACCTTGCTTAATTCTTTCACTCACAACAATAGTTTTGTACAAGGCTTTACTAAGTCGACACCACTCAACCCTTGATACTACCTCTTGTTCTCATATCCCATGAAAGTATTTCACATCTAATAATGCAACTAACTTGTGTGTTAACCTCAACAACGGATTTTTCAACACTCGTTTAACAAAACAATAAATAAAGAACTCAAGTGATTAACTATTTAAGAACGAAAATAGAAAGCACTTGAGACAAAAACATAACAACTTCTCTATAGGTTCAGCTCCTCTGAAATAGATTAGAAAGTTGTTCTCACAAAATAGGTTGATTCATGCACATTCCAAATATAAGTTACAGCTAGGGCAGAAGGACTTCAGGCAAGATAGATCCAGTAAATAAACATCCACACAATAATTTGCTGAAGCCTCACCACGATGAGTCACACACCCACAACAAACAAGTCATTCACAACCTTCACCACATCAATTGCATAGCCTACCACAAACAAAGGTGAAAACCATGGAGATATTCGTAGCTGCACATTGATGGACACAATAGAACGTGTCTTGCATTATTTAGTCAAGATCCCACAAAACAATTTTTCCTACATAACCAAGAAATCTTCACACACACGTTCACTATCTGGATAACTCACGCTGCACTCCTACACACAATCTCTAAAATCCCACGACTTCATTTCAACCTACTTAAAAAAATCGTAATCTTTTTCACATATCCCACTTAAAAATAAAATTATATTACAACTGAATTATTATCCAAAAATCCAACAAGCCAACTGTGCCCAATTTAAATTTAATCAATTTGGATGTGAAATTGAATTTTTTGCTAAGGTCCAATAATTAAAAAATGCCAAAATTCAATAATAAGATATATATCATTTATCTTAACAGGCTATAACAAAATCTATAACAAAAATTATTATTTTAATTCATTTACCAAGCAATTTTCAATCTTACAAATCATGTGGTGTTTGATGAACAGGTCTTCCCTTTCAAAAATGATGATGCAAGTCCATATGTCTAAGAAGAGTCTACTCCAGTTACAATACTCCTTCATAATCACCACCAGATACACTCTCTCCATCCTTTGCCCAATTTAATAACTAACAGATCACTCATACTTCCATTAGATTAGCTGCATCACCAACCACGACTTCTCCTTCATCAGTATATGATGTTTCTCTTGTTGTCCATTTGACCAAATCTTCAACAACAACAACTGATATTAGTTCCACTCCTCCTCTAACTCAAGAACAACTTTCTATGATCACAAGGTCTCAAAGTGGTTCTGTCAAGCCATGAGTTTTCTTCTCTGCTTACTCTTATTTTCTAATGAGCCTAATTATTTCTCCTTAGTAATTGAATAACTTGAGTGGCATAAAACTATGGTTAAGGAATTCATGCTTTTATTGCCTATTATACTTGAGACTTGAATCCATTTCATGATTAACAGACCATCAATGGATGCAAATGAGTGTTCATAAATAAATATCATATAAATGGTACATTTGATAGATATAAGCGATGCTATATTGTTAAAGGTTTTCATTGGCGATCTGGTAAGCAACTATTTTGCATTTGATTTTTAGTCTTATTATATCACGAGGAGGAAGATGTTTATATGTATTAACCACAAGCTTCTTCTTTTTTTAATATCAAAGTCATCCTACTAATGTGCACAAACTATAAAAGTCATCCTATGGTCTTAAACAGGCATTTTATCAGTAGTACAAATGTCTTGCAACTTTCACTACTTAAGCTTGGATTTAGAGTTTCAAAAACTAAGTCCTCTCTTTTTTACTTGACTAATAACAAAGTTCAGTTATATAGACTTATCTATATCGACAATATCATCCTAATCAGACTCACTTAGAGGCTATAGAATATCTTGTTAAACAATGGAGTTCTGAATTTAAAATCAAATATCTTGGTCAACTGAATTATTTCTTAAGCATGGTAGCCACTTGGACGGATTCAAATTTGTTATTAACTCAATCTAAATACATTCGTGATCTATTAGCAAGAGACAAAATGCAAAATGCCAATACAATCAGTATATCAGCATGTTCAAAGACTAAGCTCTCTGTCTTTTATGGGAATTCGTTTCATAATGCACATTTAATCGTACATTGTTGGAGGTTTGCAATATTTATCATTAACGAGACCTGATATTTCTTTTTTCTTTCCACAAAGTATCTCATTTCATGCATCCTCCTAAAGATGTTATTTGGTTAGCAATAAAACGTATACTTCATTACCTTAAAGGAGCTGTTCATCATAGTATGCTCATTTCTAAGTCTCTTCTTCCTTTGCAATCAATGCCTATACTGTTAGACAAACTTTATTGACGATAGGAAGTTTAGAACAAGTTTTGCAATATTTTCGAGATGCAATCTGATTACCTCAAGCTTTCGCAAGCTATGTATAATGTCTCACTCATCTATGGAATCAAAATATCGAGCACTTACAACTTCAATTCAAGAAATTCATTGCTACGTTTTCTACTCATTAAGTGTCTTAACTAATGATATTTTCACTCTATTATATGAATTTAATTGTCTCATACTTGACTACTACTCCTATTTTATATATTCGATATTGCTTGCCACGTGGTAGTGAAGTCCATGTTTAATTTAAAAAATTAAAAATAATATCATGTTAATATTGACATGACATTTAATTTACATAGAGTTAACTTGGTTAAATTTTTTATCAATTTAAGATTTGTTTGGAAAGTTTTAAAAGCAGTGGGATTCAATTTGGTGGATTTGAAATATTAGGATCTGTTATATATTTGGTTATAAATGTTGAGATAAAAAATGTATTTTAGCTATTTCTTAAATATGAGGCATGTAATTACGAAACTAGAGCCTACTTGAAAAGAAATCGAAGAAATGGACCTCCTTTTTCTTTGTATGTACTGTAAAGTTTTTATATACATTGTATAAGCAACAAATGGACTCGGCATTCAATCGAAATTTATTAACTATAGTACTATTATCTCTTGTAAATTTGGAAGATTAATTCATTGTGCCCATCAAAAAAACCTAAATTATTAAGTCTTTTGGATGAATAGTTTAGGTTATTAATAAGTTTATTTTCAATCTAAAACTAGAAATTTAGTAGTTCATAATTGATGTACAAAGATGTACTTCATAAACATAATCCATTTTTGTGTTCAATATCTAAAGATAATTTGATTAGAAATTGACTAGTAATTTAATCATTATCTTATATTTTAATTTATTTACATCACTTGGAGTAATTAAAGGTTTTATAAAAGCAATCTTTATTTTATTTTATTTTTTGCTTAAACGAATTTATTAAAAAATAAAAATGCATTGTTAATGATACAAGATGTATTTAGCTCCTTTCATTAACTAATAGATTGTCCATTTTTAGTTGAAAGAAATTGGATCGGTAATTAATCTAACAATACACGTAACTAATTAACTTGAGTCCATGACTTGCAAGTCATCAAGTGCCCTTTTAATTATCAAAAGCAGAAGAAGAAATTTCCCCGATGGTTGGGAAATTTTCTGCGGTGCTTAAAAGGGTTAGAATTAAGATTCTTTTTTATAAATAAAAAAAGAGAAAGAGAATATCATATATTAATAATGCAGGAGATAGTACGCCCCGACTGATCTTTAGAAAGAAGAGTCCTGCATCTTAAAAGTGGAACATCAAAAAAAAAGTAGTCCCAATATCACCAACATTTAAGATTCTTTAACGCGTGCAAAAGCTATGAAAGTTACAGAGCAATGGCAGCACAAAACTTGGAACTCTATCGGTAATGGTTTGACTGTTTGCGATCTAAAGAATTTTCTGGGAATGACTTGTGTTAAGACTTGCCTTCATAATTATACACAAGATAATATCACCTAATATCTACAGAAATAACAAATTCTTAAATGCTCGGTTTTTTTTAGATTTTTTAATTAATTGATAGAGCTTTTAAAATTTTCAATTAAAACATTTATAATTCAATTTAAAATATCCATTTTTACTGAAGCAACTAGTAAAATTGTTCTTTTGTGACCATAACGTCACACGATTAAGTCACGAAAATAGTCTTTTATAAAAATACAAGGAGAAGATTTCGTACATTATAACTTTTTTTAGACTCCCACAAAGTAAGGAGCTATGCGCAATTAGAAATGTCAAATGTAACCTGGCTCAAACCAATTTTGGCTCGAGTTAACCAGAGTTACCGGCTTGATTGAGCCATGGTCTGACTTGGCAGAACCAATAGTTGAATTGTTACTCCAAAAATGACATCATTTTTTACTTTTTTAAAAAATTATGATAAGTCAGGTTGGCTCGGCCCGCTCGTGGCCTATTGGACTATGGGCTAGTCATTTTTTACTTTTTTTAAAAATTATGATAAGTCAGGTTGGCTCGGCCCGCTCGTGGCCTATTGGACTATGGGCTAGGCCATGAGCCACCCCGACCTATTGGCAATTTTATGTGCAATAAGCATGTTGACTTTTTAAATAAAAACACATAGTATTTAATAAATATGTTACATAATAAAAAAAATTTCGATCTAATTTTTAAAATTTTTAAATGTTCAATCTTTAAATTAAAAAAATCTTAAAAAGTTTAAATGTACTATCGCTTGTCTAATAACAAATTACATTAATATCTTCCCAATAGGATCGAACCTCTTTGTTTTTTAATTATGAGTTAGAACTAAAATAACAGTTCATCAAGATTTTTCTTCTTGGAAGTTGTAATTACAAATTATTAAAAATAAGCAAAAATATTAGTATAATTTTTATTAACGTGAACTAGAGCATCACGTGGCTGTAGGTAGTTTTATCCCCTTTATGTGACGCGATTACTTTCGCGTGACGCCATCAAATGACCATGTATGTATGTACGTGTGTAAATAACTTTTGTGCCTCTTAAGTCCTAAGTAATAAATTAAATAAGAATCCAACAAATTAGATTTTTCACGTTAGGATGGCAATGAAATGATTATGGCCAGTTTACGGATTAGGCTCTTAAAAATACATAAAATCTTGTTATTTAAAAGGATTGAACGTCAACTAGGTCTAACTTTAATTACCTAAGTTTGGATCTAATTAAAAACTATTATTTTTTACTTTTAATTTAAACATTTTATTTTAAAAAAATTGACGATGCCGGATGACTCCTGCCATCCTATTTTCTTGACGTTCTTACTTCTTAAAGACTTAATAAATTATAAAATGTGTTGTAGCCTAATCAATCAGTCGACTGACTTCTTGTGTTGGTTAAATATAGGCATAAACTTTTCTTATTATCTTACAAAATCAATTCCATTTCACATATTGTGGTGCCCAGCTAGGACATCCGAAGTTTATAACCAATATGCATCTTGATTGAGAAGACGTAATGAACCCCCGCCAACCATCGTGTTGGAGGGCTTTCACAGCCATATTTTTCACTAGGTTTCTTGATGCTATGTCCAAGAAAGGTCCCCACAAGCAAAAGAGTCTCTCAGACACACTCTCCTAGGTTTCCATTTATGCCCATGATGAAATTGTTGGCACAAACCATATACCCTCCACAACTGGTATTGATCAAATCATATTCGCTTGTGTTGTGAAAGAGAAGAATTTTGGCTTACTTAGCCAAATAGGAGGAATTGAGTAAATTGTTGCAGCTCTTAATAGCCATATTACATAAGGTATCAGTGGAAGAAAGGAGGATCTAGAACGTAGAAGAGAGGTTTTCGGTGTCAATACGCATCAGAAGCCCGCTGTTAGAACCTTTATATGATTTTTTCTCCAAGCAATAAAGGACATAACCATTGTAATTCTTTTGATCTATTCCATGATTTCTTTTGATTTCTATATCAAATAGTATGGCCTGAAAGAAAGCTGTTATGGTGGTCTTAGTAACATTTTTTATGTTGTCCTTATTGTTGTTATGTCTTCTGTGAGTAACTTCAGATTGTCAACACTGTTAATTCCAGAGAAAATCCGTTCTTGCTTGTAGCAGCAAAAATGATTGATGGCTTTGGTTTCATGCTTCTTCTGTCTGTTTGTGAAAAGATAACGAGTTCAACATTATGTGAAATGGAGGAAGAGACTCCATTTTAGTCTTCCTCTATTTCAGAAATATCTCAATAAGCTCACTTTTCAAATCAAAAAGATAGGAACAAGTGTAGTGGCGATTACTTTCACTATTGCTTTCATCTGTTACTTCACTGGAAACACCAAGGATGTAAGTGGAAAATCACAATTCAACAGAAGCAATGCTAACTTAGGGAACATCCTTTAGTCAATAGTGAACCTTATAAATGCTGCTGTGAAGATCGTGGAAGTGACATTCCCAAAAGGTTTAGTCTTAGTTGTGACACGAAACCTTACATACTCTATGAAGCTAATGACAAATGATCATATTATGATTTAGAAACTCTCTACTTATGAAACAATGAATTCTGCCACAACAATCTGCATAGACAAAATAGGAACTCTTACTATGAATCAGATGAAGGTAACTGAGGTGTGTCTCGATAAAGAAAAAGTTGTTGATGATTTTCCCAAAGAAATAACAAGTCATTCATTCTAGCTATTACAGGAAAGTGTTGTTTTTTAATGCCACTAGCTTTGTAAACAAGCAAAATTCTGCATTAGACCTTGAGATTTTTGATTGTCCGACCAAGAAAGCATTACTTTATTGGGCTAAAGTAGATTTGGGTGTAAATATTGATGCCGTAAAACAATCTTGTGAGGTAGTACATCTAAAGGTGTTCAAGTGAGAGAAAAAGAGAAGTGGAGTGTTGATAAGGAAAAACTACTTTTTAAATCCTCACGCTTATTGTATTTTGTAACGTAATTAGTTAGTTCTTTAGATTAGTTGACTTTCTCTCTCTTACTTGTATATAAGTTGTACTTATAACAACGTTTTAGAGTGAGTTAATTTAGTTTCATTTTTCTCCACATTCATTTTCTATCATTCTTCTTTCCCTCTTCTATCTATCGTGTTTCTTCACATGGTACCAGAGCTTTTGGAGCTCTAGGGTTCCGTTCTTCAAATCCTTAGGATCACTTTTTTTAATTCCTTTTTCAATCCTCCAATTGATTGTTCAATTGAGTCTTTCTGTTTGTTTCAATCCTTTCCTCTGTTCTCGATCGATCAGAAATATCGAAAGATGAGCTCACTAGCCTTTTCGATTTCATCTATTTCAAGTAGAGAAGATCCTTCATCTCCTTATTTCATTCATCATTCTGACAATTTCACCACAATGATTGCACAACCAGATCTCAATACACATAATTATATAATATGGAGCAGATCGATTATTCTTACGCTGTCTATACGCAACAAGATAGGGTTTCTAGACGGATCTATTTCTAGACCTATCAATCCAACTAATCCTCTCTTCCCTGTCTAGATTAGATGTAATAATCTAATGATTTCTTGGCTTCTTCGATCAATGTTGGCTCCAATTACGTCAACAATCTTCTACATTAATACTGCCTTGAGGATTTGGGAGGTGCTGAAGAAGAGATTCAACCAATCTGATGATATTCAAGTATGCAAGTTGTAGTATGAAATCTCTGTAGCTCATCAAGATAACAGACCTGTGGATGCTTATTATACTGAATTGAATGTTCTCTAGGAGGAATTACGACAGTATAGGCTAGTTCCACATTATAAATGTGGCAACTGCAATGAAGAATGTTTTCGAACTTTTGTTCTTAGTCATGACAAAGATAGAGTGTTTAAGTTCCTTAATGGACTTAATGAAGGATTTTCTGCTCAGAGGTCACAAATTCTTATGCAACGACCTCTACCAAGTTTAGATGATGTTTACAATGTTCTTACAAAGGAAGAGTCGCAAAGAACTTTGCAAGCCACTTATTAACCCCTTTTTGAATCGGTGACAATGTTTGTTTCTAACAACAACAAATCTTCAACTGGTAACAGTGATTTTAAGAAGAAGGAGAGGAATGCACTAATGTGTTCATATTGTTCAAAGAAAGGGCATACCAGGGAGAAGTGTTACAGGCTATTATGTTTTCTACTTAACTTCAAATTTACAAAGGGAAGAGGAACTAGTGTTAACATGGTGCTAAAGAACCAAGGTATAAAGAGGATTTTCTGATATGTATGACTGTAAACAAGGTTTGAATTTATACAAGTATTTGTGAAGAGAAATCCCTAAACTAAAGGAAGCGTAATCAGATACA
>JANJEY010000001.1:27282606-27293846 GCA_024703695.1 Erythroxylum cataractarum | reverse complement strand
GGAACATAAAGTAAGGGAAAAAATAAGAACAGAATGTAAGAAATAAAATTAAATAATGGCAAAGTCACGCCTGTGACTTAAAATAGTGGATGGTAACATGCATGTGTAGGAACATAAGGTAAGGGAAAAAAATAAGAACAGAATGTAAGAAATAAAATTAAATAATGGCAAAGTCATGCAAGCGTGCAAAGACATAAAGGGGCAGTCCGAGCCGTTCATGAATCAAATGATAGGATAGAATTTTGTGGTCATCCATCTCATTCGTCCTTAATATATATATATATGCTTAATAACATACATGTAGGAACAGAAGGTAAGGAAAAAAAAACAGAATGTAAGAAATAAAAATAAATAATAACAAAGTCACGACTGTAACTATTTAAGTCACAAGCGTAACAGGGACATAAAGGGGCAATCCGAGCTGCTCATGAAACAAGCGGTGGGATAAAATTTCGTTGTCGTCCATCTTATTCGTCTTTAGTATATATATAGTTAATAACATGCAGGTAGGAATATAATATAAGGGGAAAAAAATAAAAACAGAACATAAGAAATAAAAATAAATAATAGCAAGAGTCATGACTGTGACTATTTAAGTCACAACCGTGACAAGGGCATAAAGGGGCAATTCGAGTCATTCATGAAATGGATGGTGGGATGGAATTTTGTGATCATCAATCTCATTTGTTCTTAATATATATATATATATATATATATATACATATATTAATGAGCACAAATCTCATAATTGCATTGAAAATGAGCTTGTTCTTACAAGATGAACAAGCTCCTTGAGTTCCTTAGGTAAAACTCAGTCAACCAAAGACCTGAAAAGTGAATTACAGCCAAAAACCAGGCGCTTTTAAGTAGGGTAGGAGGTTACAAGTCGGTCAAGTGGCTGAGAAGAAGCCAGCATTACAATAGTTAAAGCCATACCAAATGGCATTAGGAATGAAAGTGTTGTAGTAAAATGTAGCAGGCGAGATATAATGGCCGTAGACGGTGACAGTCTTGGGTTTCCACCCATCGTAGCCATATCTATAGAGGTACAAGTAGCATATCTGATACGTGCACGGCCCATTTATCTGAAACGTGTCCGTTGAACAGCTCTCAAATGCTCTTGTATGAGGATCATCTAGTCTAGGAGCGTATACCTGTTACAATTGCAGAACATTAGTGTATTACTCTTAAAAGAGACAAGAACAGATTGATGAGTTCAAAAAAAGGTTTTCTTGGATCTGAATTCATGAACCTGATTTCCATAAGCATCTCCAAATGCGAGGCTAATCTGATCTCTTGTGTACCTGGTCGAAAAACAGCTTGTACTTATCTTGACTGTGTAAGAACAGCTTGTGGCAACCTGCAATGAACACATAAAGGAAATGGAAAATGGTGATGAAAAGGAATAAACTTTTTACTCACTATCCACTGATGGGCAAATTCGACATTGAAGGAAAAACCAAATCAAATAAGAGATCAGAAGTATGTGTACCTGGGTTGTGTTGATCTTGAAGGATCTGAGAGTCTGCGGCAGTGGAAGGATGAGCCTAGCTTCTGAAAGATTGAGAAAGAAAGCCAGGTAGAACAAAGAGATCATTGCTTTTCCAGTGATCATTTTCTTAATCCTGAGTCCTGACTAGGATAAGCTTTTGGTTTTGCCTTAGAACGTGCCTGGGACCTTTGGGTTGGATCTGTTCATATAAATACAACACAGAAGAAGAAGAATTTTCTAGCAAAGAGAGGCCAGGCAGGTCATTACACACAAACTTTTGTGCTCTTGCCAAAGGAGAGATTGCCAGATAAATCCTAATTACAGCAACGGCTTTCCGTTAATGTGGGAATACGAAGTTTCGAGTCCGTGCTTGCATTAAGCTGCTAATAATTGTGTCAACCTCCAGTATTAATTGAGGCAGGTCCAAAAGAGTAGGTGTGATTACTACAAGGACCCCAACTTCTTCCACACCCATGACTTGTGAGGTCAGGATCCTCTCTTTAATATTACGGCGTCTTATTTTGTCAGTTATTTATTTATACAGGTCTCACGTTTATTTATACAGGATTCACGCGGATCTCACATAAATGAATGACTGAGATTTATAAAACAGAATAAGACATCATAAAATTAAACAGAAAATCTAAACTCGACTTGTGAATAGAGACTTATCACAAGGCATATCACATTCAGTAAGATGTCCTCATCCATCCAGGAAATAGGGTTGAAAGTGAATCGGACCTGGGAATTATAAAACCCTAATCTCAACTTTACCAAATTGACATAAATTTAGCTTGATCATGGATTTCAAAATAGTTTGATTTAAACTCAAAATATTTATTAAATTTAAATTCATTAAATCAAATTTAAACTTAATTAATTTTAAATAAATCCAACTTAAATTCAAAAAATTTGTCAAAATTTGATCGAGTAATACTTTATTCGATAACTTCAAATCAGATTGAATTACAGCAAATTTGTCGTTCCTACCAAATCCATGTCAACAATTTGTTTAGCGAAAGAGGATCCAAAGGAGGGTTTTTGTAGTAAGCTGAAAAGAAAACTGTACAAACCTCCCATTGTCATCAACAGTACATGGATGTTGTTAAACCACAAGACTCTTCCATCGATTATGCTTAAGAATTTGTAATAAAGTTGAATGCTTAACAATTTGTAATATTATTTAAATTTTTTACATATTTTAATATTTATTTTTCATATTAATTTTATTTTTTATAAAAAAATGAGACATCTCTTTAAATTATTTCTTACAAGATGATTATCAAAAATTTCCTACAATATAATACTTGGCATATTGTTTAATATACTTTAAAATTTATTTAGCATAAATAATTTTATTATAAAATAAAATATAGTTAAAATTAATAAAAATGCTTTTATTTTTATGTTGCCAAACAGTCTACTGAATGAAACTTTTTAAAAAAATTTTTTTTTTAATTGATAGCCAAACAGTCAACTAGCTTTTAAAAAAAGCTCTTCCCAGAAAAACTCTATTGACAAAAGCTCTACTGATAAAAGCTCTACTGATAAAAGTTCAACCAAACAGGTCCTTAGTCCTCTTTCTTGTCGTTTGGATTACCAAAGAGATTATTTTAAGTATATGCAAGAAGAGTAATACGAGAGAAACGGGGACGGATTCTCTTAAACATTTTTTTCTATCTTTCATCTTGTCTCATTAATATCAATCATTTATTTATATGAGATCCTTTATTTATTTTTTTGTGTCTCTATTTTATCTCATAAATCTCAACTATTTATTTATGTAAGACTCATATAAACAGGATAAAAATACGAAAAAATGTACAGAAGATCCTGGTAGCAGAGAAACTACCCTTAGTTCAAATTCCTGAAATTGACTAATTGACAGGTTTTGGATAGTTGTTTTTTTGGACTAGGGGACTTGTCGGAGTGTGTGTGGTGAATGAGGATGTTCCATTGCATCCTCCATATAATCACATCTCACAAGCTCAAAAGTGGTGGTGGCTAGCTAGCAGCATATTCGGTATTAAGCACAAAATTAAATGCAAAGAAAGCGACTTCGTACCGCTGAACCAACGTATTTTTCTTTCCTAGATAAACTATAACATAGAATAAAAAATCACCTAACAAAACAATTCTGATAACTAGATATCTCAAAAATTGTTTCCTTCCGAATTTTTGGAAAATTCAAATTATAAAAAGATAATGCCATCAAGATTAAAAAAATTAACCACTTGGAATGGTTTAATCGTAAAAACTTTGAACCGTTTAATTTTTTCTGTTCGATTATTAACTTTTCAGTTTAATTTATTTTAATAATTTTGTTGTTAAAAATCGATCATTTTATTAAACTAAAATAAATTATTTAATTTTTATTTAACAATTATTTTTAATTAAATTTTAAATTTTTCATAAATAAAGTCAATCTTTTTCAGTTATATTTGAAATTTTTAATTTTATTTTAAAAATAAACTAAAACAGTATCCTTACAGTACAATTGATCAAAATAATATCATTTGATCTTTAAAATTTAAAAAATACGGAATAAAATGACATTATTTTAGTCAATTACACTAAGGTAACATTTTTTTCGTGACTTGACTTAAGCCATTTCTGTAGGACCGAGTTCTTGCAACCCAATCTAAGGCCAAAATTTAATCAATTCAAATGTAATTCGTTAACTTTGAATGGGACTAAAACAAACTAAACATTATTCCTATTGATGACATATGTTAAAAATCTTGGAGATTCAACATTTAAAAATATCGCTTATGTGATTTGAAATAATTTGGATATCTTATTTATGAATATCATATTATTTGGTTATTATGTCATCTTATTATGAAATACTACACATCTAGTTAATAAGACACTAATGCCCTTGTAGTTTGAAGGCATAACAACAATGCATAGGTGATTAGATTGAATTAGGATTGTTGAAATGCAATGAAGCCAAACTTGTTGGACCATTACTAAATAAATTAGATAACCCTAAACCAAAATTTTGTTTTTTAACACTTGTCGCCATTTAGTGACCTGCTAATTCATGCCTCATACCTGTAATTTCAACCATGTCTACGTGCATTTACATCTCTCAGTTTTAACTGCTTTAACAAAGGCACGAGGCTTCAGTAAGTAGGAATCTTTAGCTAAATTGAGTAAACTAACATATTTTGTGGGAAAACAAAAAAAAAAAAAAACAGCAAGAGAGAGTTAGTATGAACAAAGAAAAATAAAGAATCTAACTTTGTTGATTTAATTTTTAGCTATAAGTTCTACAAAAGAATGTTAAGGGTGAAACAAAACAAAACTATAGGTTAAGATTTAGGTCATTTGCACTGTGTTTGGTGGAGAAAGAAGTGACTATACCTTAATTTAAAAGGTTGATTATACCCTAAACCTTGGTCGTATGTGCCTTGGCCAGTGACGAATTAAGATATTCTCATAACTGTGATCCCTTGGAGACTCATCTGACTTCTATGCAGAGACCAGAAGTAACCCATGATCCTGCTTTCAACAATCTGTCCCGAGTTGTTTAAGGGATCATTATGCGAAACACCACCTGTAGGTGGACGTAACTTGACTTCGTGAGTGGGGTGCTGCTACCAACAAGCCCATGACCCAAGTTAAATGGTTTTTCTTGATTACTTGTAATTGTTGTGACATCATTCCATCAGCTGAAATGCCATGTCGCCTAAAAATAAAATATGAAGCATGGTGTTATTCTCAACTCAAACAGCTAATGAATTGGTGATAAGATGAGTATATGACAATAAAATGTGAGGGTCTTATCCATCCTACGAATAATGTAGTATACTTAGAATTGAGGTGATTTAAGCATCATTACGCATCAATTAAGCATTATACAACAATCAAGGTTTTGAGTATAGCATACCAGAGCTAATAAGGCTCCACCTTTGGAATCAAAAAGGAGGCGGGATACTAAGAACAAATGTGGCAGATACATTATTATGCCTGAAAAGAGGAATTTGTAATCTTTGAAGAACTCTTGACAACTAATTGCCAACAAATGATAACGAACAAATAAGCAAAATCAATGAAATAAAGAAGATGGTAAAAGGAGCAATTGGATGTATATTCATCAGTGGTGCTTCATAACTGTGAAGTCTCAATCGAGCAGAAAATGTCTTCCCAACTTCCAGCAAGGCAACTCCAAATGTCCAAGTAATGCTTCCAGAACTAATAATAATTTGGTTATCCTTGATGTCTAATCCCTCTCTCAAAAGAAAGACTATGAAGGGTGCCCTGAAGCAGTATTGTTCAATAAAAGGCTGTGGTTGAATACTGTTCATTGCAACATTTGTTGCCTTAACTTGTTCTCCAAAACAGCATCTAATATAGCTTTTGGTGTCAGATTGAAAAATTTGTTGACCACAAAGCAACCAGACAATGTATAAAACTGGCCGTAAGGGGGTGGCAAATAATCATGAAGAGCGTAAGGCTGGAACTTGCAATTAATACCTTGGACTTAATCAGACCATTCAGACAGATTAACTACAATTTTATCAAGTGAAATGCATTCTTCCAATTTGGGGCACCAATAAGTTGCCTTAACTTGTGAATTAATTCCTTTTTCTGGGTTTCTTCCCTCAATAACCGGACTAGCACTATCTTATTGATTAAAACACATTGAGAACAAGTGTATTGTTCTCTGTAGCCAGACTGCAAATAAGGGTGTTCAACTTCTATATTCCCCAGTGATAAATCTTCTTTTGGTAGACTTTTGATAAGACGAACAACATTTTTGTCAAATGCATCATCTAATCCACAATTTGGAAGAGAATAGGTGCTAAATCCAATTCTAAGGTTTAAGCTAGCCTCATTTTATGCATCTTTCTTGCCCTTAAAATTAATCGGTTGTAAGGAGACCCATTCCATGCAGCACAAGAAAGGCGATTGCTTCAGAGAAAACCAAGCCTTGTCTAGAACCTGCAGCCTACATTAAGACTACACTGGGCAACTTGCGAATGCCAGTTGTAACATAAAGAAAAAGAGAGCTAGTTTTATGTGCATGCTTAGGAATTTGTTTTTCGGCACATCAAATAAGTTAATTTATAGCACCTTTTAAACAAGAGGTATTATGAACCAAAAGAGGCAGCCCAGGTTCAATCTCCATTTGACCATATGCACATCCACTTAACTTTCTTGAAAGACCTTCAATAAATGATTTTAGGAGAATAGGTAGACTCCTACCTTTCTTCAAATCAATATATGCCTCATATACATAAACATGAGTTTCAGTGCTTCCATAATCAAGAATAAAGTAATATTTGGATGCTTCATGAGACCAATATGGCAATATGAATATACACACAACTACAAGATAATCAGGTAAATTAGGAAACCAAACAATAAAAGACACAAGATAACTAAGATCATCTGTACCCATTTCGTTCACGGAAGTGGGGGCTCTACCTGCTTATGTTTTCTCCTTTGAGAAGCTCAACCCAACATTCTCTCTTTGTAACAAATAAGCCTTACTATTTGTTACAAGGTTCTCATCAGTTTCTTCGAGAACAAAATCACAATATGATGTCAAATCTTGAAGAGAAGAGGATAGTTGCAAATTGTTCTTATTTACAGAGCTGGAAAAACCAAACTGGTGATCGATAGTTTTTGCAACTGTCATCACAGTTGACATGGACGGAACTACAAACAATTTAGAAGATGGAAGATAGACTTCTCACAATAGAAATAAGGTCACCTATTTTACCAAACACCATTTTCGATGAAAATCTAAACTTTCAGCAACTTATTTCATTGTAGTCAAGTAATCAAGAATTTAAGATATGTAAAAACTTAAGTCCCAACACTAGGAGTCCTAATTGAGTGAGAAGGATGTACAACAAGAAAATAATCCAACAAGATATTCTTCATAGTCCCCTTAATAGGTATCAAAGTCGGCAATACAACTTTTCTAATGGCATCATCGATGTCCATTACCTTATGATAGAACCAAATACAAGAAAGCATTCAACAACAGCCTCAGCAGTATGAAGATATTGATGAGACTCAAACTTATATTTATGCAGTGGGTGTTAGGGATAGTCGTGGAAAGATATTCAGCTTAGGTTCATTTGTAAACACATGTTATTCACAATCCTCCACATCCAGTACAGTAGCATCTAATAGGCAATCCACAACCAATGAAGTCTATGAGCCTCGGAGCACAGTGCAGATATTGATAACTCAGTTGGAACAGTTGATGGAGTACATATCTCAGCTCGGTCATGAGATGGATGAGTTGAAGGGGAGGGTAGCACCTCATCGCAACAATCAGAGTATCCACAGTCACCAAATCAATAGTGTACTTGTAGTCATTTCATTTGAATTTACAAATACTTATTATGTACATTTTAATTTTTTATTATCAATTAAAATAATTTTAACTTTATATCATCAATCAACTTTCTATTTAAACAAATTAAATGTATAAACAAATCAAAATATTATGCACTGATCATTCATAACTATTTAAATTATGCATCCACCATAAGATCATCAAATAAAATTTAATGACAAGATATTTTTTTAAAAAAACTTTGTTAATTTACTGACAGAAAAACAAGAGTGCATCGGTAAAATCAATTCTATTTACCGATAGAAAATAACAAACCATCAATAATATTGACATTAAGTAATAGACGGAATAACCAATTCTATCGTCAACTTTACCAACACGATTTGTTGTAGAATAACTGTTGTTACACTCACTAACAGAACAAAAACAACCATCGGTAATGTTGTAATAAACTTACCAACGGAATAACTAATACCGTCTATAAATCTACCGACGGACAAATTTTGATCGTCGAAAATTTGCCAACAATCAGCCACATAAACAATTGTCGGTATATTCACAGATGTTACATAAATTATCCGTCGGTACATTTACCGATGAACATTCTGTTATTCATCGAAAATTATTACCTATGGTCGTTTCTACAATACCTTGATCCGTCGGTAAATTCTGTCGCTAACTTGACTTACCGACGAAATATTTAGACTTTTCGTCAGTAATATTTGTTTCTAAATGACATTTTTCTTGTAGTGGTTTTATTTCCTATGATTGTAGATTTTGATCATGACAGGCATGGAAATATTCATACTCCTCCTCAATCACCCAATCCTATAAAAAATGAAAGCCCTCATCAAAGCTCATCCGAGAGTCCTAGAGAAAGAAGGAGTCTAAAAGATCTCTAAGGGTCTACAAAGATGGTAAAAAATACAACATTATTTTTTCTCTTTGCTGATTTCGAGTTGCTGTAGTTTAAAGAAGCTATATAAGAAAAGAAATGGAGATATACAATGGATGAAGTGATTCAAGCAATTTTAAAGAATAACACATGGGAGCTTTCTACTCTTCCAAAGGGGCAAAAGGTGATTGGTGTGAAATCGGTATATAAAGTCAAAAGAAATGCTCAAGGAGAAGTAGAGAGGTGCAAGGAAAGACTTGTCACTAAAGGATATAGTCAACAACATGGAGTAGATTATAATCAGGTGTTTGCTCCTTTGGCTTAATTAGAGACCGTTCAATTAATAGTTTCTTTGGCAACACAAAAAATGGAAGATTTATCAAATAAATTTCAAATCGACATTCGACATTCTTGAATGGCTACCTTAAGAAAGAGGTGTTTACCCAACAATCATTAGGGTACTTAATGAAAAGACATAAAGATAAAAGTATTGAAGTTAAAAAAAAAGGCATTATATGATTTAAAACAAGCTCTAAGAGCTTGGTATAGCCGCATTGATAAGTGTTTCCAAAGCCATGGATTCATCAAATATTCCTAAGAACATTCTCTTTATGTCAAAAAGGTGAAAATGGAAGCATTTTTCTTGTATGCCTATATGTTGATGACTTTGATCTTCACGAGTAACAATTCAAAGATTTTTGAAGAGTTTATGAAGGTGATGACTAAAGAATTTGAAATGACTGATATAAGACTTATTTCGTATTTCCATGGTATTGAAGTGAAGCAAGATGATGATGATACCTTTATTTCTCAAGAGGCTTATGCAAGAAAGATTCTTAAGAAATTTAAGATAAAGAATTGAAAGCTCATTAATACCCCAATTCATTGTACAACAAAATTGTCAAAGTTTGTTGAAGGTGAAAAGGTGGATCCAACCCTTTTAGGAGTCTTATTGGAAGCTTGAGGTATTTGACTTGCACAAGACCCAATATTCTCTTTGGAGTGGGAGTTATAAGTCATTTTATCGATGCTTCAACTAGTACTTATACGGAAATAGCTAAAAGGATTTTACAATATATCAAAGGTACTATCGACTATGGTTTGCATTATTCTTCTTCATCTAATTGGGGAGGTGATGTTGATGATAGAGCTCTAAAAAACAACCCATTGTGACTTTATCTACATGTGAAGTTGAATATGTTGCAGCTACTTCTTGTATCACACATGAAATTTGGTTAAGAAGGTTATTGAAGATGCTACATGTGACTTAAGATGGAGCTACCTCTATTTTTATGGATAATAAATCTACTATAACATTGGGGAATAATCCTATGTTCCATGATCAAAGTAAGCACATAGATACAAAGTTTTATTCCATAAGGGAGTATGTTGAGAACAAAGAAGTTGAGCTTTTTTTTTGTGAGAAGTGATAGTCAAATAGCCGATATTTTTACTAAAGATTGAAGTTTGAAAGTTTTGCTAAGCTGCGTGCATGGATTGGAGTTACTAAAAAGAATCAAGTTTAAGGTGTGCGTTAAAAAATGTAATTATATTAGTGGAACATTTAATTAAATTTGATTCATTATTTGGTTCATATATTTTGAGATTCACTGTATTTTTTCTTATGCATATATCTTGCAGTTACTATCTTATATTTTTCAAGAGTTGTATTATTTCAAAAAATGTATCTTATGTATCTATAAACACCATGTACTAGTTCATTTCTAAAATGAGACTAGAAATTTAAATCAAATGAGTTATTTAGATTGTTCAGGTATTCTCTTTATCTTTCTATATCTCTTATTTTCTACAAGAAATAGCAAACACAAAAATGAAGGCAAACTCTAATTGTTATAGGTAATCCCCTTCCCCTTCATCAGCTCTCACCTTTTTTCTTTTCTCATTTAATATTCGTTTGTAAATTAATTGTTTGTCTTTTAAATATATATACATATATGTTTGTTTATATTTATATACAGATATATAAAATATAATCACCAAATTTTACATAGAAGGTCAAAATAACTGTAATATTAATAATAAATATCAATGCAAAAATAATTTAAGACAATTGTCATCTATGTATAAAATTACAATCAATTCAATGATTAATTATCTACAGTTTTAGTTATTTTAAGTATGTACACATTAAGTATTTTGGTTGGGTCGGTCGTGCTAGGCCCAAGCCCAGACGCAGAGCGACGCATAGGTCGATCGGCCCATCCCTTGAGGATTGACCTAATTCCTATAGGTATTAACCTTATAAATTCATCACTTCGTGATGAAAAAGGTACGAATTTTAAGAACCCTATTTTTCATTATTTACCAGCTACCTAAACTCTCTCAAAAAATTGACTTGAGCGTCGGAGGGGCCTGCCGAAGATCAACCCCCGGCTTGCCTTTATTGTTTTGCAGGTATCTTCGAACTAGAATCAGTCCATCTCATGGATCCAAGCAGCAGCGCCCAGCCCCACCAGAATCTGACAGAACCAATTGGCGCCCACCGTGGGGCCAGAACCCATGACCGCAAG
>JANJEY010000001.1:27224322-27235161 GCA_024703695.1 Erythroxylum cataractarum | reverse complement strand
GAGGCCCATCTTTTAAGAGGTTGACCGATCGGCCCGTAGATTATTATGATTGGGCTTGGGCCTAATACAACCGACCCCACCACTTTTTATAAAAATATAGAATAGAATATTATTATTATTCAATACTAGTATTGAATCTAAAGAATTGAGGAAATAATATAATAAAATTTTTAATCTTTAATAATTCAAATTAATATTACATATTTGTATAGGTAGTGATTCGTAAATATGCTTTATTAATAAATGAATTTATTTGACATATAGCTATTCCTTGTAACGTGACTATTTTAAAAGAAATTAAAAACAACGAAAGTTGAGGTTAATTCTAAACTTTTTACAAAATAAAATTTCAAAGTCCAAAGCAGTCACGCTTGTCTTTTATATGAATGTGATGATAAAACGTTATAATTAATCTAAATCTCTTCATGAGGTGATTATATTAAATGTATTCACCTCCTACTTAAAAAGCGCATAGATGACTTGTTCTCTTCTTCAAAAACAAGTTTTGTATGCTTATGTTGCAGCTTCAAAGACATGTTCATGTTATTACTGCAAGGATCAAAGTTGAATTGCACGTAAGAATTAAGCACTGTTTGCTCCTGAATATGCCTGTTAGGGAAATTAGATTTCAATTTGTATGGAACCGTTTATCAATAGAAAGCTTCTTAAACATTCTATTCTTTTCTTTGGTGTTTGGTAATAAATGCACGTGCAAATTATCAAAACAAATTGATCAAACCTTAATCTCTTTTTCAATACGAGTACATCGGTCGTATAAGAAAGGCTTTTGGTAATGAACTGAATATTTGTATCTATTGATAAAATGACGTCGAATGAAAATATTCTCATATTCATGAATTATATTAAGTTCACTAACAAAATGAAAAGAGGAAGCAATAATCAAATTTTCATATTCATAAATTATATTATTGACATAATATTTCTTACCTTTGTTTTATTTATAGTTGCGTTTAAATGAAAAATCCACCTGAGACTAATATATATATATATAAAGATCGCTGATGATCTAAATTATTTATGGCTTTTTTTAATAATATAAAAATTAAAATACTCTTAACTCCACTGATATGACTGAAACATATATTCTTTAACTTATATTTGCATTCTAAAAATTTTGTTATATTTCCATGTCACAAAATTTTCCTTATTTACACTCAGAACTCATCCCAATCGCCTATAGCTAATTAATTGTCTCAAGAAAGAATTCAATTCAATGATAATTATCCCATAGGTACAAAAACAATCAAAAATTGTTACGGTTTCATATCCCTAAAATGGTCCTGATTTGATCTGGAGGATGCCTTGCAAGTGATTTGGGGTCCGAGTATCCATTCTTGGGATCCATTATTGCTGTGTAAATAAGCTCGTAAGCTTCAGCAAGCGATCTAGCCACCTGGAGACTGGCTTCTGAACGTAATTTTGGAACTTGCATCTGCTCAAACTCAGGAAGGGAAGTCTCACTTCCTAAAATAACACCAAAGAAAGCCTTCAAACACTTAGAAAGAGAAGTCGGGGATGTTTCTTCCACCTCTGACAACGGAGTAGTACTTGCTTCCTTGTTCAGTGAATTACGGAAGTGGTGCATATTCTCTAACAGCCCACATCCGTTTAGTATAGCATCAACTTCTTTTTCGACAAGAGTGTTTAAGTGACCATCAATCATTGCCCCAAGTTTCTGCACGTATTCAGCCGCAACCTCGTTTCCAAAAAGTGGTTGTTGGATGGCACTCAAACAATTGACTAGAAATATCTTGGAAGGTGTTTCACTATTCTGCATAGGTTCAAGACACAAGGAATTAAGACTCTGATGTATTATCACTCGCAACTTATAACTTGGACGAACTACCAAGATCAGGTAGTAATAGCGTAATTTTAGAAAGCTCCATGAACTAGCCATAAAATATATCAATATGAAGTCTGGCATCAAAAGGAACTATAAAGGTGAAGGGCAAAATTAGTCTGCATGTATGCGCTACTCAAGAAAAAGTATAGGTGACGCTCAAAACCATATCAATAAAAATACCATGAAAACACAAGTTATTGGGACTCTAGAAACCTGAGGAGACGAGCCAGAGCTGCTATTTGACAAGAGGGCATCAACTGACGATTTACTTTTTAGGCTTGACTCAGAACTCATTCTTCTTCTTGACGAGTGGCCAGCACTTTTGGCCTTGTGTGCCTCTGCTGCCTGCTCACACATCTGCAATGTATAAAGTAATTCAAATATACGTCCTATAACAAACATTAATGCTCAACCTTCGCAGCTATGCTAAAGAACCAAGTCAAAACGGGCAAACCAGCAAACTTGAAAACCAGATTCCAGTATCTTTAAACAGTGTGACCAAAATCTGGTTCTTCGTAAACTGATCTCATCAAGGAATTAACCAGTAGTATGAATTCTCCAAAAGTTAATACATGATAGAAAAGGTACATTCTCTTTCAACACCCAGTATCACAGGGTTTACTTGATCAAAACACCAATTCACATGGCACACAAGCTCCATCTTTTGATGTAAAAAGGGAAGTATAGACCAAATATATCCCATCAGGACACAAAATTAGTGTTAACAGTTTGTCTGGCAAGTAAAACTTGACAGTTTGAATCAAGCTTATCAGCTAGTTACTAAGACCACATGTTTGACTCTCCTGGGTAATCATCCATGAGTTACAGCCTTTATTTAGAGAGTCATAAGGCTTCTTTCAGTACTTACATAACCATTATGTGCAAGGGCTAAGATTTGATACCACCAACAAAACTGATCTGCCTTACAATCTAAAGGAGTCATAAGTTCAATCTTCATAATTAATGAACTTGCATCTCATTTTTCATCAATATGCCTAGAGCAGATTCCATTTCCCAATCTTATGCATTCTGATCACTTTGAAATGAATTTCATCCAGATGTGACCTAAATTGTAAAGGTTGCATGCTTATGGAAAAATCAATGTCTAGCATCTGCAAGATGCACTCAAACCAGTCTACCAGAATTAGGAAGCAAAAATTAATGATGCATGACATTTAAATGAATTTTTTTTAAGAGCAAAATACACAGATTACTTTAGACCTTCAAGTCATAAATTTCAAAACTTTAGCAATGACCAAGCATGATGAGAAGTAAAACAATTCATAAATTTGGCAAATGGAGGTTACCTGAATGATAGGATCAATTAAAGCGGAAAGAACTGGCCCGAAATCAGGCTTTTTCCCTAAAGCAGGAACCATCATGCTATTATGTGTGTCGATTATCTCAAGCAGAACAGAAACGCCTTCCCTCACTGCCTGTGGTGGAGAAAGATCAACAGAAACAAGAGGGGGATAACGTAAAAGCTTCTCCCCTCTACTTCTCAGAATGTCAAAAACCGTCTTCTGCGCAGCATCTTTGAGTACCCAGAGTGTATTACAAAGAGAAGTATCTCTACCAAGCAAACCTGATATCTAGAATTTGACATAATGATTTTCATCAAAGGATGCAAAAATGTTATTTAAAAAGCAGTAGATGCAGTCTAACTCACTGTGTAGCAGTAAAATTCCAGGGTGTTACTTAGTTTGTATGCAACTATAAGACTAGGCTGTGACTGCAAAACTTGCTCGACTCTAACTTTAAATGGCCTGCAAACTCCTTCAAAAATTCTATCAAGAACAAATGTCAAGTCTGATTCTGTCTTGCCATTCCCGTTCTCTGAACTTTTGGACAAATGATTCACAGTTGATTCGTTATCTACCACTGCATCTGGATCAAGAAGCCCAAGAACAAGCTCTCTTTCTGATGCCAACGCCTGCACACACACAGATTATTGTTTTCACATAAATAGAGCATATAAAACAGATAAAAATGGTTGAATTTATAAAAGAAATAAGTCATAATATAGATGTGAACTCGTCCGGAAAAGATTTCAAGTCAAACCTGATGCAACCATCCAAGCATGTCCCCGACATATCTTAAAGGGTCATGTGCATGAACCTCTATTGGTCTTGGCAGTCCTCCGGGTCCTCCTCGTGTAAGAGCACTTATAAATCTTCTAAACAGTAAGTTGTGTCTCATATTTGCCACCTATTTGACAAAAAACAAAAGAATTGTCAAGCATAACTGTCTAGATATATGTCAGAACTCAGAAGTAAAAGGTATGCAATTTTAAACCTTTTACAAATAATTAGTAGGATGGCAATCACCTCTTCAGCACAATATTTGAAAAGGACAGGCCTTTCCTTGAGACATCGAACTGCTGTTTTCAAAAGATCATCAACTTCAGGATTATCAGTGTCCCCCAATTTCCTACACTCTGCCTGAACCCACCTAGATATAAAATGCAAATATCATAGATATAACATATAAGTGATGGATAACTAACATAATTATAAAATACAGAACTTTTAAGAATGAATAGCAATATGATGAACATCTTGCATGGAACATAACTTGCAACAGCTCTAGTAAGCAATTTTATATTTCCTACATTTGAAGAGCACCAGAGGAACATCCTGTCAAATTCAGGATCTAAAAGAAGAAATTTGTATCTATAAATCTTATATTACAGCCTGTTAGGCTTAAGACAACCCAAAATAGTATCAACGAATAATTAAGTTACATTTCGAGGAAACCATGATCAGTCTATTATTCCCTATGATGCAAACAATGGCCTCTTTCAAACACCAATTAGATGGAGTACTAAAACAAGCCACAAATGCATTGGCCCTCAACTGTCAAATATCAAGTCTAAAAATAAAATAAATGGGGACGAGTAATTTATATCAAATAAGTTTGCTCCATCATATAGATATTCACCTGCATAGACGTTCATATGCCCCTTCTTGGTACACAGCCATCATATCCATCAGCTCCAAACCAGCTCGCTGTAAAAGAACCCTCATGTCAGTAACAGAGGAAGTACTTAGTTACCAAGGGAAAACGAAGATGGATAAACAAACAAATTTGCCAAACAAAAAAAGTTAGTAATGTCTCCTGGTACCAGAAAAATGGAGAAGGAATATCATACCTACAAATTTCAACCACCAAAAGTGTAGCTATTAACTACTTGCAGTATCACTATCAAGTAGCAGATAATATTTGGTAATTTGCATACCCAAAAATCTGGATCTCAGATGACACAGAAAATGTACAAGTGACATGCACAAAAAAAGATCCAACAGAATCAAACAACCATTGGCGGAAATACTGCCACAGTATACCTGGTGATGAGTCCTAAGTAGAACTTTGCAGTTGGCATGGATTTCCTGGACATGAGAAAGTGCCTTGAAAAAATTCTCATTAAGTTCCTGATCCCTCAGCGCATTTATCTGAAAATACAAAACGAATAGAACGAACATCTGAGCTTAACTATCAATATAATCAACATTGGACGATGCCTTAGAATTTTCAGAGAAAGTAAACCTCATCCGGGGAGAGTTGATAATCACGAAGGAAGCATGAAACAATCTCTTGCCTCTGATTAGTAACATCAAGTTCCTGCTTAAGCCTCTCTGTAGTACTAATAATATCCCCAGTGCTAGCACTGCAACTGTCCAAAGCCTTTGCAATGCTATAGAAACAAAATAAGAACACAAGAAGCAAGTAAACAAGTTACAAAGATCTGATCATACAGTTATTCACTAAATCAAGATTCGGTAGCCAGCAACATACTTGTCGCAGCATTGAGCGAGCGAATTAACCTCATCCTCCACGCGATCCAAAGCCTACAAACAAAACTCAACAGTAATTCGTAAAAATTAAAAATTTGTTCACAAAAATTGGAGAGAAACGGAAAGAAAGGGGCACCTGTTGAGCGGCGAGAGCGGCGTGAAGGAAATCGCGGTTAATCTGGAGAGAGCGCTTCTCAATGGTGGATCGAAGGTTGCGTCGAGCCTGAGGAGTGTTATCGGTGTAGAATGAGGAGAGAGTGTTGAGAGAGGCCACCAGATCTGGAGTATCGGTCCTGCTTTCTAGCACCTTCTTCAGCTTCCGAGACAGTCCCGGCGCTAATCCCACTGTCGTCCCCATTTCTCTCCGGCAACTGCAAATAGTATAGTCTCTTTTGTTGCTATATACTTGTGAATAATATTAACGAATTTATAATATATTTACCAATTGAAAAAAGAAATACGATACGAAACAACGTTAAAAAGGAAATAATAAAAATGGATGAACCATTAAAATTAAAAATAATTATAAAGCCTAATTCAGACAATTCTATTGAGATTTAGTTAAATAACTATCAGACAATTCTTTTTCTAATCATTATTCTCTTATAAGTTTAATAACAAAATAGTGTTTGGTTCATTTTATTTTTAGAGTCTACTTATGCAACAAATATCATAATGAAATATTATGAAAGTCATTTTGCTTTTTTAAAAAAAGATTTTCATAGCGCTAGTATTATAAATATCGTAGAAATATTATGAAAATCATTTTATTATCAAAATAAAAGAGTATTATATTACTAATATTATCCAAATTATTTAATGATATAATTTGCAAAAATTTAAAAAGAAATTATCAATTATAACTTAAGAGTAAAGTAGACTAATAAATAATTATATCTTTAGTTGTAAAAAACAAGCAAGCAAATCATATAGAAAATAAGTAAATCCATAAACAAAGATTAAAGCTTACAAAGTCGCGGTAAAGAATAGATGATAGTTCATTGTTATAATTAGGATCATTCCAATGTAAAAATATTATTATGTAAGTTATACTTTATTATGCAACAATTGCATTAAATGAATGATAAACGCATAATAATCAACAATTAAATATATCTTCATCATAGAATTTTTTTGGGAAAAAAAATTCAGTAGAATGGTTATTCCTACCGATACTTGTATTAATATAAAAAGGCAATATAAGAAAAGATAATATAATTTAGAATTGTTAAAATTACTATGTTAAACAAATTTAATATATCATAAAGAGTAGAGTTTACCCTTAATATTTTCATCATTTAACTAACTTCGGGTACAAATAATAGTACTACAATAAAGTCTAAAAACAAACTTCAAAGTAATAGTAGGTAGTAGAATTGCTAAGATGTAACATCTCATGTTCGAGGCTAGACTCTAAAATAATAAATTGAGAGTACAGTGAAAATTTAATAATGCATTTCATGCTCATGCATCATAGTATATTCACACACATATGAATATTTATTTGTGGTGCAAAAAATTTTTACATGCATTCATTGACATTTTTTTGTATAATTGATTGATAAATGCGATTAAAAATGCAAATTGTGGATTATTTGCGTTAAAAAATTTATTTGGAGGCTAATAGTATTATTTCAAAATTTTTGGTAAATTTTAGGAAATTTCTAAATTTTGGGGTATTATTGGATTGGGAAAAATAAGAGACAAATAGACCAATAACATTATGACATGTGGCAGCACAAGTAAGTGACACATAGATTACATGTATAGAAGAACAAGTCTCCAACTCACTGACTCTCTCTCTCGGTGTTCTTCACTGCAGCAACATCACTTACTCTTCCATTTGCATTCTTATTTGGGTGTCTTTTTCTTTCCTTGCTTCTCCCACCCACAACTCATTCTTTTAAGTTATGAAATTTTGCTGAAGAGGGTGAATTCTAAATCAAGTAAGTTTTTTATGAATACATTGATGATGTTTTAATATTTTGTATATGGGTTCATGCATGAGTGATATGGGAAGAAAGAAATTCAGTTGTGAGAATGAAGAAGTACAGAAATATGGAGAAAAATGTAGAAAATAGGGAACATGCGTGAGAGATGTCGGTTTTTTTATGTTTAAGTTTAATTTTAGATTTTTGAGTTGTTTTGTGTTGTTGAGTTGAAAGAGGAGTAGTATAGATGATGTTTGCATGCTTGTAGATGGATGCATGCGTAAGTTGCTATAGGTTTTGGCTCGTGAGTTGTTACTGTTTATGAGAACAAAATTTATAGTAGAGAGAGAGAGAGATGAAGATGGTAAAATACATGTATGATCGATTTTAGTATTTAAATATAAACTTGAATTTGAGTTGTTTTGGGACTAAGTTGAGTTGATATGAAAGTGAATAAGAGGGATAAATGTAAGGGTATAAGTTTGTGATGAGGAATTAAGTAGAAGAGAAGAAGAAGATGGAGAAGCCTTTCTGCAAAAATAAGGAGAATTACGTGCAAAAATCGTGATTCTACAGTAGAAGGTGGTAGTGCAAAAATCAAACTTTCTAATATTAAACAGTTCTGACTCTTTGTGCTATAACTTTGCCATCCGATCTCCAAATAACGTGAAACTTGAACCGATAGACTCTTAAGACATTGTTCTTTCTTTCCATAAAAATTTAAAGCCATCTGAATTGTTTAGAAAAAGATTGATTGACTCAAAGTGAGGGTATATGCTAGAATGCTATAAACTGGAGAATTTAAAGAATATGCTTTGGTATTTTAATTATAGCATGATTTGTAGATTTTTAAATGGATAGATTCTTAATTCAGATTAAATTAGAGACATATCTCTACAACTTTCTTGAAGAAGTCGAATTTTAATTCTGACTCTAATGGCATGTTTGGTTCACATGAATAGGAATTCTATTCCTGGTATATTCCTAAAATTTTTCTATTCCTTTGTTTGGTTAGACAAAAATGTCATAATACCTAATCCTAAGATTAGGTATTCCTCAACTTTTAGGAATATCTAAAGATCATCAAAGGGTGTCTTTAGTTATTCCAAGAATAGAGTTATTTTTTGAAGACTCTTTTATCCTTATAATAATAATAATAATAATAAGAATTAATTAATTAATTAATTTAAATAATAAAATTAATAATAATAAGTACAAAATTAATAATAACAACAATTAATAACAATAATAAGAACAATAATAATAACAAATAAATAATAATATTAATAAATAAATAAATAAATAAATAATAAATAAAATAACAAATAATAATAATAGTAATAATAATAATAATAACAAATAAATAATAATAAATAAATAAATAACAAATAATAATAATAATAATAAATAAATAAATAAAATAACAAATAATAATAATAGTAATAATAATTACAAATAAATAAATAAGTAATAAATAATAATAATAATAATAATAATAATAATAATGATGTTAATAATAATAATAAATAAATAAATAAATAAATAAATAAATAAATAATATATAACTAATAATAATAATAAATAATAATAACAACAACAAATAAATAATAATTAATTAATTAATAACAAATAATAATAATAATAAGGACATTTTGGTCTTTTTGTTACTTATTCCTTTTCTTATTCCAAGTTTATATTTTCAAACCAAACATTGGAATAGAAATTCGTTATCTATTTCATTCTTTAAACCAAATAAAGTAATACTCATCCTATCCTATTCCTCATCTTTTCTATTCCTAAGAATAATTATTCTATTCCCTGTCTATTCCATTTCTTGAACCAAATAGGCTATAAGATTTTCAAAATTGGCATGAAATTGAGGTTTGGTGTAGGCTATAGCATTACCAGGGACAGAAGTTATGTCCTGTGGTTATCGAATAAACTGTACTGATGCAGGCTGAATTAGACTAAAGTTCCTTCACCAAAGTTGTAACTTATTCTCTTAGCTTTAAATTGATATAAAGTTTGTAATTTTGGATATTGAAATTAAGAGTTATGAATTGTACAACTTTAATGCATGATCAAGCTTTAGCTAAAAATTTCAAATGTACACAATCTGTGGTAATTTGAGCATAACTCATAAAATAACGAACCAAATTGAATGATATTGGTATCAATAGAGACTTAAGACACAAAGGAACAATTTTTTAGAAGAAAGTGTTATAGAAATACATCATTTTCTTGATCTTATTGATTGTGCAAAGTTGACCCGAATGAAGTGCTTCCAACAAAAGTGAGAATAGTAATTGAATGTATGAATTTTGGCACTTTTGAAGTACAATTGATGTTTACATCAGTTTAGTAAGAAAGTATACCCTAGACTTTGTCATGAACATGCATGTTATATAATACATTCATACTAATGCTGATTCGGTTACATGAAAAATATGGTAATATGAACTTATGTTTGATTGTATAGAGAAGAGAAAGTAGAGCGATCACTTCCAGATATTGTCGGAACTTCAAGGTAATAAGCGAAAGGGTGCGATTGTGAATAATCTTAGATGATTACACCTTACTTTGTTCTACTTGTTGAATGTGGTTTATGTTGATTGTGTTTTAAATTCTGGACAATGATTGTCTGAGGAGTTTGATGCTTGTTTATATAATTGGAAGTGCTACTTGCATGTGAATATGATTGAATTCTTGTTTTGCATATGAAATGTTTGAAATGACTTTTTTTTTTGTTTTAAAACTATTGAGTCCTAGTTGTGGGTAAATAAGCATGCCTAGAAAGGTCTGCAGCTACTTATGTGATACTTTAGAGTCTTCTGTTATTGACACTTCGGTGTCTTCTGTTATTGAGACGTAAGTCTCTTCTGTGATATGATACTAATTATGATATCTTCTATATAAGTCTCATTACTCACTTCTGTTGACGGATTAACAGTCATTTGATTGTGCATTTTGATATATGTTGCATTTTGAAATAAACAAAATGATATTTTTAACTGAAGAGATTGTGCCTTGTTTGATACTCAATTATGTTAACTATGCAATTGTTTTGAAATTTAAATATCTGCTTGTGCTATAACTTGATTCAGTATGATTAATTGTCAAATTATGCATAATTTAGTTATTACTCACTAAGCTATATCCATAGTACGGTAGATTTGCCCCTGTAGGTTCTGAACGATGTTTATAAAGACTGGGACAACCGTAATGGCCAATGGAGTCTTAGTGTTATTTT
>JANJEY010000001.1:27161889-27176583 GCA_024703695.1 Erythroxylum cataractarum | reverse complement strand
CTATACGTGCAAATCAATCATGAATGCACTCACTGCTCAAACCATCCTAATTACCGATATGCTCATCACACCGGTAACGAGATGTTACATGTTCATCACAAGAAGGATAACAATATAGATTGTCATGTTAAGTGGTTGGTAGTGTCAAGAGAGACAATGTTAGGTGGAGTGATTGATTGATAGATTGGTAACTGGTAGTGGACACTAATCTTATCTTAGTGGAAAACTAAAGAAAAATGTTAGCTTCTTGTTCAAGATGATAGATGAGCTATAAAGTATATTAAGAGTGGCTCTGATATCATAAAACCATAATGAATTAGTGGTGATTTTGAAGTGTTTCCAAAATAAAATGATTTACAATATATAAATATGATAGTGAGTGAATATTCCTAATAGAAAACAAATATTAGATTGTATAACTAACTAAGGTAAGATTATAACATACAATAACAACTTAAATAACAAGTATTTACATATTAAGCATGTGTTCTTTACTACGGAAAGAAAAATTCCTTAAGATTATGATGGATTAATCAAAATATGAGTTTTTTTTAAGGTTCACAAGTATACAACAAATTTTAAGGACATAATCATAGCTTATGAGTTTCATAAGATTGAGCCCTTATATCATCCCTCCTATTTCTTGATCTAATGTAGTATCTGTAAAGTGATGGGAAGCAACATGATTTGACTATTAATCAGTTCCTAGTTGATAGATCTCTTATTTTTGTACTTCCCTATGCTTAAAAGCAAACATTTTCCCTTTTCTTTCTTCAGCAGTATATATACACATTAGAAGCATCATAAAAAAGATTAAAGTTTTAAATCACTCCTAACTACTGCTAAAAGGTTTAACTTTATTTCTACCATTATTTAGGACATTAAATCAAATGTTAAGAATATAAAAATAATATTGTTTACACTTTAAATCATCATCATCATTGCTATTTTATAATGTCGCTCTTTCAATTCCCAAAGGTGATATAACATATATCGCACATTTGTTTAGCACATTTTGTATTACACCATATATAAGCAGTAAGATTATTTATGAAAGTGGTCTTTTGCTGGGTTTCAATAATAAATAATTACTTAATCTATTATAAAATGGATGTGGAATGTTTTATATTTTCATAAATTTGTCATTGTCTGAGTTATTTCTTTGCATTGCCCCATTTTAAAATGATAGAATTATATTACCCAAAATAATTTGTTTTTCCACTTTCTGTCGAGGTTTTGGTGATCCCAAATAAGGAACTTTAGTTTGGATCATTCCTAAAGTTTATTGTTTTCTCAATAATCTTGTAGTCTTAATTGCATTGATTCTTTATGATGGATAACTTACAAGATTGTAACATTTGCATTGACTCTTTTGTTGATAACTTTGATTGATTATATTTAATAGTAATTCTCTATTGGGTTAATTATAAAAAATTCTAAACTTTACTCAATTTTACAATACCAGCTTCAACTTTAAAATGTAGCAATAAAATACTTCAACTTTTAATTTTTATAAAAAATAGCTTGACATTATAAGTATTAATTATAAATTATTAAATAATAAATTTATATGTGATGCAAATACATTATACCGAAGCCACAAAATATTAATCTGACATAGTTTGTGAGTCATTCACATTAACGGAGAACTAAAGTTATTTTTGTAAAAAATTGAATGGTGGATCATTCTAATGCTACTTTCTACACTTTAGGTTAATAGTACAAAATTGAGTAAATTTTATGATTTTTTATAATTAAACTTAAAATATATCCAAAAGTTGGTCAATTCTATAGTAACTCTCACATATAACATAGACCAAGGAAAATTATGTCTCTTGCTACTGGTAATTGTATCTCTCTAATAAAGTGGTAATACGAAGTCACTAATGCCTCTCTAATTGCCTTTATAAATTCTATCCAATGAACCTCTCATAATATGAATATCAATGAGAAATTAGTTGGTAATAGGTCTCCACACTCTCTAAATGCCAAAATATTAGTCCTTATTTATGTTGTACAGTAAACGTCACTTAAATATGCAAACTCTTCATTTCTATTCTAGGTTCTCATTACTATGTTATACAATCCTCACTTTGTGCATATAAGGAAGTGCTTATATTTTAACACCTTTAGCATCAGTGGCCTTTATTTAAGCCATATAACAATTCTACTAGCCTAAGTTCTTAAGGAAATTTTTATTTCCTTTTAAAAACTAGTGTAAAGTGTCATAAATCACTGCTATAGTAAAATATTACAATTCTTTCACTTAAGCCCTTATTTATTAAAATAAAATTGTCGAAGAAACATATGAACTTATAAATGCCAACTTTAATTGTTTATATTATTGTTATATGCAAGTAACTAATTGTCAAGATGCCATATTCTACATGATGCCATATTATACATATTATTTTTATATTTTGTTAGATATTTGTTTTATACTTTATATAATGGTTATACGCTTTCTTCTATGCAAACTACTTATATGTTTTATTATATGCAAACTACTTATATGTTTTATAGGATGATATTTTATATGCAAATTACTTATATGTTTTATAAGAAGATAGTTGATAGAAAGCCATTATAAAGCTTTTTAGTTGTGGGCATTTAGCACAATAAGGAGTTCTTCGGTGTAATATTGTTGACCTAGAAGAATTTGACAATTCTACTTAGACTATAAGAATTTTGTGAAATGGGGATAAACTTAAGTTTTAAATAAATAATAAGTTTATGATAATTGATCCCAAGTATGAGTTTAGTTGATCATTTGAGGAAATTAAAGTTCAACCAAAGTGATAAAGACCAATTTGTACTAGCACTTATTTCCCACTATTCTTATGATCCTTTATAAAGAATCAGAGGTCTAATGAATAGTGCAAAATGCATGAAGATAGTTTTATAAGAATTAATTATAAAGATTCAAGAAAAGGAGGTTGTTTAAGATAAATCAAATGCATTCCCAAGATTGATCAACTTTTTACATGTTGTTAATGATAACATGCTTGTTATATGAAGAATAAGGCTTGACAAATGTTTGATAACCAACATAATGTAATCAATGCCAGTGTCATGTTGATATTAGGCAGTATTGCATTGGATAAGAGGTTTGAACAACAAAAGCAAATATATGGCAGTGTGGTTCTTATGATTGGTATCGAACTTATTAGTATTTACACCTGTAAATTCTAAAAGCTAACTAGTGTTATTGTAGCATTTAGATAAGTCTTGGACTTATGGATTGGTTATTTAGTTTTAAAAGGATTATCTTTTTTCAAAATTATTTAGTTTTTTTAGTTAGATTATGATAAGGGGAGAATATCCTTTTCCTTATAAGACTTTGTTTTTATGGATTTATACATTTTAAATCCTGTCTCATTAATGTAATTTGTAAAGATCATTAATTTGATAGTTTTTCTTCACTTTTGATGAGAATTTTATCTTTATTCTTGAACAATAACTTAATCCAATTTTATTAAGGTAAATTGTTGGCAATCAAAATTCCAACAACTTTAGTTTTAACCAGTTGGTTTAATTAGGGTTCAATTTTCCTTACTTACTTTTGAAAATGATCATATTCTTGTAAGTCACATTTTAGGTTATTTTTAAAATAAGGTTCACATTACTTTAGTTTGGAATAAATTGTTAAAAGAACATTGGATTTTAAATATACATTTGGAGAATGTGGTTGATCCAATAAATTCATTACTAATATTAAGGTGGCATGGCAATTGACATCAATACGTGAGAAAAGTTAGTGACGTTGTTGATGATTTTAGAGTTCACTTATATAAGATTTCGGTAATGTAACATGAAGTTTGATTGATCTTATTAAGGGAATATATAATATAATTAAACATATGGGTAATGTAGTTGAAAATATAGAAAACGGTAGGTTAAAGTTGTTGATGATGGTATTTGTGATGTGGCTAGAAATGCTTGGTAGGGATGAAGCAATAGGAGATAAGAGATTATAGGGAACAATAAAAGATATGGATTGATGTGGTTCAAAAGAAGATATAGGCTAATATGGAACGTAACATAAGGGATGGTGTGAAATAATATGACATAGGTACTAGTTTAGCAAATGAAACAAATGATAGGCATTTTGTTAATGCATAAGATGGATTAGATAAAAAGGGAAATTACAACTAAGGAAGAGGAATTGAGGAGCAACATATACATTTTTCAATTTTAGTTATGATTAGATTTTATTATGAATGATGACGTAGGTCATGAAGCTATATTTATTGACTTGTTAGATTGTAAAGTTTCCTATCCAGTGACAAATATCTTAATGTAGAAAAGTTAGATGTAACTTTGAGGAGGCCTAATTATTCAATAGATGTGTTTTTGGTATGATGGATACACAATAGATTTTAGGGATGGTTCTTGACAGCGCCATATATTTTAAAGATATAGACATTGATAATAAAGTTGTTTGATTTGTTGCTAAAAAACACTAAAAGGATTAGTTATGGTTTTTCCCTTAGTGGTCCACTTGAATTGTATTCATAATTTGATATAAATCATAGGTACACCAATCTACAAACATACAAGTTAGAGCATATGTATAATGCATTAATTTAAATACATTTATTTAGTTTAATATATCTGGTCATTCATAGAGTACACTTACCAGCTAACCTACTGCATAAACATTTGTAAGAACTTCAGCATTGGGAGCTTAATATAGCCATCAATCTTAACCTTAAGTTTTTGCAACATCACTAGAATGAAAAGGGACTTTAAGCCAAACGATCATAGTAATTATCAATTTTCATTTCAACCAAGAGACTTTAAATAAAAGACATGTCAAATATAACATCATATCAGTTGTACGGAAAAGTTTTTCAATATAAATTTGTTGAAAAATCTTCATAATATTCGTAATCTATTAACATTGATATTGTTTTTCAATATGGTGTAAATGAATTTTAATGTTTAAGAATTTATTTAGCTCTGTTATTTTGGAGTTTGTTGTTAATAAATTTTTAGACAAATTAATTATATTCATATGTCAATTTTGGACTACATTTGAAGGTGTAATTATATTAAAATTGGTTGTTGATATAATTACCTTAATTCTTGACATATATTTTAAGAAATAAATGATTTTAATTAAGAATATTAATTATTTTTTACTTTCTTAAACCATCCATAATACCATTGAAATTATTAGATTTTCCTAAATGTGCACTTATTACACCATAAAAATGAAGGTAATAGAGCAATATATACTTTACGGATTTAGTAACTCACTATACTTATTGAGTTTGTTGGAATTTTATTAACTATTTTATAATTGTTGAGAAAATAAAGAACAATTCACATGTCATAATTTTGCCTAACTTTTAACATTTAAATATTCTATAATCTTATCTTAATGTGTTCAAACTTAATATTTTTAAGAAAAAGATAGTTCCTCAATTCAAATTTAAAAGTTTCAAATAAAGGAGCAATATCATTATTAATCAAGGGAGATTTAAGAAGATTTGAGTTGATAAAATGTTTATTTTACAAATTTAGATAAGATTATCATAATCATAGTGAAATCTATAACGATCTTAGGCATGAGTACTCTTAATAGGCATTACAATATCCATACTTTTAAATTGCAAGAGAAAGATATGTTTAAAGTTGTGAAAATCTTATCTTGGTAAATCTAGGCATAATTCAATGAAGTTTTAATATGAGTGATCCAAAGAATTGCAATAATAAGATTTTTACATAGGCTTTAAGTGGCTATAAATAGAGTCAGGGTGAAGAGCCAACCATCTAAATTTTCTAGCTACAATTCCCATCCTTTTACAAAGCATTTTCCCCATAATTTAGCAAACGTTAGAATAGTCTCTCTTTCCTAAATGTTAGTAGTTTTTATGGCCATTTTTGACTTATTTTCTTTGTCTTAGTTGAAAGAAGTGAAAGCCTTTTGGAATCTTAAAGATTGGGAGGCAGTTGAGTCTTAGTGTGGATTATTTCATTTAGTTCATGTATTTGATTGCTTTTTTATGCTTTTATTTTATGATTATTTTTTATTGATTTCTAATGAGCGCGATTAGTCTATTGGTTGAAATGATCATTTTCTAGATTAAAGTTTGAATACATAAAAGTTCAATTTTTTTAATCATTTGTAGAAACTAAGAGCTTAAATTATTACATAAAAATTATTACTTTTAAGAAAAACATTCAACTAAATTAATCACAACCATGGATGTTGTGTTATCTTGCTTCGATGATCTTTCTTTTCTTAAAGATATTATTTAATTAAAATTTAAATGGTATCTAAGGTTGTTAACCATTAAGGTTTAATTGAATAATGTATTTTCTATTAGCTAATCCTAAGAAAAGAGGGATATTTAAATATCGCATCGAGTATATATTTGATGAAATAAATATTTTATGTCAATGATCAATCATAGTTTGAAAAAATGGAAATGACCATAAACCAAGGTTTGTTTTATTTATAACTCTTATTTTATTTTCAGTTTAGTTTCTTTGTTACAAAATTTTCATATTATCATAATTCCCTATTTTGGTTAAGAATTTTCCTTTCTAATAATTAATGAATTACAATTCCTCATGGAATCAACTCCTACTTTCCTATATTTACGTTTGTTGATTGCAAAAATTTAGGAATTAATTTAGCATATATACAACAATTTTACCAACAATAGTCCTTGCTTAGTTTTATGCTCTTGGAAGCATACAAAACTTATTAATAGAAAAGATAATATTAAAATAAGCTTATTAACAATTTTCCTTTACTATCAACTTATATAACACAGATTGAAACATAGTCGTTTAAGCATAATATAAGCCCACTTGGACCTTAAACATGTATTCATAGTTTGAAATAGCACAAATATATGATTATAACACTTATCATTGCCAAAAACTATAGCAAATAGATCATAAACATCTCCTCTAACATCTTCTTCTCATTCATAACAACCTTTATTTCATAGTCTAACAATGTCCTCTTTCTTTTAATTTTATTCCTCCACTCTTCGGCCTTTTAGTAGTTCCCTGACACATTTGAATTTCTTCAACTATTAAGCAGTCTCTAGTTGATAGATCTCTTATTTTTATACTTCCCCATGCTAAAAAGAAAGCATTTTCCCTTTTCTTTCTTTAGTAGTGTATATACCCGTTAAAAGCATATTAAAAAAGATTAAAGGTTTAGATCACTCTTAACTATTGCTAAAGGGTTTAGCTTAATTTCTACCATTATTAAGGACATTAAATTAGATGTTAAGATTATTAGAATAATATTATTTACACTTTAAATCATAATCATCATTTCCATTTTATGATGTTGCTCCTTCAATTCCCAAAAGTTATATAACATATATCACACATTTATTTAGCACATTTTGTATCAGACCACATATAAGCAGTAAGATTATTTATGAAAGTGGTCTCTTTGTGTGGATTTCAATAACAAATAACTACTTAATCTATTATAAAATGGATGTGGAATGTTTTATATTTTTGTAATAAATTTGTAATTGTCCAAGTGATTTCTTTGCATTGCCCCATTTTTAAATGATATAATTATATTACCCAAAACACTTTTTGTTTCCACTTTATGTCGAGGCTTTGGTGATCCCAAATAGGGGACTTTAGTTTGGATCATTTCTAAAGTTTATTAATTTCTTAGTAATATTGTAGTCTTAATTGCATTGATTCTTTATTATGGGTAACTTATAAGATTGTAACATTTACATTGACTCTATTGTTGATAACTTTGATTGATTATATTTAATGGTAATTCTCTATAGGGTTAATTATAAAAAAAATTCAAACTTTACTCAATTTTACAATACTATCTTGAACTTTACAAAGTAGCAATAAAATACTTCAACTTTTAATTTTTAGAAAAAATGGTTTGAATACAATTTGTGGGATCCATAAAAATATTAATCTGACATAGTTTGTGACGTCATTCACATTAACAGAGAACTTAATGTTAAGTTGATAAATGACATGAATACAATTTGTGGGATCTATAAAAATATTAATCTGACATAGTTTGTGACGTCATTCACATTAACAGAGAACTTAATGTTAAGTTATTTTTTTCAAAAATTGAAAGGTGAATCATTTTAATTCTACTTTCTACACTTTGGGTTAATAGTACAAAATTGAGTAAATTTTATGATTTTTTTTATAATTAAACCTAAAATATATCCAAAAGTTGGTCAATTCCATACTAAGTCTCACGTATAACATAGAACAAGAAAACTTATGTCTCTTGCTACTGGTAATTGTATCTCTCTAACAAAGTGGTAACACGAAGTGACTTACGCCTCCCTAATTGCCTTTATAAATTCTATCCAATGAACCTTTCGTAATATGAATATCAATAACAAATTATTTGGTAATAGGTCTCCACACTCTCTAAATGTCAAAATATTAGTCCTTGTTTATAGAGTATAGTAAACATCACTTAACTATGCAAACTCTTTATTTGTATTCTAGGTTCTTATTACTAGGTTATACAATCCTCACTTTGTTCATATAAGGAAGCATTTATATTTTATCACCTTAAGCATCAGTGGCCTTTATTTAAGCTATATAACAATTCTATCAGCTAATGTTCTTAAGGAAATTTTTATTTCCTTTTAAATACTAGTGTAAAGTGTCATAAGTCACTGCTATCATAGAATATTACAATTCCATCACTTAAGCCCTTCTTTATTAAAATAAAATTGTCAAAGAAACATATAAACTTATAAATGCCAACTTTAATTGTTTATATGCATTGGTTATATTATTTTTATATGCAAGTAAGTAATTGTCGTGATGCCATACTCTACATGATGCCACATTATACATATTATTTTTATATTTTGTTAGATATTTGTTTTACACTTAATATAATTGTTATATGTTTTCTTATATGCAAACTAATTATATGTTTTATTATATGCAAACTACTTATATGTTTTATAGGATGATATTTTAGACACAAATTACTTGTATGTTTTATAAGATGATAGTTGATAAAAAGCCATTATAAAGCTTTTCAGTTGTGAGCATTTAGCATAATAAGGAGTTCTTCGGTGTAATAGTCTTGACATAGAATATTTGACAATTCTACTTGGACTATGTTAGTCTATGAGCATTTTGTGAAATGGGGATAAAGTTAGGTTGTAAGTAAATAACAAGTTTATGATATTTGATCCTAAGTATGAGTTTAGTTGATCATTTGAGGAAATTAGAGTTCAACTAAAGTGATAAAGAGCATTTTTGTTCTAGCATTGTTCTAGCACGTACTTCCCACCATTCTTATGATCTTTTACAAAGAATTAGAGGCCTAATGAATAGTGCAAACCAAATGCATGAATATAGTTTTGTAAGAACTAATTATAGAGATGCAAGAAAAGAAGTTTGTTTAAGATAAATCAAATGCATTCCTAAGATTGATAACTTTTCTATATGTTGTTAATGATGGAATATGCTTAACATATGAAGAATAAGGCTTGAAAAATGTTTAATAACCTTGGAAACATAATGTAATTAATGCTGGTGTTATATTGATATTATGCAGTCTTTGCATTAGATAATATATTTAAGCAATAGAAGCGAATTAATGCTAGTGTGGTTCTTCTAATTGGTATCGAACTTATTAGTATTTACACCTATAAAATTCTAAAAGCTGACTAGTGTTATTATAGAAGCTAGATAGGTCTTGGACTTGTGGATTAGTTATTTAGTTTTAAAAGCATCAATTTTTTTCAAAATTATTTAGTTTTTTTAATTAGATTATGATAAGTGGAGATTATCCTTTTCCTTATAAGACTTTATTTTTACATATCTTATACATTTTAAAGTCTATCTTATTGATGTAATTCATAGAGATCATTAAGAAAATAATTTAACATTGGTGAGATTTTGCTCTTTGTTCTTAAAAAAGAACTTAATATAATTTTATCAAGGTAATTTGTTTGCAATCAAAATTCTCATAACTTTAGTTTTAATCAGTTGATTTAATTAGGGTCCAATTTTCCTTGCTTACTTTTGAAGATGATCATATCATTGTAAGTCACATTTTAGGTGATTTTTAGAATAAGGTTCACGTTAGTTAGTTTAGAATAAATTGTTAAAAGAACATTGGATTTTAAATATGTATTTGGAGAATGTGGATTATCCAATGAATTCATTACTAATATTAAGGTGGCATGACAACTGACATGAATACATAGGAAAAGTTAGTAATGATGTTGATGATTTTAGAGTTCACTTAGATAACATTTCATTTATATACCCTAAAGTTTGAGTGATCTTATTAAGGAAATATATAATATAGCTAAAGATATGGGTAATATAGTTGAAAATATAGAAAATGATAGGGTTAAAGTGGTTGATGATGGACTGGGGTGGCAGGGATGAAGCAATAGGAGATAAGATCAATAGAAGATATGGACTGGGGTGGTTCAATGGAAGATATAGGTCAATATGGAACATAACATAAGTGATGGTGTGAAATAATATGACATAGGGACTAGTTTAGCAAATGAAACAAATGATAGGAATTATGTTAATGCATAAAAGAGATTAGATAAAAAGGGAAATTACTGATAAGGAGGAGGAATTGAGGAGAAACAAATACATTTTTCAATTCTAAAGATGATTAGATTTTATTATAAATGATGGTTTAGGTCATGTAGCTATCTATATTGACTCATTAGGTTTTAAAGTTTCCTATCAATGACAAATATCCTAATTTTGAAAAGTTAGATGCAACTTAGAGGAGGCGGTATTAAACAAATATATGTGTTTTTGGTATGATGGATACATAATAGATTTTGGGGACGGTGCTTGACAGTGCCATGCATTTTAAAGATATAGACACTGACAGTGAAGCCGTAACATGTTTTGATTTGAAGTTTAAAAAAAACTAAAAGGATTAGTTATGGTTGTTCCCTTAGCTTTCCACTTGAATTGTATGCATCATTTGATATAAATGATATGTACTTCAAAATACAAACATACAAGTTAGAGCACAAGTATAATGCATTAACTTAAATACATTTGTTTAGATTAAAATGTCTATCCATTCATAGAGTACACTCACAAGCAAACCTACTGCATAAACATATGTAAGAACTTTAGCACTTGGAGCTTAATATAGCCATCAATCTCAACCTTCAATTTTTGCAACAACACTAGAATGAAGAGGGACTTTATGCCTATTGATGATAGTAATTATCAGTTTTCATTTCAACCAAGAGACTTTAAATAGAAAAACATGTCAAATATAACATCATAGCAGTTGTACGAAAAAACTTCTCGATATAAAGTTGTTGAAAAATCTACATAATATTCATAATATATTGACATTGATTTTGTTTTTCAATATAGTGTAAATGAAGTTTAATTTTTAATAATTTATTTAGCTCTTTTATTTTGGAGTTTGATTTGTTAGTCAATTTTTAGACAAATTAATTATGTTCATATGTCAATTTTTGGACTGCATATCGAGGTATAATTATATTAATATTGGTTACTGATATAATTACCTTAATTCTTGACATATATTTTAAGAAACCAATGATTTTAATTAATATTAATAATTATTTTCTACTCTCTTAAACCATCCATTTTAAGGAATACTATTGAAATTATTTAATTTTCCTAAATTTGCACTTATTGGAATATAAGAATGGAGATAATAGAGTAGTATATACTTTACAGATTAAACAACTTACTATACTTAGTGAGTTTGTTGGCATAAATTTGCCCATCTTGTGGCATTTAAATCTTCCACAATCTTATCTTAGCATGTTCAAACTCAATATTTTTAAGAAAAACATTGTTGCTCAATTTAAGTTTAAAAGTTTGAAATAAAGAAGCAATATCATCATTAATGAAGGAGAATCAAGAATATTTAAGTTGACAAAAAGTTTATTTTACAAATTTAGATAAGATTATCATAATCATAATGAAATTTAGAATGATCTTAGGCATGAGTACTCTCAATAAGCATTACAATATCAAGAGAAACATATGTTTAAAGTTGTTAAAGTCTCATCATGGAAAATCCGTGCATATAACAATGAAGTTTTGATCTCAAGGATCCAAAGAATAGCAATTATAAGATTTTTACATAGGCTTTAAATGGTTATAAATGGAGTCTAGGTGAAGGAGCCAACCATCTAAATGTTCTAGCTACAATTCCCAGCCTTTTACAAAGCCTTTTCCCCTTTCCCCTTACTTTAATAGAATAGTCTTTCTTTACTAGACGTTAGTAGTTGTTATGGCCATTTTGACTTATTTCCTTTGTCTAAGCTGAAGGAAGTGAAAGCCTTTTGGAATCTTAAATATTGAGAGGCAGTTGAGTCTTAGTGTGGATTATTTCATTTATTCATGTATTGGATTGCCTTTTTTATGCTTCTATTTTATGATTATTTTTTATTGATTTCCAATGAGTGTAATTAGTCTATTGATTAAAATGATTATTTTTTAGATTAAAGTTTGAATACGTAAAAATTCAATTCTTTAAATCATTTGTAGTAACTAAGAGTTTAATTTTATTACATAAAAATTATTACTTTTAGGAAAAAACATTCAATTAAATTAAACACAACCATGGATGTTATGTTATCTTGCTTTGATGATCTTTCTTTTCTTAAAGATATTGTTTAATTAAATTTTAAATTGTATCTAAGGTTGTTGACCATTAAGGGTTAATTGAACCATATATTTCACAATAAGAAAAATGTCGTTTAGTGACGGATATTACCAACTGAAAATATTTGGATTTCGTTGACAATATAAATTAGCGATGAAATTAACCGATGGATAAAGGCGTCGTTAAAACGATCATAGGTAAACTTACCGATGGACATTTTATATAACCAATGGTGGATATACCGATGGTAAAAAATATACCGATGATTGGTTATGACGGTCGGTAAATTTACCTATGAACTTTTCCTTTCTATCTGAATATTTGCCAACGGTATTGGTTATTTTGTCAGTAAAATTTCTGACGGTTATGATTGATCATCGGTGAGTATACCGACAGTTCAGTAAATCCTGGCGGTAAAGTTGGCGACGACTGTCAATATTACCGACGGTTACTCTTTATTCCTTTGGTAAATATCTCACATTTTACTGACAGTTTTTGGTGTTCCGTCAATAAATATAATGGACTTTACCAACGTATTTGTATTTTTCATCGGTAAATAAATTTAACATTTTTGAAAGAAATCCCAACATTAAATTTTATTTCACGATCTTATGATTAATGCATAATTTTAACAGTTATGAATTATTTGTGCATAATATTTTGATTTATTTATATATTTGATTTGTTTAAACAGAGAGTTGATTGGTGATATAAAGTTAAAATTATCTTAATTGATAATAAAAACATTATAGTGTACATAATAAGTCTTTGTAATTCAAAGCAAATGACTACAATAATCCTATTAATATGGTGACCGCAGATGCTCTGAGGTGCTACCCATTCTCTTCAACTCATCTACCTCATGTCTCATCTGAGCTATGTACTTCATCAATGTCTGCACTATGGTCCGAAGCTCATTGACTTCACTAGTTGTCGATCGTCTATTAGATGTTGTTGTGCTGGATGTGAAGGATTGCAAATAACATGTGTTTACAAATGAACCTAACCCGATGATCCTTTCATGATAGTCCCTACCACCCATTATATCAAGATATGTCTGACTCTCATCAACAACTTGTTTGTGTTAAGACTGTCGCTGAATACTTTCTTGTATTTAGTCTTATTAGGAGGCAATGTTTATATTAGTAAGTGATAATTATTAAGAATTAATATTAAAATATAAATTTTACATACATTAAGTTCTCTACATCGGGTGTTGACGAATGTCTCACCATCATGCTTCTTAATGTGAGTGTGCAAAAAGAGTTGACGGGGTGTAAGCCTCATGCCCATAGACTTTTCCTGCATAAGAATAAAATGTTATAAGTGAACTAGAATTTATAAAAATTTCAACAGAATTTCTTATATTTTTATGATATTTACCCCCTGTTGAGCAAAGAAAATAACTTAACACAATCATATATGGTATGAGACATTTATACTTATTATCATTATCCATAAAATACATATTTTCATTCCAAAATTCACAAATCAATTTAAATTGAAATATAGCAAAGTAAAACAATTAGAATATGAGTGTAAAGTTTAGATACTTATAACTCTCTCTACATGCTCGCGGTGGATAATATAGCCTCCCGTATGTATAGGAAGACTCTCTTCCCCTATTCCTCCATATCTGTTAGTCGAGTTACGCTCTGAAATGGACATTGCATCAGTTGATGTCTAATATTGTCACCAACGAATCCATATTTGCTCAGAAATATAAGGAGGTTGTACATTAGTCTTGTGTATCGTACCAATAAAGTCACGATAATGTGTATGTGCTCATCTCTTTCATACTTTATGTATGAATGCGTCAAATTGAGAATCCTAAAAAATTCTTTCTGAAATAAAAGGGAAAATTTGATAAATACTTATAGTGTAATAATATTTATCTAATTAATGTATACAAATCAATTAAAAAAATAATTTTTTATTGTACCTCAAACTCCTGAAAGTAAAATTTCTTTGTGGCCTAAGAGATATTCTTCCATACATAACCCTCAAGATCAATCTTCTCCTTAATATTTATGTAAGGTAAAGAAAAAGTTAGA
>JANJEY010000001.1:27147343-27161789 GCA_024703695.1 Erythroxylum cataractarum | reverse complement strand
ATATGAATACTTATTGTAATAAGTTATTGTAACATATACAAATTATCTAATATGTTTAGAAGAAAATTATTATTATATTAAAAAGATGCATGTAAAGATTCGCACATAAAAAGTAAAGAGAACCTAATCATTTCAGAGAATATCAATGAAATAACAGATTGACATAATTAAGATATTAGGGATTATAATATAAGTCAAACTCATCTTATATAAATTCATTGATAAACCGAAGTTCACACCACAAATAAGTTTCAGTTGGTACAAGCAATTTACATAAAAACTGTAGGAAGTTCAAATGGAAAGTTCAAACTACAAACAAATACCCAAATTAAACCAAGTACACAAAAACTTAGTAAATAACAAAATCATTTACCTCAACCGACACATAGAAGGATCTTCCTGAAATACATGAAGAAAGACGATGACGGAGCTACAATGAGCTAACGGCCAAATAAGATAATCAAAACAAAGTAAAGAAGAAAATGAATTTCAAAGCAATACGCAAATTGATATAAATTCATGTTCAAAAATCTTAGTTATAGCATTTGATTGTCTCCATGTCATATAAGAAAATCCAATCATTTTTCTTTTAAAATATAAAAAAGGATGATAAAAGTTCTATTTTCAATGAAGTAAAAAAGATGCAAAATGACTACGTAACAAAATATAGAAACAGGTACATTTGATTAAAATGTGTGAAAAATCATTGTTGACATTATCAAAAATAAAAGGAAATGAATGTCAAAAATGAATACCTACTAAAGCTTCTCTTCAGTCTCCTTGAAAATAGAAATATTGCCAACAAATGGGTTCTTACAACCAAGCAATAATCAATAAGATCTTAGCCAGTAAAATTACAAATCTATCCCATCCAAGACTCAACTTTTATTCCATTTGCAATGTGAAAAACATAAATCTTTATGATATTAACGCACAAACAAAGCAGTCCAACATTGAACATTCATGAACCTATGGTTTGTGACCATCTTGAGAAACTAAAGTTGTTTAGTTACGAATACTTATTTGTGTATTTTGTGGGAAAAGCCAGTACTAATTTGTCTTTCGTGAATTGCTATCCATATTGTTGTTTGTTATTTATATTTTTTGTTGATCTTATATTAAAGTTATTTGTCTTGGTGAAAATTCTACAGTGACAAAGAGTTTAGATGTATTTGATTACTTGCAATACATATGTATACCGATTACTTCATTTCTTTATTAGTTTTGACAATTGTTTACCCCTTTTCTATCATACATTCCTTCTTCATCATTTTCACTTAAGTTTTTGTTTTTTGGTGTCACTAACTAGGATTAGGCCATGGGTTGTTGTATCTGAAACAAAAGGAGTAGGCCAAAGTACATAATGGCAAAGTATTGCTTACATTGTCAAAATCATTACCTTATTTCATATTGGCTATTGATAACTACATACATGATTAATAGATATGATAAACTAGAGTACAATCATTGCCACAATGCCACTTTAATTGTATGAGTGTTCACGTAGTCGATTCATATAATCAATTAACTTCCTTTCCTACATGGCTTGATAGTGGACCTAAAACATATGAAAAACTAGGTAGGCATTCATTGCACTAAGTTTCTATTTTTAATATTTAAAGCTCACCTACGTCTTGGCTTTCTTCTTTGACATTAGTCACTTAACTTTCGATTAAAATGAGTCCACTTTTTATAGACTATGCATAGCCTTTAAATAGTCACACAAATGCATTATTCTCTAATTCAACAAAACAGATAGAACTCAAATAGTCACACAAATACATTTTTTCAAAGAACAAACATTTCATTAAATACCTTATATGCATAAAAAATTCATCCTAAAATCACAACTAAAATCATGTTTTGCCCCTTCTATTACTAACATTTCTACCTTAAAGTTATTTTCCAATCACAAAATACATCAAACAAACGAAAGAAATCAAATACCCAAATATAACTATCATCCAATATACGAAAAAACCTCGACAAAGAGATTGCCAAACGTCAAAGAATAATGAACGCCGACGAGCAAAAGAAGCAGTTGGAAGACTTTATCAATGACAGACGCACCAGAGATGCAGCAGGAGAGAACGTCAAAGACGCACAAGGAAGAAGAAAGAAGGAGTCGTAGGTGGGGGGGGAGGGGGGCTGCGTTAGGTGAGTTATAACGTAAACAAAACGACGTCATTTGGTGTAAACAAACGATATTGTTTTCCTTTAAAAACGCAAAAGTCGAAGCAGGAGATGATGTTTTCCTTGAAAATTTGCTGACGGATTTTACCAACAGAAATTTTTTGTCGATAAACTCAAAACTTTATTATTCAACCAATAATTTATGCCTTATTTACCAACGAGCATTCGATACCGTTGTTAAATTCTGTCACAAATTGAATTTCCTTTATATTTAGCGATAGATATTATTACCATCACTAAATGAATTTTTTTGACAATTTTCTTGACAAAAATAGCATTTATGTCAGTAATTTGCAATGGTTTCTTTTTCGTTAGTAATTTTTTGTCGTTAATTCCTACATTTTTTGTGGTGTTTTCCATTAACTAATCCTAAGTAAAGAGAGATATTTAAATATCCCATCAATTATATCTTTGATGAAATAAATATTTGGTGTCAATGATCAATCATAGTTTCAAAAAGTCGAAACAACTGTAAATGAAGGTTTATTTTATTTATAACTCTTGTTTTATTATTCATTTTAGTTTCTTTGTTACAAAATTCCATATTATCATAATCCCCCATTTTGTTAAGAATTTTCTTTTGTAATGATTGACGAATTACAATTCTTCGTGGAATCAACTCCTACTTTCCTATATTTACATTTGTTGATTGCAAAAAATTTTGAATTAATTTAGCGTACATACAAGAGTTCCACCAACAATAGTCGTTGCTTAGTTTTACGCTCAGTGGAAGCATGTAAAACTTATTAATACAAAAGACATAATTAAAATAAGCTTATCAACAATTTTCCTCTAATATCAACGTATAAAACACAAACCAAAACATGGTCGTTTAAGCATAATATAAGCCTGCATGGACCTTAAACATGTATTCATAGTTTCAAATAGCACAAATATATAACACTTATCATCACCAAAAACTATAGCAAATAGATCAAAAACATCTCCTCTAACATCCTATTCTCATTCATAACAACCCTTATTTCATGGTCTAACAACTTCATCTTTCTTTTATTTGTATTGTTCCTCTTTTATTCCTCCACTCTTCAGCCTTTTAATAGTTCCCTCACACGTTTGAGTTTCTTCAACTATTATACATTCAAAGGAGTATTTACTCATTATCAGATGATGCTTCAAGTTAGCATTTCCCCTTCCTTACTGTTTCAATGGTATTAATTGTTGTAGAATTGAATGAATCATTAAAAATTTGCAACACCCAACCTTAGGAAAAAGTGTTAAACAATATCGAGTGCAATTTAGGTTTAATGCATTTGACATTTGTTTGTATTAAACAAATTATCCCATTGAATAATTAGGATACTCGTCAAACCTTATGCATGCATTTTTGATACTCCAATATGTATTTTGTCAAACAAATTTAATCTCTAATAGCACAAAAAATATCGCTAAAAGATCCCGTTGATGACATAGACTCAATCTCATTATGAACCTGAGGTTTGGGTTCCTTCAATGGAAAACACAACGAGATTAGCAATTATGCATAACAATTGATCAACAGCCAGTCTATGGATATGTTTTTTTCAAACATGTGGGATCCCACCATGGAAGTTGGGCCAAACATCAGACAATTGAACTTTCATGTCATGGAGAAAATCCATGCCTGTCTCTCTCGGTCTCTCCCTTATATAAGCACATTCGCCCCAGCTCGGTTTGGGCAGGTAAGGAAAGTAGATCACTGCTTTAACTTCTCGCTTCCCTCCATTGAACAGCAACAAAGTAATACGACAACCAAACTACCACCCTCATCATCACTAACAGTGAAAAAATCAGTTCATCGATTTGCTGCCCCTCATGCCCCTCGACTCCATAGCGCCAAAGTCTGAATACGACACCACTGCTCCAGTAGAAGTTCCTCTAAAGATGTTCGAATCCCACGACAGGCCTGTCCCTGCCAGTACTATGCAACAAATAAGTTCTCAGTCTGTGCTCCAATTATCCGTATATCCAATTACTCTGAAGGTCTTGTCTGTCTCACCAAACTACCGTCCTACAATGATCCTACACACAATTGCAAGTTTATAATTCCTGCATGCCTTTTCAGGATTTTTTAGATAGAGTCGTACAATGGTCGTACGCAATTTCAAGTTTACAGTTCATGCATGTCTTTGAGGATGTTTTAATTACAGTCATAAAATGATCGTACAGAATTGCAGAGTTTACAGTTCATGCATGTCTTTTCAAGATGTTCTTTATCTTTTATTTTTCCTTTTGTTGGTGCCTAAAACATATGCTTTTTGCTTTTCAGTTTGAGGAGGTTGTGTACAAAGTTAACCTCCACAAGAAGGGTTTCTGTCACGATATCACTCAAGAAAAGACCATATTGAATGGCATAACAGGTATGGTTTCTCCAGGCGAGATCTTGGCCATGTTGGGACCATCAGGGAGTGGTAAAACAACCCTACTAACTGCTCTTGGAGGTCGTTTAAGTGGGAACCTTTCTGGCAAGGTCACGTACAATGGTCAACCCTTTTCTGGTATCGTAAAGCGACGAACAGGGTTTGTTTCTCAAGACGATATTTTGTACCCACACCTCACAGTGACCGAGACTCTTGTGTTTACTGCACTGCTTAGATTACCAAGAACATTAACCAGGTCTGAGAAGGAAGAGCATGTGGAGAGAGTGATCAGCGAACTGGGATTAACTCGGTGCCGGAACAGCATGATCGGAGGTCCACTTGTGAGAGGAATATCAGGAGGAGAGAAGAAAAGGGTTAGCATTGGTCAAGAAATGCTAATCAATCCAAGCTTCTTGCTGCTTGATGAGCCCACATCAGGCTTGGACTCAACAACAGCTCAGAGGATTCTAACAATAATCAAAAGGCTAGCAATGGGTGGACGAACGGTGGTCACTACTATCCACCAACCATCAAGTAGACTATACCACATGTTTGATAAGGTGGTTTTACTCTCAGAGGGTTGCCCCATCTACTATGGCCCTGCCTCTGCAGCCATGGAATATTTCTCCTCCATAGGTTTCTCCACATCCATTACTGTCAATCCTGCTGATCTATTACTTGATCTTGCCAACGGTAAGTTCATGTCTCTATTTAGATTTCATTTATTATTTTTGCATAACCAAGAAATCAATTCATGTTGATTTTCCCAGAGAAAGTGAATCTAAAATATTGTGTGAAATGTAAACCATAATCAGCGGTCATCATGTCTGATGGTTAAATGGGGAGAGTGGAACATGGTTCTTCTTTTCCTCAATTTGGTTTTCATTAGCATGAGGTGGTGATTTCTAGCTGGCCCACCAAAACTGGTGCTCGAATTAGAATGGAGTACATCATATTCCTGTCCTAAATTAGTTTCCATAAGCAAGTTCATAAACCTTGAGATTACAGATTTGATATTACCAAAATAATCTTGATATCCAGTTTTTGTTTAAAATCAGGAATTAGATGTTAAGACTGACATAACTCCAAATCACTTTAGCAAACTGCAAACTTGAAGTAAAGGCGGCAAGTTGTTGTTATTAGTTTTTTGGGCAATGATCGTCAGTTGACATTTGCAGGCATCGCTCCTGATTCCAAAGACGGGACCGACTTATGCGAGTCCCTGGAACAAGAACAAAAGATGGTAAGAGAAGCTCTTATTCTTGCTTATGAGAAGAACATTTCTGCCAGATTGAAAGTCGAGTTATGCAATATCGAGGTCAATAACTATAATTACGCAAAAGATGCCTCTGCAAGTATGTCCTCAGCTCCTAATTCCTTTATACCTCTGATTGTTTTGACATTTTTATATAAAGCAATTCAACCTCCTATATTGCTTTTGGAAGACAATAATATTTAATATTATTGTCTTAAATGATACAGAAGCTAAAGTGAGGTCAGAGCAATGGTGCACAAGCTGGTGGTATCAATTCAAGGTGCTCTTTCAACGAGGTCTGCGAGAAAGGAGATTTGAATCCTTCAACAGGCTGCGAATTTTCCAAGTCATCAGTGTTGCCACACTTGGTGGACTTCTCTGGTGGCAAACACCGATTTCTCACCTGGCAGATCGAGTAAGAAAATCTTTTCTACTTCACCCTTGAGCATATTATTGATTTCTACACGATCTTTTTGTTTCCAAGTACTAGTATTATTGCTAGTACTTAACAAAGAGAATGTCTTATTTCCGGATATGATTTGCAGATTGCTTTGCTCTTCTTCTTCACGGTCTTCTGGGGATTTTACCCACTCTACAATGCAGTTTTCACGTTCCCACAAGAGAGAAGGATGTTACTAAAGGAAAGAGCTTCAGGGATGTATCACTTATCATCTTATTTCCTAGCCAGAACATTAGGAGACCTGCCACTAGAGCTTGGGCTACCAACTGCATTTGTCTTCATAATCTACTGGATGGGTGGTCTTAAGTCTGACCCAGCAACTTTCGTTCTATCTCTGCTTGTAGTTCTCTACAATGTCTTGGTGTCCCAGAGTCTTGGACTGGCCCTAGGGGCCATTCTGATGGACATAAAACAAGCTACTACCTTAGCTTCCGTCACGACATTGGTGTTCCTCATTGCTGGGGGATACTACGTTCAGCATATCCCTCCATTTATAGTTTGGCTGAAGTATTTAAGCTACAGCTACTACTGTTACAAGCTACTTCTTGGGGTACAATTCGATGATGATGATCACTATGAATGCTCAAAGGGAGTGTTCTGCAGAGTAGGAGACTTCCCACCTGTAAAATCTATGGGACTGAAAAATTTGTGGATGGATGTGGCCATTATGGCCCTTATGTTGGTGGGCTACAGATTAGTTGCTTATTTGGCACTGCACAGAGTTCAACTGAGGTAACACTTGACAGCTTTTTGAAGAGGCTAAAATACTTCAGATGCGAAGGCACTTTGGGAGACTTTTATTTTTCTTTTGGAACTAAAAAATAATGTTAGAAGTAGATGGGCTTCAGGCTATGAAGATTTTGATGGAAGTTGATGCATCTCTGAGTTGATGTTTATGACTCAAAATCTAACATAATTTAGAAATTTTCGGCTCCAAAAGCTTGATCTTTTTGTCTCAATAAAAAGACAATGAAAATGACCAGATGTTGAGGCTAGTGTTTCGTTGCTTTGTGAGAAGAACTTCTTAAACAAAAGAATTGTTCTTTAGTAGAATTGCTTCGTTGGAAGTGCATCACAGAAAAAGGAGAAAAGAAAAAGAGACAATACGTATGTTAATGGAACGGGCCGGGCTAAGATTTTTCACCGATGACGGGTCGGACGTGGCGTAAGTTATTATTTTTTTGAAAATAAAAAATGATGTAATTTTTTATAAAATAATATTTTTTTGTCACTCTCAACTAACTTCGACTCTAGACAACTTTAACCCGAACTTAGCTCATGGTTCAATTGGGCTAAGATATTCCAACTTGTAGCTAGCTCATGAGCTAATTAAGCCAAATCAAGCCCGTTAACTTCAGGCTAGATAGGTTCGAGCTGAATTACCATCCCTACAATCTAAATAAGCTCAAAAGAAACTAAACTCAACAATTCAAAGCAGGGCTGATCCAAACTTAATTATCATCCCTGCAAAATTTAAAAAGCTCAAAAGTAAGAGAACCCAACAATTCAAAGCAATAATATCTCCGAACGAATTTGACTATTATAAATAAAAATGTAACTATAGAAAATCATTATTGTCAAGAGTAAAAGAGGCTGTTATCTCAAAAAGCAAACAAATAATTGAAAAAAATAAAAATGATATGATGCCATGTTTTGTAGAATTTGAAGAAAATAACAATGGGATTGGCCCTTTACAATAGGTTCAAGCCCAGATGGAGCGAGCTGTTTATATTTGAAAATCAGTAAGTGGTCTGTTGAGTTGGATTCGGAAACGGGGAGAAGATGGAGGGAGAAGATGGAGAAGGGTTAAGGAGATTGAAATTGAATGATAAGGATAAGAATGGAGGAGAAGTTGATTACAAGACAAAATCAGGAACTGCTTGGAGCCATTCCTATCTTAACCAGAAGCCTTGGCATCCCCTTTCTTACCCTAATCAACGCCGCAAATGGATCGCTGAACAGACCCATGCCCAACGTCTCCGTCGTGCCGACGAAGTCGCTCGAGAGGTCCATTCGATTCTCTTATTATTCCTCTTATCATTATTATCATCGTCTTCATCATCATCAATTCCCACTTGTTCTTTGATTGATTGCTGCAGTATGCTCAAGAGCAGGAGTTCTTCCGTCAAACATCTCTCATCTCCAAGAAAGAGAAAGAGAAGGTAAATACTCATTTTTTATGTTTCTATTTATTCATGGTAACTGCTTATTGCTAACTTCTTTTAAGCTATAGTTTTAAGCTTTTAGACTTTCGTTTGCTTTGGTTAAGTTTTTTGATCTGGGGAATTTGCAGACAGAGATCATGCAAGCTGTAAGTTTCATGTATGTTCGTCCGCCTGGTTATAATGCGGAAAGCGCCAAGGCTGCTGAGGTTGCTGATGAGCAGAAAAGGCTTGAACATCATAATCCTTCTCAACTGCCAGAGCCCTCTTCTTCCATGTGATTTTCTACTTTTACCTTTTCTTTCTTTTATGTTTTCCATCTGCATCTGTGTTTGTAATGTGTGGTCTAATAAAGAAAAATCAAAGCTAACTTATTCTTATGTTTGCAGGCCATCGAGAGACCAACTGGGTGAAGAGAAGAAGAAACCAAGGCCCAAAGATGTTTTTGGGCGTCCTTTACCCACTGAAGAAGAATTTGAAGTCCTTAAAAATGCTCCAAGGTAGGATTACGTCCTTTGCTTGTAAGTTTTCAACATTTACTATGGAATGTGTCCTCAGAGTCTAGAATAAAATGATCCAATACAGAATGCAATGAAAATGCTTCAATTTTTTGGGGTTACAATTGGAAAAATTCGTCAATTGGAATAGCAAAGAAAATGTTCCACTGGTCTTGAAAACAACTGCATTCATTCTGGTGCTGTGAGAGTATATGAATGCATTTGTGGTAGAGTAGGTGGAGGTGATGATTGCGATTGAAAGCGGAGTGGTTAGAAGTGATGATTGCGATTGACAGCGGAGTGGTTGGTTGTTAATGTGATTATGAATTTGAGACATATGTTATCAGGACAGGAAGTTGCAGGCCTCATCTTTGAGAAAGATTTCAACAGGCTGAGATCAGAATATGTGACTTGGGACGAAGTACTTCACTTTGGTCAATTTGTAGTCTAGGAATCCCACTACAATGCAGAAATGCTTGTTTTTCGTAATTTGAATTCATTAGTGTTTGTTACAGACATTTTGATATTCCTAATGGTTAAATGATTTCAGGCTGGAGACAGGTGTTCCTGCTAGGGTGAAGCCATTCGGAATTGAAATACGCAATGTAAAATGTGTAAGATGTGGAACTTTTGGTCATCAAAGTGGTGACCGTGAATGTCCACTGAAAGATGTTATAATGCCTAATGAAGAGAGTCGACTGAAACGAGATGACCCACTAACAGCCATTATGGCACACATGGATCCCAGTGAGGTTAGTATTGCTTCTTCATTGTTGTAGACTTTTTAGGTGTCAACTGTAACCATTTAACTGATATGATGGTTTGCGAAGTTTGTTGTTATACTGATACTTCTGTGACATGAACTGCTTGATCCCCTTACAATTTAGGTCTTTGCCCTGAGCCGTCTCTCTATGGTAGTCTCCTAGTCTTAGAGCATTACTTTGAAGTTGCTTTAATGGCTGATGCTTTTGTGTGTTTTTTAGAGAGAGAGTGTGTTTAAGGCCACAGTATAGAGTTATTGCTCACACATATAGGTGCACCCCTGGATTAGCTCCTTGCATAGAAAAAGGAAGTTTGATTGAAAATCACCCCCAAGATCTTTGCCTTTGCTGTCTAAATTGCTTAAAAGAGTATGTACTTCTTTGATATTATAAAAAATGAGCTGTTTTTGCTGTGCTAGTAGTCAAAGGGAGCAAAATGGCAGCTTGCTGATGCATTTTCTATATGCTTCAAGTGTGATATGGTCCTTTCGTGCAACCATTTGCATGCCTGATTAGAACGTATATTGTAAACTTCTTTCAGCCGCTAAAGTGGGAATTGAAGCAAAAACCTGGAATGAGTCCACCTCGTGGGGGTTTTGATCCAGATGATCCTAATCAACAGATAGTTGCTGAGGAAATATTTGATGAATATGGAGGTGCTTACTCTTTATGTGCAGAGCTTTATTACCTGTTTATCTCTTATGTTCCGTTATTGTGTGACTGTGATCTTCATCCACTTCATAGGGTTTCTGGGCGATGGTGGCATGCCAGAGTTGCTGACCAACTTTTCCCAAGACAAACTCAAAAAGAAAAAAAGAAAAAGTAAGCACAAGAGGGATTTGTCACCTAGTAAAGAAAGTAAGGCACCCTGCGAGGAAGATGATTTATCTTCACCTTCAGATGAGAGGGAAAGGAGATCAAGAAAAGAGAATGAGAAGAAAAAGAAGAGGAAGAAGAACAAGAAGCCAAATTATTCCGAATCTAGTTCATCTGAAGACGTGGAAGTTGATAGGCATTCCAAAAGGAGGAGACACGAGCATTCATACTCCAATGAAGATTCTGATTTTGATTCTGACAGGCATCATTTGCGAAAAAAGAGCAGGCACAAGCATTCCTATTCATCGGAAGAATCAGACTTTGATAGGCGTCGTAGAACTCACAAAAGCAGGAGAAAACATCAGCAATCATCCGATGATTCTTACTTGGATAGGCGTCATTTGGAGGAAAGGGGGCACAAACAATCACATCTACTTTCGTATGGAAATTCAGACACTGATAGGAACCGGATGAGTAGACATCATTCTCGCCGTCGCGGGTCTCCATCGTGACACTGATTTTCTACCAGAATAAATTTAGTCTTAACCTTTACCCCCTGTGCTAGAGAGAACCAAGTCTAATTCGTGCTAGCCTGTTATGGTCTTGTATTGTTTGATAGGAAAGGTGAATCTGAGAGCAGAAATTTTAAGATCCTGTTGGTTTTGATTCTGTAATGTACCTGGCTTCCTATTCTATCATATCTTATGTTATCACAAATCTGTAAATGATGTTGAAATGGGTCATTATCATCAAGTCTCGCATTAAAGCGGGGTCAGAAAATTTAATAATATATAATTTTACCCTTACATCTGATTGTGTGTATTTTTTTTTTAAGGCGGCAGTTAATCTGTTATTTCAAGACCTATTAAAAATTGGATATCAACGGTCCCACCCACATTCCCAACTTGTTGGACCTAGCCAGAGCCCAACCAACATCTGGGTTCCGAGCGTCGTGGTGTTTTAAAGGTCTGTTTTAACACGATAAAAACTAAAACCTAAGAGTAGAGCCGCGCGAGAGATATGGCAGCGAGAATTGGAACAGGGAAATTTGGGAAAAGAGTGTTAGTGAAGAGACCAGCCTATTCACCCCTGGGAAGCGTCGTGAATGCCCAATTGAAAAACAGACAGATTCCATCTTCTTCCTCAAACTTGGGTAAATTCCTCGGCATACCACCTCCCCCTCGCTCCGATCTCACAAAACTCTTCGCCAAGTTCGTCAAACTCAACAGTCGAGAGGTTTGCTTCTTCTCCCTTCGTTCTGTGACATCTCTTAATGCCCTTTGGTGCTTGTTAGCTGATTCCTTTGTTTTATATCACGTCTTTCCATGTGTTTGATGAATTGACTCTGAGAATAACTTGCTCGTCAAGCAGAACCCTGGTGCAATGAAGAAAAACTTTCTTACTGAGGACAAATTGAGGTCTTTACTCGCGGGCAAAGACAAAGTTGGGACCCCCGAGATCGCCAAGTTGCTTTCCCAACAATTTACTAAGGGTTGATTGCTGATTCTAGTTTGCTCTTGAAAACACCTCGTGTACTTCACCATAATCCAGCACTTGTTCCGTAGGTTTACGGCTTATTCGGTACTTGGAAAGATATGAGATTTCTTGTTCATGCTTATGAATAAGACAGAGAGTTAATTGGTTTGGGTAAACTGCTGTGCTTGTTTGGTGTGACAAATTCTTTTGCCTTCCTTTTCTTTTAAAAATTGTTAACCATCATCGTTTCTGAGGTTCGTTCTGTGCCAGTGTGCACCCCTGCAATGCCTCTAGCATATGAGCTTACGGCGAAGTGTTGGTGTTATGGACTAGTATGTTATAAGGTAAGGCACAATAAGGAAAAAGGACCAAAACAAGTGCAGGCCTATGTAGAATGAATCACGGTTGCTGCATATAATGCGAGTTTGGCTAACGATTGAGGCATCCAGAATGTTAAGCAGTTGCTAGTTCTCATCTCATCTCTTCTCTTAGAATTCTGTTTCTCATCCCCTTCTATTTCTTTACTGCAATTTCAATCTATTTTCATGTATTCCCTTTGTTGAAATCAATATACCAGACTATCCTTTCACTTCATTTCTCTCTGCAAATTAGCTATCACAACATTGGCGCTTTCATTGAACCTCTGCGTAGATGGCAGAGCCTCACTGGCACCTTCATTTCGACGCCCTCAATGCTAACATTCAGGCCATCCACCATAACAATCAGGCCATACTCCATGGTCTCACCAAGCTTCGTTTGTCTTGTGCCGAGAACACTCTGCTTCTTCGACAGATCTTGGATCTACTCCCAGACTCCACAAATCCGACCCAGCCACCTGATGAACCTAAAGTGTTCGATGAAATGCCGACGTTAAAAATCACTAAAACTGAGGACACCGTTGATACCGAACCTGTGATTTCTTCATCAGTAGACACCGCACTTGTTCAAGAGACCATTGCTCTACTTCCCGACCTTGGACTTGTTCTTGACTATGCAATTGATTTTCGGTGTGGCCAAACTAATGTTTGGAGTTCTTTTAATGTTTACGAGTCCGTGAAAGTATCTATTGAATCGGTGGTTCAGCCAACGAAACGCTATGTCGAAGACGAGACCGTTGGATCCCCTGAGCCTCTACCGAACGAGCTTCGAAGTGGTTATTCTTTCATCGACTGTAAGTACCCAGCCCTTACATTTAGTTTTGATACTTCCCGTGTTCCTTGTCCAGCCATGAACTGTTACTGCATAGTCTATCTGTTGCCCTGTGATGTCTTTGAATTTGGGTCTATATCTCTTGTGGATGACCCTTACGGTTTTCGGCTCTTGTTGATGGGAGGGGTTGCTCATGATGATTATATGGTGAGATCAAACTTAGGACAGAAACTGGATGTGTATAAAGACCTTGTAGAATCGACTTCCATATGGCAAGTGTTTGATAAAAATCCTAAGAGAAAAACAAGCGAAAGTATATTGTTCAGCAATGTATCAAGTTATGAGTATTGGCAGACTAGTGATTTTTTTCAATCAAAACTCTTTGATCTGAGTATTTCCAAGCTCATACTACATGCAAATAGGTTGATTGAGCATCGGTTCCTTGTTGGTTTTGTTACTAATGATGCTGGTATTTTCATGAAAAATGGCGTTGAATTTATCTTGAATGAGGCTGAACAGACATCGACTTTGCTATTGGGTACTTGTCTCGTGGATTTTACAGAGAAGTGTAATGGAGTCCGATCACCTACTAATCAGTTGATGAATGTGTATTATGGTGACTCGGTTGGTGAGTACGTTGCTCGTGTGACTCCCATATATTTTGATCCCGGAGGATATGTTTCTCATGTTTTTTTACTTGGTTTCGAATTCGATATCGGTCTCAGTGATATTGACATGTGGCTATTCAAGCTTCCTTTTGATAGGTCTAGTATTGTGGTTTTTAAGATTGCGTGGAACCGAAACAATATTGCCAATGTGTTGCAAAAGCCTGAGCAGCTGGACAGGTTATATTCCGAGGTTCTTGCTTTCAAGGATATCATGGTGTCAATTGTATGCGAGGAGAAAAAGTTGTCGAAGCTCAACAATCCTTTGAATGACAATTCCCACAATTGTGTTGTTCTCTCTAACTACAGCTGCCTAGAGTTGGATAGGCCGCTTAAGAGTTTGATTTTCATTGTTTCTAGTCTTCACAAGACGACTCCTGGTGTTGGCGAAACTAGTATGTTGATACTGGCTGTTACTATTGGTATTTTATATCTTTTTCTTCTTACCATTGAAGAAGATGTTGACACCATAAGCTTTGTCGGGAATGGTCCGTCGAGCCCACGTGATACCGAGTCGGTTATTCCTTTGAACATGAATTGTGTGAAACTTGTTTGCTGGAATGAAAATGGGTGGGGTTACAGTTCTTGTGTGCTTGCTTCGACTGTTCATACTAGAGATTATGCAACCAATTTTTCCATGGATGACCACCAATGT
>JANJEY010000001.1:27062817-27083757 GCA_024703695.1 Erythroxylum cataractarum | reverse complement strand
ATTATTTTACGGAATTTCTGAACGGATTTGAGTGCTCTAGTACGTCACCCTCGCGGGCGCGGGCTCGAATATCACCGTAGATGTCGGGTTCGGGTCTCGCGGGAGTGGGGTGTTACATCTTCTTTCATAAGCTCGATCTTTTCACACAAATGTCCAAATAATACAAAATTGGTCTCGTTGGAAAGATCTCGGAGAATCCTACAAGTTTCATGAAGAACTTGAAATTTAATAACACTTCTAAGGGTGTCAAAAATTCACTCAAAGACTCAGCCTAGTCACACATTTACTACCACAATGCAACATTATCACAAAATTCATAACTTTTCATCCCCATAACCAAAAATTCCAAATTTTATATCAATAAAAAGAGAAAAACAAATGCTACATCTTTTAGGAATAACTTATAAGCCAATTCCATCTCTAATCAAATCAAATTCGCAAACAAAGGTTCAGTCTACCCAAATTATTCTCAACAGAAACCCTATCTTTCCAAATTCATAACTCCAAATCCCTTTGGCAAAAATTTCCATGTCATATATCAATAAAAATCTTAGACAATCTACTACAATTCTCAGGAAGGACTTCACAGAAAATTCCAATTCAAACTAGGTCGAATCCTCTCATGAAGGTGGCTGTCCTGTTAAAGCTTATGAAATCAGCATGTAACCTCAACTACAACAAAACTTTCCAAATTTATATCTTACAATCCTCACATCCAAAATTCGCATAAAACATCTCACTAGAAAGTTATAACAATCCTATACAACTTTCCAGATGTCATTTGAGCCAATTTCACCCTTAACAGTCCCAAATAAATATCAGAACTCAAAAAGCACAAAACTTATGTCCTTAGAGCAATTGCTCACCAAAACACATTTTGGACTGAATTACCACTTGAACATTATCAGACCATAACTTGCAAACTACACATCGAAAAATATCATACTCAGTGGCATTAAAAAGCTAACACATAAATCTTCAACTTTCAGTACTACCAATTTCACAAAATCTGTCTCTTTTATCCTAAAAAAATTCTCAAAGTTTCAGATCTTCAATAATGGAACCAAGTTCTGGATACTGTTCATGCAGCACACACATCTCAACTTCCGAGCTAAATTCAAAGCTCTTCAAGCCACAATTGGACAGAACTTCCTTTATAGGAATTCTAGCCCTACTTCTCAAGTTTAATTTAAAGCAAACCTAAACTCAATAGCATAACCACATCAAAAGTTATAAATAAATATCTGAAATATATACAAGTTCTATTTTCCAAATTTCATACTAAATCCTACTCCTTTCATGAAACCATCAATACCACATCACTAAACATCCCATTTAGCCAAGAGATTAGCCACAAATTCATCAAGACAATTACTTAAGTAATAAAGCACAATTTGGAAGCACACAACATACACAATTTTCTTACATCATTTCCATTCATCTAGCATCACAAAACCAATCCAAAACATGTTGATAATTCATCTTTTACCAATCAAAGAAGCAACCTACCCATACAATTAAACCATAAGCTTCATGAAATTAATGCACCAATAAGCACAATAAATGCTTCTACCTACTAAGGAAAGAACACAAAACAAGTTCTTACCTAAACAAGCTTCAAGCTCTTTAATTCACCAACACTCCAAACTTCTCTACCTCTCACCAACACCCACGGCTATCACTCCAACACACACAATTCATCATCTTCACAAGGCTTAAGTTTAGTCTTGGTTGAGAATAAAGAAAGGCAAGTAAGTAGCAAGGAGAGCTTCTTGTATGGGATGGAAAAGAAACAATCGAAGGAGGAGAATAAAGCACCTACAGATGGAGGATGCTTTTCACTTTCCAAGTAATCTTATTCAACCTTCAAGGAAATTTTCTAATGCACTAAGGAGAAGAACCGAGAATCCATGAAGGGAAAAAGACAAATAAATTAAATGCATGAGGACACTTGTCCTTATGGAGAAAAAGACAAAACACCAATTAACCATTTAATCAAAGAACCCAAAACCAATTAATCTTTAACTCATCCAAATCCAATGGCTCTTAAAACAATCCCAAATTAATACACCCAAAAATCCAGTGTCATCGGACAGAAATCTTCGGTACCGGAAACCAGTCAGTCCGCCACTTGGCGATTTTTCGGTCCGAAAATTTTTCCAAAAAATTTCAGGAAAATTCCTGAAATTCCCTAAAAATATAAAACACACATAAACCATTTCAAATCAATTTTTCAAATACAATTATCACATGAATCAAACAAAAATTTATTTAGACCCACATGCCGGGAAATGTCATGAATGCATGTACAATCATGTGCATGAGCAAAAATCACCACTCATATAATTATAGAGGCTATGTGATGCATGTTCATGCCGAGATCTATTTGCTCTCGCCTAACCCGTCCCAATTTATCAAAATGCCCTTCCCATCGGTGATGAGATGTTACAATAACAACATTTATCGCTACAAACCATGTTAACAACATTTAATGTTCATAAATATGTTGTAACGTTAGGTAGCTAGAACATAACATTAAGGATTTGAAAAGCAATAATTGGTATAGGAATCACCCCAAGAGTTTAGAACAAGAACTAAAAACCCTCAAACTGCTTGTAATAAAAAAATGTAGTGATATCATTCCAGTAGGTCCTAGAAATCACATAGTTATAGATGTTCTATTATAAAATGGGGACAATAACAATTCAAGAAAAAGTTAAAATTGACTTGGTTAGTTCCTTGATTAATCGCAGTCAAAATTAGTCTCTGATTCGATTGAGAATTTTGACTTAGGTTGAAGTCATTACAATATGACAGTCGTAAGAAATAGGTGAGACCCAGATCAAGTTTTCGTTGAAAAGCACCAAATATTAGACAAGTCACTTCAGGATTAGGGTGAGTGACAATAATTAATCAATAGGAAAATCTCACCATTCACCAAAAATTCTACTCCTAACCTTTATAAGGAATATATAGAAAGGTACACAGTTGACACAATATCTTTGTCAAACATACACCTTACGGCTCCTGCCCCATTTAAATTCGTTAAGAACACAGCATGCACAAAAGAGGTGCAATACAAAATCATAGGATTGAATAAACAACCTATACCCTCATTCATAATATCGCTAGTAATTGAAGGCAAACTCAAAACCAACGATAGAATCATAGGCTTCAATAATACTCAATGTAGTTTCTGTTTCTCTCAGACTGAAACCATCTCATATCTTTACTTCCAATACCAATACACTAGCACAATTTGGTATAAAATCCAATAACTTCTGAATCATCTCACATTCACATTCCATGCTCACACTAATCATCGAATTCAACTTCCATGCTCAGACCAATTACAAGCATTCACAAATTCAAGTTCCATTCACATTCAAAATCAAATTGAAGACACAACAGATGAGAGTATCAATAAGTGAAAATCAAAGCATCACTCCATATCATTATCTCAAAGCTGTACTCAAATGGAAGAAATGATGAAGATACAACAGATGTTATCTTTGATTCACGATGATGGTGGCATTGATCCCCAGTTCTTAAGAGTGGTAGACAATCATTCCTACCCTCCTAGATTGTTGTTCGCTAAAGAAGAAGACGAATAATGCTATGGATTGAGGAAGATGGCAGATTTGGCACATGAGAGATTAAGGATTCTATGATTGAAGAAGATGGAATATTTGACAAATGAGAGATTAGGGATTGTATGATTGAAGAAGACGGAAGATTTGGCATATTAGGGTTGTCTATAAGAAAAAAGGAAGAACGCAACATTTATTTTTCTTCAAAATGTTGCATCGAGATCCTTTGCATAGGTTGCGTTTAAGGGAGGAGAGCTACATCAACAAAGCGTGGCATTTCAATAGGAGACGTTGTGTTTTGTTCTTCAAAATTGAGGGAGGATCACTATGTTTGACAACAAAATGCAGCATCTCCTCTTCAAAATGGAACGTAGCATTTCATTTATAGACATGACAGCGTACGAACTCAACATGACCCCTCAAATTAGACCTAAAAAAAGAAAGAAAAACAGAAGGGTGACTTGTTGAGTTCCTAATAAGGAATAAAATCTTATTTGTATAGATGGACGTATAAATAAAAAATAGATTCACTTTTTTTCACGATTTCAAATATTTCAAAAACTCCATTATAGTTATACTAGGTGGCGAATTTGAAAACCTAACTTCATTAATTGAATCAGAACATTTGTTCCTTGATTGGATACTATTAAATTTATTCGAAAGAAAGAATTCATTACTCGATGGCCTTTTATTCGATGACATAATCATAATAGATATTTTATCTACTTCTATGGATCCAATATTATGTCAATTTTTTCATTAAAAAATTTCACATCAACTTTTAGTGTCCTACATCTACAAAATTAAAAAATTCACATAAGATATTTTTTGGGTCACGTCAGTAAATAACTGTAAATGCCCTAATGTCATTAGTAGTTAAGATTTAATTTGAACATTTTGCAAATGTTATAGTTCAATTTAAATACCATGAAATATTAAGAGACTATTTTGTAGTCCAATGTAAATGTTACTGAGTTAATTAGCCCTTTTGGGGGTTTTTTTTTATAGTAAGCCTCCATCATTTAGTAATAGTAAGAAAATGTATGTGAATCGATCTGATTCCAACAAGTTGAATGGTGATTTTAATATGGATTAGTCAAGCATGAATTTTGTTAAAGAGTTGGCTTGTACGACGGGTGTCACTTAGAATTTAGCTTTTCTTCCAGACTTAAGAAAAGGGTCACATCAACTTCTTAAATAATCTTTAAAAATTTTAAGATTTTGTTATTCTAAAATTTAATTAATATGATTTGAGAATTATAAAGTCTTTTTTGGACATTAAAAATATTAAAATTCAAATTAATTTTTTAGACAAATTTTAAGAATCAAAATGTAAGTGAAAAAATTATGTAATTATTTTATTTTGAACGATATTTAAACTATTTAAGCTAAAATTTGAGCAACCCTCTCGACTCAAAACTCAATCTACACCAACTTCAAAGCTTCTTCTGGTCGATTTACCCTAAAGATTTCTAAAGGTTGAATTTGCAATTTATCTCACTGTACCGTAAACGGCAAAACTTTTATAACTTTTCCCAAATGCGCGGGTGACCCGACCCCGAATCATCTGACCCGGGCATCTATTTTCGTCGCACTCACCCCATCGTCTCTATTTTAATCGAACCGGCCCCTATCAAAATCGGCAACCGCCGGCGACATCTCCGACATGAACAACTGTCCGCTCAAGTGAAGGATCGGCGGCCAGCATGACGATATCAGATGATGAAGACGCTTGTTTGGCCCAATTCCTGGAATCGGAGGTCCTCTCTGAAGTCTCCGACCAGGTAAGCATCCCTAATTTCTTCCTCTCTTTTTTTTTTAATTTTCGATTCTTTTTGCATAAAAAATGTCATCTTTGGACCAATTTGATTTAATTTGTAGGACGAGGAAGAGGAACCTAAAGCCAAGAAAGAGGAACAAGAATTCGATGATAGAGGAAAAGAGAAAATGAAGGAAGAGAATTTGATTGGTAATAGTAACCTTGGAAGTGGCAGTAATGGTAAATTGGCGAGGTTAGATGGTGGGATTTTCAGCAAGATCCCTCATGAGCTCTTTCCCCACATCCTCAAATTTCTTTCCTCCGAGGTTAATTTCTGGTTTTAACTTTTTAAAAAAACATTGTTTAGGGTTTTTTTTTTTTTGGATTTGGGTTTTAGATATGAACTTTTCTTTTGTGATTTGCGAAACAGGATCTCGTGGCATGCTCTCTGGTTTGTAGATACCTGAATTATGCTGCTTCTGATGAGTCCTTATGGCGTCGCTTGTCAGTACTTGTTCTTCTTCATTTCCTTTCTCTTTCTACTTCTAATAATTATTTTTGTTGCTTAATTCTGTTTGTGCTTTTTAAAAGTGTTTTGCTGCCTTAACATTGTCGTCTCTGTTTGAATTTTAATCATTAGCTTTCAGAAATGATTAAAGCATTTTTGTAGTTTGGTTTATTCAGCTTTTCAAGTTTTAGAGACCTTTGTGTCTGAATTGAATGACCTGTGTGTATGGGTGGTGCTGAGTTATGTCTGCCTTTCCATCCGATTGTTAATTCCTCGGTTTTTGAAAACGAACATTCCTGTGTCAACTTACTTCTTATGCTGAAATTGGAAGATAAGTGTTTTAGATTCCACAAAAGCTGTTGAACCATGCCTCGTTTGTTTCTGGTGGGCAATAGGAATTCATGCACCAAATAATTGGATGTGAATTTTTCAAATTTGACTTTGTGTAGGTACTGCATGCGATGGGGTCTATTGCCTCCTTCCAAAAAGTTATCCGAATGTGCTTGGAAGAAGCTTTATATTCAGGTGGCGATTCACTTTAAAACTCTCTCTCTCTCTCTCTCTCTCTCTCTCCCCTTTGAGAATTATTGTGTGAAAACCTGTAGATGTTACAACTCTTGTGCGAGTGTTGTGCTGATTCAATACTGCTTACTTGTATACGTGCTAAAGGATGTTGTTCAGTAGTCCTCCTATAAGAATTTGATTATGTAAATGTTCATTTATGACTATAAAATAGATGGTATGTGCAATCTCAGACTAGTTGAATGTTACTTATCTTTTAATGTTTTCTTATCTGTTCAATATCATATTGTTCATAAGACTTAAAACTATATTAAATGATTAGTTTCAAGCAATATCCTACTGCAGCGTGATGAAGAGGACATGGTTAAGCTTGTTAGGAACAGCCCACCTGAGTTTAAAGAGTACTACATCCAGATGCAGGCCGCAAAGAGGAGCCAAGCACCTCTTCCTTCACAGGTATTACTTGTCATATTTTTCTCATAGTTGTATGCCTTATTGGATAGAAGTTTGTTTTGTGTGTCATCTTTATACTTGTTATTAGAAAATTGGGTTATAGAAGCAGAAGGTTTTGACCATTTTTGCTCAAGGTATATGTATTTGCCAACAATTTGATGAAAGTTTATAGTGTTTCTTTGTTGTTTTGAAGTTGATTGTGTTGTTCAAGCTTTCAGAATGGTTTTTGGGATTTTGATCACTGTTCTAAATTGAATATCTGCGTATGACATGTACCAAGGAATAATTCTGGTCTTAAGCATATGTTTATAAGATTATTGTCTGGATTGAAGGTGAAAGATGATAGAATTATTCTTGACAAGTCAGTTGCTGATCAAGTTTCTATTTGGAAAAGTAGCAGAGGCCTAACCGACAAAGTGTTTGCTGACCATGCTTGTTCTGGAGAGACCTGTTCCTACTACCAAATTGGAGATGTATTCATCTGTGAGAAGACTGGGAATGTTCATGGTGGGAAAATTCTGTGATTATAGATGTGCAACTGAGCATTAGATTGTGTATGTTTGGAGACTAATGCATGTTTTTCTTGCTTCCTTTCAGTTTGCGATGATACATGCAGAGAAGTTATTATGGATCCTGCAAACGAGCTCTTGGTTTGTACGATATCTGGACGATGCTTTGACAGGTTGCTGTCACCATCTGAAATGGAATCAGATCATGTAAGTGCATTATTATATGTGGTGAATTCTTTTTTCAGAATGCGTTTCCATTTTGTATTCACCCTGAAGAAGGCACTTCTTGCATATCATTGGAAAAGGAATTTGCGTATAGTTGCATAAATATAACTTTCATTGGTGATTAATTTCATTTTTTTCTTATGGATTCAACTAAAGTTCTTTACATTGGCACCATATCTATGGTGGCTTAGTGTAGTCGTACAGCTGTTTGTCATGCAATGAATAATTTGACATGCACTTAATGTTTCCTTCGTCTTCCGAGACTGTAACATGATATGAACTCATAACTTATCCTGTAGTTGATTTATCTGATGCTTTTTATCCTGCTGCTGTTTCTGTAATTTCTCCTTCGGATTCTAATAGATGTCCATTTCAACTCTGCACAATGTTTTTCTGATCGCAACAATTCATCCATTTAAGTAAAGAAAAAGTCTGCATGATTTAATTTCCTTTTCACCTCCTTGAAAATGTACTAGGACCAGCTACAAGGCGGCTTGACAGATGAAGCAGAACCATTTATGGGCTCTGGACGCTTTGGTGAGTAATTGTACTTAATTGTCTCGTTCATTTGTTTGTATGATATTATACATGTGCATATGGACCTAAGTCTTTGTGTTGTTTATTTCTACTCGCAGCACGAGCTTACCAGTTAGGATATGATTGCGATGACGAGAAAGAACTAGAAGCTGCTTTAAGGTTTTGCTAAGTCGAAATGCTGGTCTGTGTATGGCATGCGAAGTGCTGTGAAATTTGAGGCGTATGCCTTTAAAAGAATGTTTCACGTTAGAAGCTCCGTATATGTATGCTCGATTTCATTCACTTGAAAAGGTTATTAGTATAGAGTTTTTTTTTTTTTTCTTTTTTGGGTTAAACCACCCGGGTATCATATGGACAACCGACTAATTCGGATTTGAGTTAGATAGGACCTTTTGGGCGGCAAAGCCCTCCCTCACGAGTTTTAAAGCAACTCTATTTCTAAGACTCGAACTCGAAACTTTGGTTAAAGATAAAGGAATCCGTGTTATTTCACTGCAGCCTTCGTGGGTAGTATAGAGTATTTAGTGATGCTCCTTGTTTTCGTCTCTTTATCGAGTTTTTTTTTTCTAGACGAAGTTTACAGTCTAATGAATTAGGGCATTCCTGAAAGGAGGTGTGCACTGTTTTCCAAGGCACTGAAGCTGAAACTCTGGTCTTCATATAAGCCCTCAAAAAACTAAATTGAGAGAGGTATCGTAAGGATTGGCAACTTGGGTTGGATTGCTTGTGTAAACAATGTCATTTCGGCGTTTTAATCATGTCGATTGGATCAGTTTGGATGGAAACAGCTTGGAGCTCCTGCATTCGAGGGAAAAAGGGCTTATTTCAAAGTCAATGCGATTATGTAATAAACATTTGTATTTGCAGACCTTGCAAGCAATGAGTTAAGTGTCATCAGAAACAAGGGTAAACCTCGGGACGGCTATTTTTAATGGTCGGCTCATGAGTTAAATTAAGGCTTAAATTGAGTTTAAACTTAATTATTTGAAGTCAAATAATATCATTTTATTTTATTTTTATTTTATACATGCATATGTTAATAGAGAGAATGAATTAAAAAAGGGTATCAGTTTGAGTAAGTCAAAAAAATGGACAGGTATATATGACTGTTACTCTTAGATTCCTCATAATATTGAAGTAATACCATTCCTTATATATATATATATATATATATATTTTTTTTATATAAAAGAATAACTGTTTAAAAATATTATCTCTAAACTTTTAAAATCTGCAACACACCACTCATAATAATAGGTGGCGAATCCGATTCAATTTACTAATTAAAAAAAGATAAGTTAATTAACTTTTAGGGTAAAATTAAACATTGGCATAGTTTTGTCCGCTAAATTCTTTATTAGTTAAGAATAAAGTTTATTAAATGTTAATATAAGATTAAGAAAAATGAATAAATGATAAATTTACAAAATTTATTTCTTATACGCGTTATATATAATAAGCTACACAAACAGAAACAAAATCAACAATCTCTGTGTTTCTGTTGTGGGAAGATCGCAAAGATTATATAGGTAACGTCTTTCTCTGTTCTGCTTTTCTTCTCTCCTTTTAGAGCTTTGTTCGTCGTTGAAAGCTAGATCGATCAATGCTTTTGCACTTGTTTCTTTGTTAAGCGTTATGGGTAAATTGCCGTTTGACTTGGGACGGGAATTGTCTTCATTCCCGTACCAGGCTTCGTCTAACAGAAAGATTGTGTTTTGATTGTAGATTTTTCCTTAACTTTCCAGATTTAATGTCAAAGTGTTGGAAAGTTTTGATTTTGTTGGTCCCGGGTCTCCCAACTTCTTGAACCAGGCGTGGTCTAGACTGAGTCCTTCCATAATCGAATCATTGCTTCCTTAAAATAAGTCCAAGCACTGCAATTTGTTTCAGAGATTCGTGCATGGATACAAATTTTGATAATTAGCTTATGATTTTTATCTCTCTAGTTGATGCGGGGGCTTACCATATATTACACTTATCACGCAGATTTTGTGCTTTGTGAGGAAATATGGGAGGTGGAAAGGACAAACATAATGAGCATGACAAGGGGCTATTTGGACACGGATATCCTCCTGGACACGGATATCCTCCTGGACAGTATCCACCCCCTTCCGGAACATATTATCCTCTTGGTTATCCTCCAGAACACGGATATCCGCCTCAGGGATATCCTCCCCAGCCATATCCCCCTCAAGCTTACCCTCCGGCGGGTTATCCTCCCGGTTCATACCCACCTGCTGTTTATCCTGGCGCATCTGGGTCTCATCACCAAGGTATCCTTGCTGTAACTAATGTAACATAGGTGTGATTGTTGTCAAGTTAAAAATTACGCTTATCTAACTCTACCTTGCTGTCCATTACTATTCTTACGTTTCCATTTGGTAGTGTTTTTGTTGTCCTGTACCAAAAAGAAACCGCAGCAATAGCGAACTAGGAAAAACGTTTAAGGAAGTTAAGTGAACAATGATTTCATTGATGCAGAAAAACACACTAACAAGCCTGTCTTTTTATAGTTGAAGCAGGCTTATCAGTTACAAAAAACAAGCAGTATCAATATCTCTGCAGATTTCCTAACAAACAGCTGACATGCATCTTATTTAACAGCTATATCTAAAGATAATCTACTCTAAAATACTCTCTAACTAAATTTCAAAAACACAATCAATCTCAAATACTAAAAATATTCTGAATTATCTAACAGTTTCTTCTGTAATGGTCATCTTTAGTTGACTTTTGAGGTTTGTATGGTGTGCTGGTTCCAGTGTAAGTTACGTGATTTGCGAGTCTTTTCTCAATTTTGTAACTATTTTTCCTGAACTTTGTTGTTGTTCTTTCAAAATTTTGATTGAGTCTGTTTATCAAGTGTTGGTGCACTAAGAGTAACCAAAATTTCTTGATATTACTTCAGGACCTGGATTAGGAGCAGTAATTGCTGGTGGTGCAGCTGCAGCTGCAGCTGCTTATGGTGCTCATCACTTATCTCATGGATCCCATGGTAATGGAGGATATGGGCATGGCTATGGAGGATATGGGCATGGGCATGGGCATGGGCATGGCAAGTTTAAGCATGGGCATGGCAAGTTTAAGCATCACGGAGGCAAGTTTAAGCATGGAAAGGGTGGTAAGCATGGAATGTTTGGAGGGAAGTTTAGGAAGTGGAAGTGATAAGCTTGCATGTCTACTGAATCTGAATGGAAGTTTCCACAACTACCAAATTGCGAAAGCCCCTGCCTCTTAATCATAATCCATACGATTAATGATTTTTCTTCCCGCAAAGGCATTTAGTTATCTTTAACAATAATGATTTTACTTCCGGCAATGGCGTTTAGTTTTCTGATGTAATATATCATATCCATAATATGCCTCGTGGCTTCTGCTACATATGTTGAACTTCTATATTACGCAGTATTGTGGTCCTTCTATATTGGAGATAGTCACTAGATGCTGCCCTTTTCCAAAAGTGGGTGAATCTGGTTTGTCGCCGGATGACTTATTTTAGAGTACATGGTTTTACCAACTGTTACAAGTTACAACGACTAAGTCAATTACAATGTCAATTCAATCGACCAACAACCTCGAGTTTCACTTCCACAAGGAGCCGTCGTATCCACCTCCACCTCCTTTCCTCTGTCAACTAACTTGTGCTCCATCGTTTATATCGTAACAAGGGGTAAATGCTAGCTGGTTCTGCTTTGTTCCACAAGTTGAACTTTTGTGGGCGGCAGCATGTTCAGGAACCTTTTGTCCGCTGTGTTAAAGGCTGAAAGGTGTAACTCGTGCTCCATTCTTCGAAAACATCCCAAGGAAAAAGGTGAAGATGGAGAAAGTGGTTCTGATGTGGAATATATTGACAACTCTTTTGAGTCTCCTCGAAATTTATAAACAATAACTAGGAGTCGTCTTTCTTTTCTGATGGGAAGCATCAAACAAAGCCAATGAAGAGCTCAAATGTCCAGCTTTGAACAGAAAGAAGAGGAGTGGCGATTGGCAAGCGAGTAATAGCACCAATCTTGTCTTCCAAGTAATGCGCAATCACCAAGGCGTTGAATTGGAGTATCCAAGGAGATCAAAAACAAACGCAGGCATTGTTATTAGCACAAGTTTGTTCTCTTTGACGCATTTCGCCTAGCGAGAGAAGCATAATTGAGAACACTAAATGGGGCAAAGTATGGGATAAATTCTGGGAAGAAAAGGTTACATGAGTTAGGGTTAACTTGGGAATTTTCTAGTTTGATGTGATTATGCTGAGAAACAATGTGAAAAGCAATAACGGGTAAATTGGGAAGTTCAGGTTTTATGTGATCGTATTGGGATCGGAAATTTCATGAAGAAACACAGATACTAATAAACCCAAGGTTATAACTTGAAACTTTAAGCTTTATGTTTTGGTGTGCAGTACAGAACCTTAGTTTGTGAGATGAAGCTATATCAACATATGACAAGAAACGTACAAGCTTTGATCCTTCTTATTTGGATTTGGAATGCATGATGCAATTGGTGGAAAGAATTCTTGCTAATGTTATAAAGATTGAAGGAAACCCATCAACCTCTCTCTGTTTCAAAATTGGACTTTCAATGTCAATAATTGGTTAGCACCCTTTCCATCTGTAAATTTGAGGTAGACATCTTCCGTGTGTTAGGAATTAAACCAGCATATGGTAACTTTTAATTTCCCTGGATCTCTTCTGTATAAAGCATTGTTGGATGTCTTCTTTGATATATGTTTTTGTTCTCTGGTAATGTCTTCAATACATGGCTTGAAAAGTTGAAATCAGGCATCACCGTGGTGGGTGGTCATCTTCTGGAGTTAGAGGTGGTATTGGCTTCCAACTAGGTTTCTCATCCCAGTACATGTCATAATATACATGTCCAGGAGTGTGATCCGCCACACAACACCATATACTAACGTACCGCTTCACACGTTTCCTAAACTTCTCTTCTCTTTCCTAAGTATATATTTAACAGGGCATTAATACATAGAGCCACCTTCAAACTTGAATCAAATCCAATCAGTAAGAGAGCAAGAGGCGCGACTTACCTTGTCACTGAAACCTGAGAAAGCATCTTGCATTGAAGAGAACTGAATGACTTTGACATGTTTGAATGACGAGAATATTGTCTTGAACTGCAAATTAAAAAGAAAGCTCAAGCTGGTGAAGTAAGCTGGCGGCACTCAGTGGTTGCCATGGGGGAAGGGGTGTAACTTGGCTAGTTAAGTATACAGCCAAAAAACCATTCAACAATTGAACTCAATAACATTTTAGTTCCAGCCCCAACACTAACTACTACAAAAAAGCACATGCTCAACAGATTGTGTTCAATTTTGTTTGAACTGATTATCATTTCTAGAAACACTTACCACAGGAAATAATAAGGTCTATACTGCTCTAACACCGTGTTCTTTAGGATATGAAACTGAACAAACAGTACGCAGGTAGCTTCAAATGCTTGAAAAGGAATTTCATTACCGTTTCTTCATTGCTGTGTTTTGGGAATCTTAGCACACCTGATGACCCTGTATTGTTCGACCCACGGCAGTCTTGGTTTCCACCTTGACAAAGCTGAACATTAAGCCATGATTGTTTCACCTACAAACGTTCGTGGATTGTTAATCCTGCAGCACCGAGATCATAAATTCTTTTAAAGAGATGTAACTTCATTTCTTTACTTGGGAGGGCAGCAATGGATTGTCTAAAAAGGAGTACTCCCTAATGCCGATTCCAGGGCCAAACTCCTCGACTGGCAGCTCTTTCAACATTACATTTACCTACAGTTCAGTTGATATTTCTTTCATTAAGACCCATCTTTTTCTAGCAAACCAATGTTGGATAAGAACTTGTTATTTGTGTATGTATGGCAATGTCATCCAAAGGCTAAACCCAAATTTATATGGCATTACGAGGAAACAACTAAAACTCCTAAAACAACATTGAAGTCAAAAGAACAGGGATTTACAGAAATAGCTCTAAAGCTAATGCTAAAGGTCAAGCTGGTGCAGAAATTAAGTAAAGAAGATAGATAGATGTCATAAAGCATCCAATTAAGCAACTGAAGAACACACTGCTTTGCTATGGTTATGAAGCAAATAAATTGAAAAGGGTTAAATTACAACAGTAAGTTCATAGTATAAGGAATTACAGCTAGTAGCTTATGTTCAGTTAGTTTTGTACTTCCATCATGAAATACAGAATGGGACCATAGACACAAAAGCAGATCGGTACTTTAGCTAAATAACGAGTGCCTGAATAATTAAAACAACTAAGCTATAATTCCCACCTCCCCCCCAAAAAGATCTTCATATTCAGCAAACTTCAATTTTGGTTTCTAATTACACAATGCCAAAGCACAACTAAAGAGGTAAAACAGAAAATTTATGTTGGATGAATTTTTTCAAAAGTAACTTCTTGAGAAAAACTTTAAAAGACACAACTTTTGAAAACTAAAACTTGTCCAGATTTCTTAATGTGCTTGAAGTCAGGCAGGTCAATTAGGATACAAGTTGTAGAGCCTAGAGCTTCATCCCAGTTCAACCTGGTCACTCGCTGCAAATGGAAATAAGCATAAATGCATTGCACACTGGAATGGCATGATAAGTACTTGATATTGCATGAATCGAAGTCTTATCCGAAACATGAAAAACAGTTGTGAATACTTTAGCTGTATGATTAAGAAATCCACCGCTATCAATGGCATCACCTGAAAACATATTTAAAGAAAAAAAAATTTCTCACAGATTCTGGGAGCTGAATACAAGCACACTAACATTTCCAAGCACATAACAAATAAACATTTTCTCAGGCACAAAGTAGCTGACACTTCAGGTGAAAAAAGAATAAGCTTCAGGATAAAAAAATGCACCTCAAATACATGGTCCAACGGGCAGAGAAAAGGTTGCCTAGTCATAGAACCCTCCAGAACTCCAGGATGGGGAAACCATAGCCTATCCAATCTGCACCATAATGGAGGCATGATCTGAAGTTTACACAAAGAAGAAATCAACAAACAACCTTCAGAGATTTTCAAACTGAGAAAGTGATACGCTTCACAAAGTTTACAGTTTTGTGCAGCATGTTCGATAATTAAAATTATGACAGGGATATATATATCACTTGAAATATGTTACAAAATTGTAAAAGGGAAAGCACGTTCAAGAAAGGAATTACTCTCACCAGGGTGCGATTTAACAATGACGCAATTGCCAGTGCTGTCCTTATTTGTTTCATCTGAAGACAAAAGAAACTATTGAGAACCAAGATGGTATTAGACAATTGACGAACTGAAACTATGTTAATTGGTGCATACTTGATAATTAATTACAGCAAAGTGTGAATTAAGATCATGCTCCCCATCAAGTAACAAACTCTTTGGAATAGATGGCTTAAATGACAAAAAGCCTCCTGCATAAATTCAAAGGGATGTTGAACAGCAGCAATTACCTTAAGCAGGAAAAACTGCAAACATCAACTACAAGCAGATGCAGTGACCACAGAAAACATTAAGTGTCAACTGTGAAAAAAATTTCATTAAGAAGGCTGAGATGAGATTTAACGCTTCATTTGATTTTTCTTTTTTTGTTTTGACTGATCACTTGCCTGGTTGAAAGAAGAACAAAGAAAATAATTGAAGATAACACAAGTAAATAAATAGTTGCTGCATCTGTTGACCTTAAAGTGTCAAGTTGAGACATTCTGTTCACAAAGAACTTTAGATGATGCTAAATAAATTGAAATACCGAGTGGACAATAGACCACCCTTTGGCTATGGCCAGATATAATACTTATTTAACAATGCCAAAATATTCTGGAAAAACAGTGGGCAAGTGTAGCATGCTATTACCTGGTGCATCATAGTATTCTGGTGGATCATAGAAAACCATGGCTTCTCGCAGTCGATGGCGCTTTCCTTCAGTACCTGCATACTGAAATGTTGTATGCACTGCATATGGCTCCAATCTGAGTTGCTGATATATGGCCTACAAATATATCCCCAAGAGTCAGGGCATATAGGCTTTTGATGGCATTTTCAAGGTCCAAACAAGAAATATGGAATTTGAAAAATAAAAGATGCTACCTGCACGAAATAAGTATGTCCACTGCAAAATATACTTGCTGGTAAAATTCCAAGCTTCAAAGTTCCATCAAATGCATATACAAGACCACTCTCCCCATCAACAGAAGGTCCTAATTGCTTGCGCACAACTTCATTGAACCCATTCTGATCCCATATATTGTCATCAGCCAAAAGCATTTCTTTCCATTCTTTTGCCAACTTTTTCGAAGACTCTGTTGGCCGCCAATGAAATATTCCTATGTTATAGGCACCACTAACTATCAAAATGAACAAATGAGTATTAGTTGAACGATCATAAAGAAAAATAACCAAATTTCAAACTAGCATACTAGAAAAAGATACAAATACAAACCAAGTTTATTAAAAAGCAAAAGGACTTGACTGGCAAAAATTTCAGGCATTATTGTTAATGTACTACACAACACTCTGCATGGATTGTGTGTTGCAATTAAAGTTTAGATGCGACTGATGAATCAAATATCCCATTCCCATGAAGATGCAGCAGTTTGTTGGCAGATTCAAAAAGAAAACAAGTTATGAGTACAAATTTGCCCCTTCTATTGCACACATATGTATAAATGTTTAAGCATCATAACGGCTCTTTCATTGCTTTTCCAGCAAGAAGAAATGGTTAGGGTTCTTCCCCATCCCTCCTCACAAACACCCTCCCCCCATCCTTGCCCCTATTTAGAAACAAAGCGAGGACAAGGAAGACTGGCCTAATCAGGCATCAGATTCGCAATTTTTTGATTCTATTATTATTGACTAGAAGGACATAAAGTCTCTACATAGTGCCTAAGCAGTTGTCAGAAAAAAAAGTAGATAATTTTATAGTCATTCACAAAAGTTCCTTCAAACCAATCAAATGGGGAAATTGTGGAAAAATGTAACAGATGATGCAGGAGCCTTCAGTTTAACAGCCATAATACTGTGCAAAGGGGGACAGAGTGCAAGAAGAATTAATCTAGTGAACATTCACCTTGTTGCCAAATGTCCAACCTGTCATCAACAACTGTTGGTACAACTTGATCACTTGATGTTAAAATATCTGCATCTGGATATCGAGCAAGATATGGGAGTGGATTCTGTTCAAGGACATAATATAGTGTGCAATGAACAATTTATTAAGTGATTGGAACAACGATGCAAAATAATAGGAAATAATATTATGAAGAAGATTTTCATAAATATGTCATAAAACATTTGATTGTGTGCATAAAAGAATCACAACAATACAAGAAATCAAGTACAGAAATACCAAAATAAGAGAAACTTTCCTGTCTCCACAAATTTGTATTTTTTTGCTACACCAATTTTAATCAGTTGGGAAGAGAAATTTTAAATTTGGAAAATTACAAAAGAGGCACATAAAAGTTGTATCACTCCCTAGTAGGTAGATACCATCAAAGGATACAGTTTTTCTTTTCTTTATTTATTTATTTATTTATTTTTTGAGAAAAGAAACGATACAGTCATGACTTATAAAGGTAACATTTCAGGTGAGACTCGTGATAAATCTCTTCATGAAAAAGAATGCTGAATTGTAGGATTCTAACTTCTCTTTTTATTTTGTAGTTTCAGAATTTACCATCCAAAACCTTGCCTGTGTGGGATAACTGAAGTAATACCTTCCATCTCCAGCTTTTAGTTTCAAAAACAGCAACCATTCACACAACAATTCTAAAGTCTCCTTAAAAATATAAGATGCTACCAAATGAACGAAGCAAACAAGAAGAAATATATACAAGCAAGGGGATAATCAGGATGTTGAAATCCAAAAGCAGCAAACATATAGATAGAAAAATACCTTTAACCAAACCATATCAGTGTCACACATCAATAGCTCATAGCCAAAAGGAAGGATTGCATCAATCAGAATAACTTTTTCTCTCCCCATTTTATGAAAGGTTGGTGACCCCCAGCCAACATCTGCTGTGCTCATGTGACTTCCCATGTCAAAAACAGGAATACCTTTCCAGTACAGAGCTTCCAAGATCTTAGTGTCCATGGCACCTATTGTACCATAATTTTAATATTTCTTCCGTAACTGAAGTCCCATTGAAAGAAAGCTTAAGTAACTGAGACTGTCTTATGAGGAGACTTACCGACAAGAAGATTAGAAAGCCCCAGATCTGTCAAGTGTTTAACCCATGTAAGGATGAAATCCATGAAGGCATAATTACCGAAAGTGACAATTATGACATTATCTTTGACCCTCTCCTCAACAAGTTGTTTGGTGAGCATAAAATTCTTTTGAGGTGGCATTTTGGCATTTCGTGGGGGAGCATACCAAATTGGTTTTATTTCTCTGTTTGGAAGCTTTGATGTTGGCGTCAGAGGACCAGCAATTATTGCTGATTGAGAGAAATTTGATGATTGATCCAAATAAGGGGAATTCACGTCTGGAGAAAAATGAGTTTGGTGAGGAGGCAGGTCAATGGTAAATGACTAAAAGCAATCATAAATGGCTTGTTTGCATAATTATATGTTTGCACAGAGACGAAATTGCACTGGCCATACAAGACAAGGCAAGCATCCCATGATAAGGAAGGAATCGAAGACTAAACAAGTCCATTAGCAGCAAATTTATTGACACTGGAATGTTTTCCATTTAGCTCCATTATTAACAAATGTAGAATGCAGATCAGATGCAGATCAGAAACCAAGTGTTTGATGCCATCTAGAGAATGACGACGAATGATACCAACACTGGTCGTAGAAAATCATAACAGGAGAGCTGTTTTAACTTTAAAAAATTGAAGTTCCATTATGTCCCAGAATACCATCTGGAACAAGTTTCCAGCTTTATGACAAAAAGCGCATCTTTCAAACAAAACTATCGAGGTAAACGACACTTCCAGCAACCAAAAGCTCAATAACAATGAAAACTAGAAAGAGATGGAATTAGATGCCCAGTAGCTAAAATTGATAGCAGAAATTGATGCACAATCACTTGGTGATTCTAAAAGGTTGGTCCAAAAATATAAAAGGTCAAACTTGAGCTACGGGACGACAAAAGACAAAGCGGAAAACCCAATTCATTCTTGAACAAAAAACCCCCATCTAAAACACGACTTCATTTACGCACAAAAAAGAAGGAAAAGGAAAAGAAAGCAAAACGCGTACGAGAGGTGATTGGGGGCGTAGAAGAGAGCCATGAAGTGAATGAGGAGTTGTTGGAGTAGACGGCAGAGAAGACGTAGACGGACGAGAACACGACGCCCACCACCACAGTTGCGTATATTGTTACGAACAACGGCTTCCAATTCGTTACCTCCTGGTACGCATGTCTCCATATTCTCATCTCCCTCATTTTTCACATCATTTACATTAATCCCAGGCCAATTTCTACTCTTCCCTAGTTTCTGTCCTTCAATCTACTCATTAGATACTTGTCATTACATACTTGAAAAGATCAATCCTTATTGTTTATTCCTTCCTCTTGTATTATTAGTTTTCTCCCGTCCTCTTACATTTTCATGAGATGCGTCAACTCGTTCCAGCTAGAATGGTGTACTTTTTAACATCAAGTTGCACAAACAAACAAAAGTCAGTAGACCTATGCCAATCAATTGTACATTATTAGTTTATTACACACACATGCACATGATACCAATAACTCAGTAATTCTAAAAGAACACTTTCTCTTCAGTCTCTTGGAAAAAGGACTTAATCCACTTTCTATTTCTTTATGCGGGAAAGTTGATCCACAAACAATTATTAAGTATATAATATTAAAAACGAACGGATGAAGAATTCCATCCTAACCCCCAAATGATCCAATAGTTTCTTTTTTTGGCTTATATTTCTTTCATCTCTCATCTCTCATCTCTCATCTCTTATATTATATAAATATTTAACTCACAGACGTCACTCCGATTCTTCTTCCTATATAATATTATTATATATAACATAATATATATATATATATAAATAAATAAGTCAATTTCGTTAAAATGTTATATATATATATATATATATAATTACTTAATTAATTAAATTTAATGTCACTGATGATTAAAATATTTTATTATTATTATCCTTATCCTTATTTTTGTTATTGTTATTATTATTATTAAATTCCTTATTGATATTTCATCTTTTATTATTATTATTCCTATTATTATCCTCCTCCTCCTCCTCCTTCTTCTTCTTCTTATTATTATTATTATTATATTCGTCATTAGTATTAATTTTATTCTTTTTATTATTGAATTTAGCAAAGTTATTAATTACATTTATTATTATTATTATTATGAAATTCCTTATTAGTATTAAATCTCTAGTTACTGTATTAAAATAAATTAATGATTATTATTACTATTATTATTTCATTTTTGTTAATTTGTGTTATTAAATTCCTTATTGTTTTTAATTTGATTGATTTAATTATATATATATATATATATGTGTGTGTGTGTATGTATGTATATATTCCACACCCATGCATGGAAGCATATATATTTTGTCAGTATTATTATTATTAATATAATTTACAAATTATTATTATTATTAATTTCGTTATTATGATACATTGTCTTCTAATTATTAGTAAATTCCATTTTAGTATAAATTTAATGTAATATTTAAATCCTTAATATTATTATTAATATAATATTATTTTTATTTTTATTTTTATTTTTATTTTTATTATGCAATTTTGTAATTTTATTAATTTATTATTCTTCTTATTATGATAGATTAATAACAATTTTGTTAGTTCAAATATTTGACATGAGTAATATAATTAAAATATTTGTAAATAAT
>JANJEY010000001.1:27051729-27062717 GCA_024703695.1 Erythroxylum cataractarum | reverse complement strand
ATTATGATAGATTAATAACAATTTTGTTAGTTCAAATATTTGACATGAGTAATATAATTAAAATATTTGTAAATAATACAGAAAGAAGAAATGCAAGGTCACCTTCATTGTTTAAAATAACTTTGAAATTAGGTTACTTCTCCCTTTCTTCATTTCTCATTGTCGTTCTCCCTTCTTCTCCTCACACTGTGTTTTGTTCTCCGGTAAAGTAAGATTTGTGCGTGAAGTGTCGATTTCTTGTTATCTAAGGTTGAGGGTTACAGTAGTAGAGTTAGGTTGACACCGTCTGGAATAGGGTTCTACTTTTGTGAATTTTCCAACCTTTACCATCACAATGCCCCCTCGAAAAGCTAGAAAGTCAGAGAAAAGCATTGTAGCTGAGGTGAGAGGGAACAATGTTGCAAACATTGCAGCTGTGTAAGATGTCCCTTTTTCCATATACTCAGAGGAAGAAGGAATGAGGTACAGTGAACTACGAACTAAAACCATTGAAGTACCTACGTACTTTAATTTTGACGTGCTAGACCAAATAGAGATGGCAGATAAATTGTTGAGATTGTGTGAGAGAGGTAAATGGGAAAATTTTGTGCGAATTAGTTACCCAATTTACCGTGAACTCGCACTTGAGTTTCACATCTTTGAGGTTTGACTCAATCAAATCGAAGAAATTGTGGTTTAGATTACAAGGGTAGGTTTATTTTTTGGATGAAAATCTGTTAGGACAACTATTTGGGTTTGCAGAAAAAGAAGTAGAAGATGGGCATCAGTCATTCTCCATTAGTTCTTATTGGAAATATTTGACTAACTTGGATGAGTATGATCCGCATATTGCATCAAATGCACAAATTCTTAGTGCGGAACGATTACTGCTGCATAAATTCATGTGTGCTGCTGTTTTCGAAAAAAGGCAAAGTACGAAATGCTCGAGGAAGGACTTTTTCTTATTATGGTGTACCGATCATAGCCAAACAGTGGGGAGAAAGGCAACAGTTTAGGAATGGGTTATTTATCGACTGCTTTGGCTGAACATTTTGAGATTGATGTTAGTGAACTAAACATGCTGAATTTTCATTATTTTGATGTACAGTAATTGAAACGGTCCTAGATAATAGACGACAAAAGCATGCAGCTTCGAGATCCTTCCACACATACAGCATTGAAGCATAGGTTTGCAGCTGCAGCTTCAAGTTCTACATTTAACACTATAGAATATTTTTCTGAGACTGAGGGGCAACAACAGCAAGCACAACAACAGTGCAACCTGATTAGGGCATGGTTTACACACTGATGGTTGAAAACCACATAAATTCACAGCAGCAGCTGGATGAAATCAAGCAGCAGCTGAATCATATGAGTCGGCGAGTGGATGTGCTATCCGCGGATCTGCAATACTTGGGCAAGAAAATGCACAAGTCTTGGGAGATGCAAGGACTAGACGTGCCATCTCCAACCCCATCACCTCCGAGATCTCCACAAACTTCCTGAATTGTGGAAGTAAGAGATTTGTATATGTGGAAATTTTGGTAATAAAACTTTCTCACAAGTTTATGAATGTATGCCTATAGATTTGTTGTAATGTAGAGATGCTTTGTCACTCTCATTTGAAATCTGAAAGCTAACATCTGATTTTGGCTAACTTCTGATTTTGTTAACTTCTAAGTTTTGAATAATGAACCACTTCAACTATTCTATTTCTACAAAATGATTAGCTTCTGAATCAAAAAAAGTACATAACATGAAAAATTGAAATTGGACTGAACTTGGATATTGAAAATAATTCCTAAAACTTGTGTTTTGCTGAAATTGTTGTTCTTCTCTCTTATATGCTTGAAAAGAATGAAGATGAGCTTTATATTAGCTCTAAAGCTTTTTTATACAACTTTTGAAAGAAACTGAAAGAAAAAAAAAACATGATGTGAAGAGTAAAAACAAGCCTAGTACAAGCTCTAAGAAGATGAAGAAATTCGTCCTCTACTTGAGCAACAGATGTTCAAACTAGCTGTGCAACTTCAAGCTAGTCGATGGATCCAGCAGCACACGTTAAGGAAACTGAAGCTCTGAGTTTTTGTATTGTTTTTTTATTATGTGTAAATTTGTATAATCGACTTTCCTCTCAAATGTAAATAGTGTAGGCTTTGTTATGATTGTAGTGTTTGAATTTCAGATGGAACAAAACTACAGAACCAATGTCTGTAAATTTGCTTATCACTGAAATTTGGATGTGTATTCTAAAAAAAGTAGAAAACAAACATTTTTCAAGTATGAAGGTTTTCTTGATTGATTACTGCAAGAGGAAAAAACATTGAGCTTTTTATATTCAACTCTTACATGAATTTTTTAACATCTGAAAATCATAGGCTAAAAATTGAGAACTTGTAATTCAAGAGACATGATTGATCCATGTCTCATAGTCTTTTAGTCAGCTAGAAAACAAAAACATGCTAAACAGCCACTGCCATACATTAAATGGTACTGATTCCTGTTGAATTAAATTGTTTTTTGCAGCCTGAAGTGTTAAAGATGGTAGAAGAGTTAGTAATGATAGTGAAGATTAGAAAGAAAAGAAGGTTGAAAGGAAGGCTGAGGGAATTCAGAAGAAAATGGAAGTTGAAAATGATGATACTTGGCATAATTTAAGATTGCATGGATTGAAGTAATGAAGATCAAGTCTTGATGGGTGAAATTCAATGCAAAAAGGAAGATGAAGAGAAGATAGATGCAACTAGAGAAGATTTCACATGAGTAGAATGAAGAAAAATTCAGCATATGCAGAATGAAGAAAAACAGAATGGAAGAAGAAGGCAGAGCGGGAAGAACATCAAGCAAAACACCTGAGACAAGATTTAAGGAAGATTAATTAGAGTGATCAAGAATTATTAGAGTTAAAACAAAACACATGTAACTGGCATATCATGCAATTCATCTCCTTGGCTGACAATCGGATTTGCAATGTCAGAATTTTGTGTGCTAAAGTTGATTTTGTTAGCTGTAGGAAAAGTTAGGTTCTGTGTGTTAAAGACAACTTAGGTTGCTTTTGTTTTTTGCCAAATGAAGAAATACTTGTACTAGGTTAGTCTTTACTCTTCAGATTATGTTTATACCTTACAGGTTTTAAAAAGTTGTATCATAATGCTTTTAGAGCTAATATAAAGCTCATTTCATTTCCATTGTAGGATATAAGAGAGAAATACCAAAAACTTATCAATACAAGTTTTAGTTCATTTCAAAAATTCAATGTCCATTTTTTGCCTTTTATTTTTGTTTCCATAAGCTAATCAATTCAATGACTGAATAGCTGAAGTAGCATACATACACAAAATAGAAAATTTACAAATATGCAGAAGTTGTTTTCGAATTCTAATTGAGAGTTATATCCATTTTGGTCCATACACATCAAATCCTTAACCATACACTCAAAACCTGTGAGAAAGAACTTATTATTACATTTCCACATTTCTAGAAAAACATTTAAGAAGAAGTTTTCGAAGTTCATTGCAGCAGCATTCTTCATTGTGTAAGAGCAGACATGAATAGTATTTGAAGTGTTGTAGGCATTCTTCAGCTGTCCTGAAAGTCTTGTCTTTTAACATTTGGAAGAAGATTCATCTTTAACCTCCAAGAGTGAACCTTCAAGAATTCCTAACTTTATGAGGAAAAACAAAATCGAATATGCAGTGTTGGTTTGTGTTGTTTCATGCAGCCTGCTATGTTGAAGTTTGTGGAGGAGTTTGCAAGCTCAATGAGAGTGAAGAAGAGAAGTAAAATGAAGAGCAAGTTTTTAGCATTGAAGAGGAAACTAGAGATGATGATCTTGGTAGCAATTCAAAAATGTTTAGATACCAAGAACAGAATTCAAATGATTCAGAGTAGGAATGAAGATCAGTGCAAGATAAATGAGAAGAATGAAGCTTCAAGCAATGGAAAAGTGAAGAATGAAGATTCAACAGATGTGCAGCAAGAGAAGAAGAACAACTGAAATCACAACAGCAAAAAACTTGAAGCAGAGTTGTCAATACCTGAAGCAAATTCTAAAGCAAATTTTGAGACAAATTCTGAAGCAAACATTTGAAGTAATTAAAGAGAAGGCTTGCAAGTCAAAGAAGTTGAAGATTTATAAGTCAAAGTGACACTTGTCATCAAAGGGGATTAGATTTAGTTGAAACTAAGCATCACATTTTGTTCCAGCATAAAGCATCTTTTTATTCTTTACTTTTGCAGATTTAAATCATTAGGAAATCCTTGTGTCAGGTTTTCTTAATGTAGCAGCCAGCATCTGTGTTTTTATTACGTTGAACTAATGAGAGTAAGTTACTTGTCAACATCTTACTCTTTGTTTCTTTTCATCTTTCATTTTGAGCCATTGGATGTAAGCAAGCAAAACATGGTGTGAGAGCTAACTTGAAAAGCTCCAAAACACACCTTCAAATGTAATAGAACAGTAGTAGCAATATATGAAATATCATCTTCTTTTCTTCATCTGCTTTTATGAGTTTTTGCTGTCAAATCTGAATTATTATGCATGTGTGTATTGAGAGTTGAGTTGAAGAAATTTTCAAAGAATGGAAAGATTTGCTGGAAGTGTGAAAATCTATTTATGAAGAAAAGAAAAACTCATAGTCTTTACACATTACATATACAGAAAACCAAAACCATACAAACACTTAAGAGATACATTGAGAGAACTTTTACAGACAACACATTTAGCATATCCAGGATTAGTGCTACTTTTCTGGAAATCTTCTAATAGATCAACTCATTGTGGTCAAGAATTGTTGCTGGAGATTCTAAATCATCATCAAGCCTCAGTTTTAAGCAGATTGGAAGGATTCGTTGATGTTCAGCTCATCCTGCTGAAGTTCTAAAGGTTCTGCTCTCCATTTAGGTTATGTTTTCTTCTACAGAGGTTAAAGGTTGGAGCTTGGAGCTGACTTGAGGTTCAGATCTAGTTGAAGCTTACAGAAGTCCAACTCTTACAATCCACATGCAGGACCACTTGTTTGGTTGAGGTACGAATGGTGAGTCTCTCACTCGCGCCTTCCAGACCAGCTAGAAGTTGTGCTTTCACAACTTTACTCCATGCTCCAATTCTGCTTCAGGAAAGGAAAAGAACTTCTTGAGGTTTTTATGAACTTCAACAGGTTGCATCAAGTTTCTGCAGACATCTTCAACTGCTTCACTAAACTTCATTTTTTAATCTTCAATCTTCAAAATTTTCAAGAGTTTGGAGGCATTGTGTTCTGAATTATTCCCAAAATCAACAGCTCAAGTTTCCTACGATGTTTAAGGGGCTTTAACTTGATCGTCACCCTTCTTGTCTTCTTCAATTTGATTGTCGTTGCAAGGTCCTCAGCAAGTTTTAGGATAGCTGGTTTTACAAAACAATTCAATTCAACACAAGCATTTCCTCATTTGGAAAAACACAAAAACAAACAATTTATCTCTAACATAACCCAAACTGATATTTGCTTGTAATAACTCTGAAACTTGTAAACTGCAGGGGACATTTTCTGATGACTACAGAAATGATGAAGATATTGTGATGATCTAGCCATTTCTTCATTAATTAACTGTAATAAGGTTCATTTAACTTGATCTTTGTCCAGCTTCACAGATCAAAAATCTTGTAATTCAATGCTTTTTTTTCTTCTGCTTCTTCTGCTTTCCCTTTTGCTTCCTACTCTCCAAGCACCTGATTGAAACTATCGAATTCTGAAGGCTCGATGGCATCACATCTATTTCTTCTACTTTTCCAATCTCTTTTCTGCCTTGTGAATCACCCATCTGATCTTGAACTTCATTCCTTTGGTCCATGCAACCTTGAATTATGCCAAGAATCATCATCTCCACCTTACATTTAATCTAAGTTTATCTAAAGAGATTGAATAATCTTATTTAGAAAGATTGAGTAGTTAAGATACATGTACAACAAACATTATCAACCCCCCTGTGAGTTTCCCATAAATAATTGTCTTACCAACTAATATGTAATCATCCTTATCTTCTCTTCAAAATCAACTGCAGATATATGTATTCCAAATGAATTGTTTGTCTCCATTCACATAATTATGTCACCAATCTAAGTTTTATTTTTGAACATCCAATAAATAAAATATGTTGATAATATCAAAGATACTATCCCATTCAAATATTTTAGAAATTAGAGAATTATAATCTCAAATAAATTATTCGATAACTTTCTTTATGCATGATATGTGCGTGTGAGACCTCATTTTTTAATTTTCCATAGATATACTTTGTCTAATATATTTGTATTTTCTAATTAATTACATGTTTAATTTGAAATTAAAAATTTTCTATCAAAGGTAATGTCCACACAAATTAAAGATAGTTAATTTTCTTGACAAATTACGAAAGACAAGAGTTAGGTGGTTCGTACTTACATTATTATCATAATCATCTTGTACAGATACAGAACTTTTTGGCACGAAGGCAACTATGACATTTGTCAATGGAAATACCAACTCCTAAATTGTTTATTTCTTCCACATTTGCAATACCAAATGTCTGTTATGCCTATAAATCAATATGCATGTTTAATAATTCAAACAAAACAAAACATGTAATGCAATTATTAAAAATAATTGAAATTAAGAAAAAAAAACTTTCTTCAATTTACCATAAGTAAATCAGTCATGCACATTGAAGGTGGGATAACAACACTAATATTTTGTTGACATGTTCCTATATCATTGACCTAACATGATCAATGATTCAAAGTTTAATAACACATTATAGACATAAAATATTTCAAACAATAGAAACAAATAGTTTAACAAAAAATACTAGAGGAGTTCTTGCATAATGATGATGATTGTATAACATTGTTGACTTATCCATATGAACACCTATTGAATGCAATTCGTAATTGTCATAACCAATTGGTTGATAAATAAAAGATTACATTGATTCAAATTATTATACCAATAAGACAATATTAGAAATTGAACCTAAGATTGTTCTAGCCGATCTTCATGATTGGAAACAAAACTTGTCAAATCCTTACAAATAGAAACTGTTTGCATTTGGTTTTCCTCATAAGCAATAAAAGCAAATTTAGTTGAAAAGAAATAGCACAACACATGCAAACTCAATTAATTACCCAATACCAACCTGATGTTGATGTAATATGGGAGCTTCATTGCTGAAGATAATCTGAGTTTGTTGGGAATTATCTTCAGATTCCTGAATAAAGTCATTTAGGTCAAATTAACTTAAAATTATCATTGTAAAAATAATATACATCATTTCAAACCAATATCACCAAAAGTTTAACCTGAGTATTGGAAAGGGGGATTACTGTCGAATCAGCCACATTTGTTGAAATCTTGCATTTCTTCGCATTCTTCCTCTTCTTTGAAATTTTCTCTAATCCACCCCTCAATCTCTTACTTGATGTAGGCTTTGTCTTCACTTTCACACCTCTTATGTGATTCATTTCAACAAAATTAATGTCAGCTTCATTCAGCACATTCATTTCAGTATGTGAGCATGAGTGTTGACTTAACTCTTGATCTGGTGCTATTTGGTTCTCTTCTTCAACTATTTCTTCACCTTCCAATTCCTCATCAACCATCTTCAACATGTTCAAAAGATCATCTTTCACAATTTTATAGGTATCTCTCTTGTTTGCTGCTTTTGTCACCAATCACATGCTTAATGTACACAATTCTTTATACCTTATAGTTGACAGCAGTTTAGGATCCATATTAGTATCATTGATAGTTGACTCCTTACTAGCAATCGTCCATCATTTTGCTTTCCTTGTCCATCTTTTCAAAATATACTTGCTTGGGATTGTCCAAATATTCTTCAAGTTATAAAACTTCAACACATGAGAGCATAAAATGCCAGCAAACTCAAACTTCCCACAACTATAATGAACTTCATCATTACAAGAATCATAACTGACCAATTGAGAGTAGCTCTTCCCAACAACATTGATCTTATATTTCTCTACCGTTCCATCCTCACCGCTAAGTCGAAAACTATAATCATGACAATGATTCCATTCATCTTGAAACCATTTAAATACTTTTGGCGTGTATACAGTAGATGCATGCTTTAAAATTTTCACCGATGCTGACAATGTTGGATTGCTCATATTACTTCTAAAATCAGCTTTTAACTCCTCATATCGACGATCATCAATAAACCTCTGAAAGTGATTAAAAAATTGTAATAAGTTATGATGATAATTGATGTACCTTTTTATCATACTATTCATGCTCTCACTTCGTTGCGTGGTCATCATGTTTGCATAAAATATTTTGCGCCCATGAACCAAAGCTCATTTTTCTTTAATGCCATACAAACGTTTCAACCATTCATTATCTTCAAGTTGATATGTTTCCATCATCTTATTCCATGTAATGCAAAAATCTTCTTATTCTTCATACTCATATATGCATGAGATGAAATTCCTTGAAAACTCTTTATACTTAGAAAATACACCACTCAAATGGATGGCAACATTTTAATAAATGTGCCAAATACACAATCGATGATGAGTCTTTGGTCATGTTGACGCTAATGCCTTTGCAATTGATGTATCTTGATCAGTAAGAATAGTGGTAGGCATTTTCCCAAACATCACTCTCTCAAATGTCTCGAACAACCACTCAAATGTAAGAGCAGTTTCATCATAGAGGAGTGCGCTACTAAAAACTGTTGTTTGCTTATGATAGTCGACACCAATAAACAAAGCAAGTGAACGACCCTGACCATTCTTCTTGTAAGTAGTATCGAAGCACACTACATCACCAAAGTGTAAGTAGTCGTTCCTCATTTTTGCATCAAACCAAATTATGCTAGTGATCAAATCATCTTTAACCACTTAAATGGCATAAAAGAAATTTGGATCTTCCACTGCATCTTATACAAATATTCTAACACCTCACGTGTATCTCCCTTTTTCATCTCTCTAGTTCGTTTCAACCTTAAACAATTATTGTAATCATCCAGAATAAAGCCAACATTATCTCTACGACCTGCTTGTTTCACCATAAGATCATGAGATGTTTTCGGTTGAATTCCCACATCATTAGCCATTTCAATTTGCATAGTCGCAACTGAAGATATCTTCCTGTGACTTCTATGCAAATGTGTTTTGTTTGGGAATGAAAGGTAGTGATTGTGCTCCTTCACAAATTGAATGACTTGAAATTTTTTAGTTTGCAAACTATTAACTTTCGTCCTTGCCTCGCAACCAAATCTTGTTTCTGTCCGTGGAGCTCTTACATACAAATCTCTTATATCGGTCATCCGTTTACCCTCAGTACTACAAACAAAAGCTTACAAATCAACTTACCACTTTTGTCTTTGTGGTTTTTGTTTCTTCTAATTCCAAATCCCACATGCTTGACATAAGTTTAATAAAATTGATAAGCTTCTGATTCTGTCACGAACTGCATGCCAATTTTTGGTACTAACTCTCTTCCAACCAAATCTCTTGCGTTCATATTACAACTCTCGTTCTCACAGGCAATATCATTGTTACGCTGCTAATTATCACTTTCATAATTTAAACAACGGTATGGAGTCAATGTACCTTCTATTTTCACACCTGTGAAATTAAAAACCGAGGAGCATTATTTTCAGATATAATTATTAAGACAACAAAAAACGACCGTTTAAAAAAACATACGATGTGTTATTTTTTTATTCATCCATGTGTTATGGGGAAAGGATCCTCTGTCTAATATTATTGTGTCTGATTCTGTCCCATAAATCTCGGCCATTCATTTATACGGGTCCCGCATTTATTTATACGAGACCCACGCGGGACCTACATAAATGAATAACTATGATTCATGGGACATAATAAGACACCATAAAATTGGACAGAGGATTCGAACTCTGTGTTATGTCATTCCTGTAACAGAGAAACCAATAAGAGATTTGATGCTAAGTTATGTCCATTTTACAAATGATATGTTACTTTAACATTAACTACAACTTAATGTTAACCAAATCAACTGTAACACATAGGTTATTACGAATGTGTATGTAAAACCAAAAGCTATAAACACTCCCAAAAAAGTCAAAAATCATTAAATTTCACACTTCTTCACGACTGACTTCAAACATAAATCACAACCAACTCAACCTTCACATATTAATTACCACTAACGTTTATATGAAACCACTATTTATTAACAGAAGCATACCAGTTACATCACAATGAATACCAAAACGTTAAACACAAAGATACAACTTATATAACAATGAATTCTAAATATCTTCTAAAATTACGGTATTCAAAACATAACTAACCAAATTTCTTTAACAAGCAGAATAAACAAAGTCAAAAGACATCCATTTTTCAACTTTCTGCAGAACATAGACAAATGGTTTGCAAATATTACACAGAGAGGAAGATGAAGACTAAGAAATATGTATGAAAAAATGCAGTTTTTTTAGAGATGATGGTCTGTAAATTTAGTTGAACAATAAAAACGTTTGTGAAAATGATATTAGCAAATTACTTAAATGGCGGAAATTGTTAGTAATAATTGCTTTGAAAATGACAAACATTTCCAATCCCATTATTATTGTTAATTAATGTTTACAGAATTTATTAATATTCTTTATATTTTTTCGTTTTTTTAAATCCTTAATATAATTTAATTATAGAATTTTTTAATTCCAATTTAATTATATAATTATAAAAAGAAATTGAATTATATAATTATTTAAATCATTGATTAAATTAATACTGCTAAAGAATTTATAATAATAAGAAGAAAAGTTATAATAAGGAATTTCATCAAAATAATGATAACAACAATAATAAATATAATAATAATAATAATAATAATAATAATAATAAGGATAATAATAATAATAATAATAATAATAATAGGAATAATAATAATAATAAACGAAATATCGATAAGGAATTTAATAATAATAATAATAATAATAATAATAATAATAATAATAATAATAATAATAATAATAATAATAAT
>JANJEY010000001.1:27022188-27035310 GCA_024703695.1 Erythroxylum cataractarum | reverse complement strand
CATAAAATAGTACTGTCTTGTTTTAGGGCCCCAATTGGATATTGTTATAATTGTAATGTGATTTCTGAAAGTGTTCATGTATAGTCTTGGGCCCAATTGGATTACAGATTTTTGTGCATGTAATTGATTAAAGACTGTTGACTGTTTTCATACAACTGAATGTGTGTTTCGATTTGAAACCGTTTTTAAATTAAATATGGGCTCAAATTATTAACTGATGTCTGTGTACTCTATTGTTTTCAAAAAAGTGAAAATGCATTACTGAATTTTTGAATAGCATTAACTGCTCTAGCATACCACCCTCGTGAGACACAGGCTCGGATATCACCCACGATATCGGGTTCGGGTCTTGCGGGAGTGGGGTGCTACATAAGTAAAAATGGGAAGTATTAATTTTGTTAAGTGAGAGGAAAGAATTGAGTGTTTTGTGGTTTATTGTTTTGTATTATTTTAAATGCTTAATTTGTGTTGTGATTTTAAATTGCAATTTTTCTTTTTCCTACCCTTAGCCCAACCTCATTACCACCTAAATAAAGATCTTTGGATTTATGCTTGTGTTTGATATTAGTGGTGGAGATTGGATTGGTAAGCAAGCTTATGGTAGATGCCTTACATGAAATAAACGATGAGTGAATACATATCCCACATTTGAATGCTTGAGAAGATGGAGAGAGGAGTGAGTATCTATCATACTCGTTGATGGTTCTTTGAATTGACGTGCTTTTTGATTTTGTGTAAATATGCGAAGAGTAGCTTGTTCATAGAGTATTATGAGTTTCAAGTTCTTAGGTTGTGTTTATTGAAATGATCGTTGATATCTTTGATTATTATTTTAGAAAATTGTTGTTCCCATTATTTTTTTTATAATCTAGTGTCTTTATTTTGTTTGAGGACAGGCATAATTTAAGTGTAGGGGAATTGTTGTGTCGAATTTTGATTGATTTTACTTATTTTCATATGTTGGTTGCAATTTAATTCAAAATTGATATGAATTGAGAGAACTTAGTGTAAATGTTGCATGAATCTTAATTGGATTAATTTGTGAGTGTGGTATGAACTTAAACAAGAAGAATTGTGCATGAAAATTTAAATAAGAAGAATTGTGCATGAAAATGTCATAATACGTTTAGATATTTTGACCATTTCACGGTTATGCAAGTTAAGTCACAGTCGTAACTTGCATGCATAGTCGTGCAAGTTAAGTCACGGTAGTGACTTATATGCATGACCGTGTATGTGTGAGTCATGATTTGATTTACATAACCCTTCATAAAGTAACTTTACATGAAGAAACAAGTCATAGCACTTGCTTGAACAAAATAGGGACAAGAAGATCATGGACAATAGAATTAGAAAATTGGTGTCATGGGAACTTTGAAACATTGAAACACAAAGTGAAACAATCATATGCCATTTACGTTATGACCATGTTGATAGTTGAAAAGACTTGTTCTTTCATTAAAGCCTCAAAATCCCAAAATAATAATACACACAAAAACATAAAACATGTTGTTTTCTTAACATTCTGCACTAAATGTATGACCTTCTTCTTGTGTTCTTAAACAGTAAAGTTTTGAACTTTTGCCTACGAGAAAAGAATCACGAAGGAAAAGCCATCAATTGTATATGACTATTATCATTTCCTTTTTTACTGATTGATGAAAGAATGATTTGTCATTTCTTATATGGTCTGAAATGTTTCACATAAACTCAAATCAACTAAACAAGCTCTTTCCAAGCTTCCAAACTAATTAACACAACTAACTCCTGTGCTCTTTTAGTGAGGTATTAAACAGAAATTAAAGTAATTACAATCACCATCCATGATTGAGGACATCTTTCTAAACAAAAATGAATTTGGTTTACAACTCACATAGCCAATGTTCACTCATTAAATGTGAAACATGTCATATATAAATTGAAAATTTTTCATTAAAATCCATCAGCATCTTTCCAAATTGGGAACAATAAAATAACACCACGTAATTAAACTAGTATTACACATAGATAAAACAACAAAAGCTTTAAAGCTCGTCAACACACATAAAGATAGATATTGAGAACTATTGATACCTACAAGCTAACAACACTTTCATCTACTTCACTTGGCCTTGAGACATCAACTTCCCTGTTAGCAATCAAATTTGAACTTCCCATATAAGAATAACTAATTCAATAGTCACCTTTAGAGTGTCAACTTTATTAAGATCAAGAATACCATCTTCAATATATTTGATCAGATTAATGAATTTCTTTGTTAAAAGACCTGAATCAGAAAAAAGAGCTTATTAGCTATTATTAGTTCGAGCAAAACAACTAACCAATACATGAGCAAAAATATTACCTAGACAGATTTCGTAACGAAACGAACCAGTAGTAGTAAGATTTGATCTCCACTCTATAGCATAAAACCAAATTATATGTAGTTGTCACCAAAAACTAACCAAGAGATGTGTAAGATTTGTAATTTGAGCTAACATTGCATAAGAATTTAACTCCTTTAATATACAAAAAATGTCTTTTGGACATAAAGTTATATACAATAACTCAGTAACTGTTATTTCCTCTTTTACAGATACAAAACTTGTAACAATTACAATTCTCATTGCAAATACCATTGTAACAATCACAGTTCTCATTGCAAATACCAACTCCTAAATTGTTTGGTTTGATTCCAACTCCTAAATTGTCAAAACCAAATGTTTGTTGTGCCTATCAATCAAAATGAATTTTAATTAATTAATAAAATTATTAATAAAATGTAACATTAACATGAAATGCAATAATTGAAATTAAGAAATAAATGTAAAAATAGTACCATAAGTAAATCAGTCATGCGCATTGAAGGTGGGATAATAGCAATAACACTTTGTTTACTTGTTTCTGCATGAATGACCTAAAATGACAAATCATTAGAAGATTACTAGAATACAAAAAGACAATATTATAAATACTACATGAGAATGTGTTCCAGACATAGAATGATAATGAGTGTAAACCATATTTATGTTATCCATAGAAACACTAAGTGGTTGCATTTTCTATGTGTTATAACCAAGTGGTCCAGACGTAGAAAATTGGAATCATTAGAAGATTGCTAACCAAAAAGACAATAGTACAAATACTACCTGAGAATGTGGTCTAGAGTCTCTAGATATAGAATGATGATGAGTGTAAACCATACTTGTGAAATCCATAAAAACACTAAATGGTTGCATTTGCTATGTGTCATAACAAAAAAAATTGTTAAAAACAAGTAAAACAACACAGGTGACATTTTAAATAACTGAAAGCTAACCTAAACTTGATGTAATATCGGATGTGGTATGGTGGACATACTAGAGGTATTTGGGGAATTTTTGTCAAAATATTAAATAGAGTATTTTAACCAAAAAAAAAATACTTGAAATTATCAAAATATAAATTGTATGCATTAAAAGGTTTGAAAACATAAAATGAGCAAAAATATAACCTGAGTATTGGAAAGGGTATGGATGTCGAAGTTGCCATTTTTTCTAAATTCTTGCATTTTTTAACATACTTTCTTTTCCTTGAACTTTTCTCAAAGCCACCCTTCAATTTTTTTCTTGATGTAGGTTTTGTCTTTATTTTGACACCTCAAACCTATTCCTTTCACCAAAATTAATCTCACATTGATTGAAGAGATTCAATTCAGGATTTGACCTTTAGGTCAACTTTTCATCTTATGATATTAGGTTCTCTTCATCAACTAATTCTTCACTTTGCAACATCTCATCAACCTTCATCAATATGTTGAGAAGGCGATCTTTCATAATTTTACAAGTATCTCTCCTCTCTGCTGCTCTTGTAATGAATCACATGCTTAATGCACACAATTCTTTGTACCTCATACTTGACAACATTTTAGAATCTAATTCACTTTCATTGATAATGGAGCTTTTACTATCAAGGTACCATGTTTTTGCTTTTCATATCTATCTTTTCAAAATATACTAACTTGGTATTATCAAAATATTTTTCAAGGTAAAAACCTTCAAAACATGAGAATATAAAATGCTAGCAAACTCAAATTTCTGACAACTACAATGGACTTCATCATTTGAAGAATCAAAACTAACCATATGAGAGTAACTCTTCCCTACAAAAGTGATCTTATATTTTGTAATTGTACCATCTTCACCACAAAGATGAAAACTAGAATCATGAGAATTATTCCATTGATCTTGAAAACAATTAAATACTTTTGGTGTATAGACACTAGCTGTCTACTTTAAAATTTGAACAGGTGCTGACAATGCTGGAGTGCTTACATTAGTTCTAAAATCAGCTTTCAACTCATCAAATCGACGATCATCAATATGCCTCTGAAAATGATTAAAAAATTGTAAAAAATTATGTTGATAACTCATATACCTTTTTATAATGTTATTCATGCTCTCACTTCTTTGTGTGATGGTCATTTCTGCACAAAACATCTGGCATCTGTAAACCAAAGCCCAATATTCCTTTATATGAACATACATTTTAACCAATCATTATCTTAAAGTTGATATTTTTGCAGCATCTCATTCTATGCATTGAAAAAATCTTCTTCTCCTTCAAAGTCATATATGCATGAACTGAAATCCTACAAAAAATCTTTAAACAGAGAAAAAGCACCGCTCAAATGGATTTGGCGTTTTGATAAATGTGCTAGATACAAAGTTGATAATGAGTTTCAGGCCATCTTGAAGCTAATGCCTTTGTCATCACTGCATCTTGATCAGTAAGAATAATTGTAGGCTTTTTCTCAGACATGGCTCTAGTAAATGTGTCGAACAACTACTCAAATGTAAGAGTAGTCTTATCATACAATAGTACAACACCAAAAGCTATAGTTTGCTTGTGATGGTTTACACCTATAAACAAAGCAAGTGGATGACCCTCGCCATTTTTCTTATAAGTAGTATCAAACCAAATATCATCACCAAAATCTAAGGGTATGTTTGGGAGTTTAGGATGGAATAGAATGGAATGACAATTAATGGAGTGGAATGGAATGGAATGAAATGGGTCACTTCATTGTTTGAAAGTTTAAATAAAATAAGAGAGGGTTTGGTAGGCAAGCCATGCCATTTCATCCTTGACCCCCCAATTTGGGTGGTCACAAAATATTAAATTTTGGATGGCAAAGGATGGCTTCCAAAGCCATCAATTTCCATTCCATCCTGTTTCAAAATAGACTCCCAAATAATGACCTGAGTCATTTGGGCAATTCCATTCCATTCCCTTCCATCCCTCCACCCACATCCAAACATAACCTAAGTAATCATTCATCATCTTTGCATCTGACCAAAATATATTAGTTATCAAACCATCTTCATCCACTTGAATTGCATAAAATGCAAGAAATTAGGATCTTTAAATTGCATTTTATGCAAATATTCTAACACGCCACCTATATCCTTCTCTTTTATATCTCATATTCTTTTGGATCTTAAATAAATCTTATAATCTTTTGGAATAAAGCCAAAATTATCTCTCCCACCTACTTGTCTCACCATAAGATTATGAGATGCTTTTGGTGAAATTCCCATATAATTAGCCATTTGAATTTGCATTACTGCAGCACAGGATATCTTTCCATCACTTCTATGCAAATATGTTTTATTATGACTGAGAATATTGTGATTGTGATTGTGATCCTCAACAAATTGAATCACTTGAAACTTTCCATTTTTTATACTATTAACTTTCATTATTGCCTCATAACCAAATCTTATTTCTGTATGTGGAGCTCTTACATATACATCTCTTTTGTCTGGCATCCTTTTTCCTTCAACAGTATAATAGAAAAGCCTGCAAATCAATTTACCAAATTTATCTTTGTGACTTTTACTCCTCCTTATTCCAAAGATGACATGTTTGACATACATTAAATAATATTGATAAGCTTATTCTTCGGTCTCAAACTCCATTCCAATTTTTAGTATTAATTCTCTTGGAATAAATGAGCAAACTTTGTTTAAGTTCTCCTCATAATTTGGATGCATCATATTAGTTGACTTGGTATTATTGCTCTCATTGCCAATGCTAATTTCTTCATTCTTATGTTGCTCCTTCTCAACTTCATATTCTAATCGACAGTATGGAATAGATCTATCTTCCATCATTTTTTTTAATAATAAATTTGACACCTGCCAAATTCACGATGGATGCATCATTATGATTTTGTTTTTTGATAAAATTATTAACAAAAACTCACCAAAAAGGGGAAATCCAAAAATTGATAAATCTAACTTGTTATTGAATGCTCTTCCTGATTTCTTTCAACCTACAATGAGTTCTTATATGATTATACCTTTTTCTTTAAGCATATTAGCATGTTTTGATTTATAATGTTCATTTTTACTCTACTTATTCGATTAATTGAACTTTATAAAAGAGTTTTTACTGTAACATTTAAATTCTAAAACTTAGAAGGTCGTTTGTATGGCTTGGAGGGAGTTCTTTCATATCTTTCGAGATCTACCTCGGTCAAAAAGCCAAAATAAATGATTTTATTAGCCCTTATAAAATAAAAGGAAAATGATTTTACTTAATAACATGCTTGTCAATTTGGTTTAGCACCAATAAAAATAGGTTTCTCAAGAAATAAGATTTTAAATTAGTTATAATTCTACCATACTAATTGCATTATGTAACTATATGTAAAACCTCGAACTTTCCCTTCTATCGGATTATATATTTTATTTTGGGTGAATAGTATTTCCAAATGAATAATAAATAAACTTGGGTAAACAATATTTCTACTTGAATAGGGATTTTGAGGACCCAACCCCAAAAAATGTGAAAATACCTATAATAAGTATTAGAATTCCTCTTCAAAATCATCCTAAAAAAATCTTAATTCAACATCTCTAGTGAAAGTTATGTCTATTATCCCGAAATAGGTACAGTTATAAATTGTGGGCTCATCAATGCTTTTCTATAATACATTTTAGGCCTGAATGGAACTCGAAATGTACTTAGTAGAGAAAACACAAATGAGTCATATGTTAGGGTGATGTTGGAGAATATAAACATAAGAATGGATTGTCGTATATCCATTGATCAAATAGGAAATTTTTGGGATGTTATGAGAATGAAGATGAACTGATCATCGATAAGGAGAGTTCATCGAAATAACCCTTCTTTGTAATACACTCATGTTTTATGACTCCAAAGTTAGACTCCAGAAATAGGGTCCAACAATGGGAGGAGTGTTTGTCACTAACGGTGGGTGGTGTCGTGTCTATCAATATGTCTTGTGAGTCACCCTGTGCATGAATGGAGTATATATTGTGCTAATACTGTTATGGGTAAGCGATGTAGAATTAGCTCCGTAACCACTGATTTATTTGTAGTGTCAGCATCGTTATGGGTAAAAGATGTAGAATTAGCTCCATAACAGTTGGTATATAGTAGTTAACCTAGTGTGGGTAAACAATGCAGAACTAACTTCATTATTAGAGGTTACTCAAGAACGAATAAGTGATGTAGAAGTAACTCCGTGGCGTTAGACGTAATGGTACCAAATGACAAAGAAAATTTTAAAAGAGAAAGTTCATAGAACGTTTGAATGCCATCTCGATTTACCTTACAAGAAAAGAGGAACTTGATTGTGTTTTACATGTGCATTTATTATATGAATTTGTTATATCAGAACATTGGTTATTGCATGAAAAGAAAAGGAAATTATCTTTGTTCTTCAAGTAGGTTAATGCTTGTATGATTTTTTGAATGGAAACCATAACACTCACTTAGCTCATTTAGCTCACATTTTATTTTTTGTTCTCTTTTTTAAATTTTAACCTCCCAGGTGCACGCTTAGGGATTTCAGTACCTAGGATTCCACCATTTGACTAGCTACCTTCATCACGTGCAGCTATGTAGGCAATTTTGTTTGTGCATTTGTTTTACATGTATTGCATAATTATGAACATATCATCTTTTTTTTAAAGATAGATTGCAAATGTCTTACTACATATAGTTCATCATCTTTGTAAATATGTCCTGATCTTAGTTTTGTGACAATATGGTTATTTATAGATGTTCTTTTCTTTAACTAAATGCATGAATGTTTTTGACCCTTTGAGATTGTTTCTGAATGGACTTGAAGTCCAAAAGTAGCAGTGGTGCATTGGTTAAGTGGATAGAAGTGTTTTGAATTGCTTTTTAGGAACTTCAAATTTTTGGTTTTGCTAAATAACAGTTATTACGCTGCCAAAATTTTTAATGAAGGTTACTTTTATAAAATTCTATTGCTATTCCCTTTATTTTCTTTATATTGATTTTAAAATATTTTGAAAAAAGAAAAAAGGCATAGCTCCAGGGGAACTTTTCAGTTGGACTGGATATTAACTGGAGGGTTTTGTGGGGTATCGAGTAGGTTGCCTAGTCATCAGGAAAGGGGCTTGTCATTATATTTGTAATTTACTTATCTAATTTGTACTTATCCTAATTCATTTATTTCATGTTTTGTATGACATAGGGTATGTATCAAATTTCTATATTAAAAAAGAATTAAGATAATAGTTCTTTAATTAATTTAAATGACACAACTTTTAATCAATGTTTGTGATTTTACAAACTTTTAGATATAATTAGTGTTGACATAAGAACCTACATCTATAAATAAAAAGTTACATGTTTAATATATTTGATTTAATTTATTGATTTAAGAGATTCATTAAAATATCTTCATTCAATTTTTATTATTACCAAAATAGATTTTTTGTATTTTAATGAATTTATAACACTAAAACATTTGGATTTTTCCTAGTTGTAAGTTTTGATCTTTTACAGCAAACAACAAAAAAGTTTTAATCTTTAATCGTATGTAGATGTTTCTCTATTGGTGCTTTTTGGGACTTCAATTGCTTGCTAATTGCTTAACATACAATTGATAATGTAAAGTTTCAATCTTTTACACAAACCAACAAAAATGTTTTCATCCTCAATCAAGTATCGATGATTCTGTATATTGTTTCAACTGTGAACTGATTTAGTGATGAAACTAATTATCCATTCGTTGTACTACTTTTAATGCTCTTTTATTGGATTTTAGTTGGAAGTCATAATAAAGGGATTCTCTTTAGATTGTGGTTTTATTAAGGAGACCAATATTTTGTGGAGGCCTAGTTATGGAAAGATACTGAAGGAATCGATTTTAAATGATTGAAATCCTCAATTTGCTAAACCTGTTTTTAGTTAACGTGATGCCTTAAGGACCCTACTAGTGTAGAAATACGATGATGGTCGTGGGATTTATAAGTTCATCTCTTGATGCAACAAAGTCTAGACAATGTTCTGGGGAAGCACAACAAACAGAACAAACTAACTTGGGAAGAAGTAGGTAAGTTTGTTTTACTTAACAGTAATGTAGGTACCTCTGCAAATACACTTGATAATTTGAAGCAAGTACGATTTGAATGCTATAATCTCGAACCGTCCTTTTCAGATAAGCAAACACCAATTTTGAAGTTTTTTATCCTTTAAAAGCACCTCTGTAAGCCTAATAATGGGGTAACATATGTATATACATGTCTCTAAGCACAATAAACGGATAAAACATATGTATATACATGTCTCTAAGCACAATAAACGGATAAAACCAACCACTTTCCCCTATCATAACACCTTTTTAATAACAGATGATAACATATTTCAATAGCATGAGAACCAATACCCTGCAAGTTCAAAGTAATCCATTTTGTCTTACACTCGTCATTTTCTCGACAATGGAGAACTTGTAACCAAACATATCATTCTCTTAAAAACGAAACCTAATTGCAAGCCCTGTGTAAACACCAAAATTGAGTAAACAAAGAAGGAAAGATTCGTACTTGAGAGATTAATCAAGAAAAAGCAACAATTTTTGACAAGAAGCACATAGTAGAAGCTAAAAGGGAAAGTAAGTGGGTGAGGGTTAAAATTTACGAGTATTGCATAACCAACCATAAGGACAGGAGGAGAAGTGGGATATAATGACGAACAAATGGTTTCATAAATAGATTGAGGGTTTCTTCTTTCACACAATAGTCACGGCTTGGCTTGAAGCTTAGCTTAAGTATACAGTAAACTTGGAACAACCCAAAAATGTAAGTCGAAAATTTGTAAGCAAAACGATGACGTTTATAGGGCTGGATAGATTTAGACAGAATAAGGTTAGACAAAGGATCTCGTCTCCTGATTAAGGTACATATACATAGAAATCTATATTTTAGTTTTAATGTTTTGGTCAGAAAATTTTCATACGACAATCGTTGAGTTTTCACCTCATTTAGAGTTCAAAATATGTTGACATGCTCTTTTGTTTTCAAAGTATTAACGAAATCTGTATTGTTATCTTTTGAGTATATACTCAGTAAATCACTTACTACACACAAACATCCATAAAATACAAATTACATAAGTTAGGCATATAATAACTTGAAAATATTGTATTATGGATATATCTCTTAACAAGTCACTGATTCAGAGTCAAATGATATTCTCAATTCAACAAGCACTTATAATTTTTAACTATTATTTATTGTTGAATTAATTATATGAATTAGTATAATCTAACGAACATTAACATCTTAATTGTATATAAGTGACATTTTGATCTTTTATGAAATAAACATTATATTGCTAATCATTCTATATGCCTTTGAGTCTACTATACACATTGGGCAGTGGGGTGGAAGAGATTGGTGAATAAAATTCAAAGAGCCCTAGTTTTTCTTTTGATTGTGTCGTCTTATAACAATTTATGGAGGATTGATGACTTTCAATCAATTTATTTCATTGAGATAATCTATACATATATATATACACACACATATATATTTATACTTCGAAGATATGAAAATTATATTGGTTATTTGTGACATTAAATATTGAAGTTATGTTAGTATTTTGTATTCAATACTCATTTATTACCCAAAATCAAATTTTTGATATCAAAGCCACCTTTATAAGTTTTAAAATTGTATTGATCTCATTCTTTATTTTTCCTACTGGGAGACTTGAATTAGATTGTTATTGGGAGCATGACTACCTCTTATATCATTCATAAAAGTGTTTACATGTCTTTTGGACAAATGTTTTTCACAAAAATGATTGAAATATTTTGGATTTTCAAACTTCCTCCATAGTCAAATCATTTTTGTTATTGATATGTGCTTTTAGATTATTTTTTAATTGATATCATGGATCCTTTAATTTTTGAAACAGGAGCAAGACTACTCTAATAGAGCTAAAAATAAGTTCCCTAATGGTGAGTTCTCACTAGTCTAGAGGTAGAAGACATGGGCTTATAAAATTGTAGTTTTGCTCATGCTTAAATAATTACAAATTTTGCCCCCTAATTTACATATTTGTAGTTTTTCACTATTACATATCTACTTTTTTATCGTTATTATGTGTTTACAATTCTACCACTGCTAAATATTTTGCCATTGCTATATATATATACAATCTTACTTGTCCTGTATTTTTAATTTTGCCACTATCCATATTTACTTTTTTTCGCTATTGCATATTTATAGTTCTACCACTACTATGGATTTATAGTTTTGTCATTGCCACGTATTTAAAGTTTTTCCATTACTACGCATTAACAATTTTATCACTGTTATATATACAAATTTAATATTATTGCATATTTATAGTTTTGCCCCTACATCATATTTATATTTTTGCCCTTCATAAAAAAAGCCAATTTTTATTACTTTGAGATGGAGTGTCTTCACATGTTTTATTTAATAATTTTTGCTTTAGATTGAATTTCTTAAGTATTTACATAATAACATTGCTATATTTTGCATAATTTTGTGTGTCTTTTTTTTACTAATTATCATTTGTTTGATATAACATTTGGTTACATTAATATTTGCTATCATGTTTTGGATATAATTAAATATTGTGTACTTATAAACTTACCGCTTATAAGTTTAAGCATTTGAATATTTTATCGATTTTATTTTCTCTGAATATTCATCAAATTTTCTATTAAGATCCTTACAAGTAATGAAATTATCCTATTGATAAGTTCATTATTTGGTAGGATACCAAGATTGGTTAATAGAATCCACTGAATAGTATGAATTGATATCATTTTACTATCTTATTTATTAATCAGTGGTTGATGCACTTGGTTGTAACATTTAATAATATATTGCTCTTTCTATGAAAGAGTCCTTTTTTTATGCTAACGGGACTTTACCATTCAAGGATCCTTTTTTATGGATCATATAAGGAAGTTGAAAAAAGAGTGAACATTAATGTCTTGTATTACATGTGTATTAATGTTGCTTCTGTGATTTTTTTAAACTTTAAGGAATCCTCAATTTTTTGTCATTTTGAAGCTTAATAGGACTAATTACAAATAATGTAGTATATCTCTTATAATGAATTTAACAACCATGAAATTGGACATGGCTTTGAGAGAGAACTCTCATGCTAACTCCACTACTGAGACTTATATTAGTAATAAGGAGCTTTATAACACTGGTATAAGCTAAGGGCTTAGAGACATTGTGTTTAAAGAACACACAATCATTGTCTATGTTCGTGTTACTTCCGATATAATAGTTGGTCTTATGGTTACTCAACTTTTAGTAGTTATTTAAGATGAACCTAAAAAGTAAGCAATATAAGAAGCTTCATATGCAATCATCATAGAAAAATACACATTTAAATAGATTAGAAAGGGCTTGTAAACTTATAATCTCTGATGAATACATCGTATAGTTGTAAGCCCATAAGTATGATATTGGTGACACCTCAAATCCAAATACCTATAATAAAGTCATCTTTAAACCTCATCCTAATTTTTGGATGGATACTGTAAATGATGAGCTGAACTCTATGTTAGAAAATAAAGTGTAAAGCTTGGTAAAGTTACCTATTGTAGTCTCACATTATATGCAAGTAAGTATCCAAGACCAAGTGTGATGCCACTACAAGAAAAGGAGGCCTTTTGCGTCGTTTTTTAAACGTCGTTAAAGGAAATTTGCCGTCGTAGAAAACTATCTTCGACGTCAATACAAACGTAGCAAACAACGTCGTGGAAGGTAGGGTAGGCATTGGTGATATACGACGTCTGTTGAAACACGTCGTTGAAGGCCCAGA
>JANJEY010000001.1:26999664-27011536 GCA_024703695.1 Erythroxylum cataractarum | reverse complement strand
CTTACAGTTTATAATATAAAGCCCCTTTAATTGATGACAGTAGAGATGATCTTTTGAGCAACTTTATTTACTATCTTATGGTGGATGATATTGCCTCTTACAGTCTATAATATAAAGCCCCTTTAATTGATGACAGTAGAGATGATCTTTTGAGCAACTTTATTCATGAAATAAAGAGTTATTTAGATGAAAGAGGAATGAGTTAGTCAACTTATAGGTGTTTAAACATGTGTAATAGTTGGAAAAATAAAAGACATAAGCCTTTTATCAATTTTTTCTATTTATTCTCTAAGGGGATAATGTTTTTGAATTTAATTAATGTATATAGCCTTGTTAGAAATGCTAATACTCTATTTAAGATATTTGATGAAGTTATAAATGAAGTTGGGCCTAAAACCATTTACGGTTCATCACTGACAATGACTATGCTTATAAAGTAACTAGAAAAAGGTTATAAAGTAGGTATAATTATTTTTATTGTACTCCTTGTACCACACATTGTATTGAATTGCTATTGGAAAATATAAAGGATACTAGACACTTTCCTATCATTGATGAAAATGTGCAACAAGTAAAAAAACGATCAAGTTTATCTATAATCTTGCTTGGGTCTTGAATTTGATAAGAAAAGGTTTCACCAATTGTAGGAAAAAAATTTCATGCTATTACAAGATTTGCGGCTAATTTATTATCACTTTAGTGGGTTGCATCTCAGTTTGTTAGGTTTAATGCTATAATATAGGTTTCTTTCTAGAATAATACTTGAAGATCATAAATTTTGGTCCCAATATCAATTTGTCAGTCAAGTTTGTGAACCTTTAATGAGAATACTTCATCTTATTGATAGTAATTAGAAAAAAAATGATAAGTTATTTTTATGATGTCATAGAAAATGAGAAGAAAGCAATCAAGGTCCATCTAAAAATAATCCTTCATTGTGTTCACCTTATTTAGCAATTATCAATGAAATATAAGAAAGGTAGGCAACTTTATTTCTATTGTTTATAGCTAGGATATTTTTAAATTCTATTGTCTACTTTAGTCTAAGTTTTAAAAAGAAAGTTGAAGTTAATAGAGAAATTCTATTAATCATTCCAATAATTGTTGCATATGAGATGATGCTAGATATCTTAAACTCATAAATAGAGACCTACAAGGATGTTTTTAGTGATTTTGGGATGTCCAATGCAATTTGTCGAAGAGACAATCTATGTATATATTTCTTCAATTTTGTTAATTGTTGCAAATTAATCATCACTTTATTTTATTTGTAAGGTTACTTTTATTGTCTTATAATTGCTTGGTATGACCAATTTAAAAGTGGTTTTCCAGAATTATAAAATATTGTAATTCAAAATTTGAGTCAATAATGAGTATAATAGGATGTAAAAGGAATTGAAGCACATTTATTATCATTCATTCAAAGAAAAGTAATATATAGGAACACAAAAGATTAAATAATTTGGTCTTTGTTTGATACAACTTAAAGTTTCGAGAAAGGTATGTTGTTATAATTATTAAGTTGAACATATTTTTTATAATTTCTTACTAATTTTTATTTTATTTTATTACAAGACTATTAATAGAACGAATAATTTTATAGATCTAATTTTCTTTGACCTTATCTGATCCTTTATTAGATTGAATTTATGAAGAACTAAGTTTGACATGTGAGAGTGACTTGAAAGATAATCTTAGATGAGAAACTAGTAACATGTCATTTAGTGTAATGAATTTAAACAATGGTTATAGCAAAAGTCCTCTCAATGATGATATGATGATTTTGTATTAAATGAAAATTGGGGTCAATGTTATTTGAGCAGACATTCAATTGAATGAAGTTCCAAGATTTTCATTTCTTCAATTTTATTTTAATTTCACTTGTACTTAATGCTTCTATTAAATTTTGTATATGCAATATAAATATAAAACTTTTAACTGTAAGTGTTTTTGTTTCAGGTTTTATTTTTATTTAATTGTGTTCCTTGACACAAACTCTTGTTGCAATACTTATAGAGTCAACAACCTTTATTGTTCTCATTATATGATGTTTTGATGTGATTATTCTTTATTATATGATGTAAATTACAAAATATTAAACACTTTGTATTATTCTTAGTTTTATATTTGTAAGATAATTAAATGATATTTTCTTATAATAATTGTGGTAATTGTTTATCTATGAAATGAGTGAAAGTAACAAGGTTTTAAAAATCGAACTGAACTGGTCGGTTTGACCAGAATAATACAAACTGGTCAGTTGTCCAATTCAATTTCATTCAATAACCTTTATATAAAAATCAATCAGTTTATTAAGGAACCAACCTTTTTTTTAGTGAATCGGTTGAACTAGTTTGTATATGGATATACCTAAACTTCAAATTTTAAAAAACAAAACACTCTCTGCTTGTTGTTACTCTCTTCTCTTCACCGTATTCTCTTTACAGATCTCATCACCTCCATCTTCTCTTCTCTATCTTTCTTGTCTGTGTTTGGTTTTGCCTTTGATTTTTTTTAAAGGTATTGCTATTTCTTTTTTGCATCTGAGGCCTGGACTTGTTGCAGTAATATATGAATATTTGGTTTGGTGATTTAGTTATTCTTGGTAGTGTGGGTCGTGTGAGTCAAAAAGCAAGTTATCTATTCATGTTATGAAGTTGTTGAAATCAAAGCTTCTGCCTTCTATAAAGATGATATTGCAGGTAGTATACAACATCCGAGTCAGACACATTCTGGCATATATCATCTACAAAGCCAGAATCTTTGAGAGGTTTGATTCTTTACATCTTTTTCACCTTTTTCCTTTTCAAATAAAATTATTTTGTTTCTTCATTCGAACTTCTAGTCTAGGAACACAAGTCATCACATTAGCTAAGCAATCTACTTACACGTTCAAATTGGTCAAGCAGATTACCAACTTGCTTTGCAGAAGCAAGAAGGAATTGAACAAGCTCCACACCTTTTGACACTATAAGTGAAGTCTATATCAGTCATTCCTGAAACGGATTTGATGAATTTGGCTCCTGCAATCCTTATGACTTCTTTTGGAACTCAACTAAAGAGTCTTAAAATCCATTAAAATGAGTTCTGGAACTAGACATGTGATTAATTTCGTGAAGATCCAACTCCCTAATTGAAACAATCATATGTCCCATTTAGAATGAGCAAGGATGAGTTAATATAATTTAGGCAGAAATAGGCAGAAGTTTCTCTCAATTCATACTATTCCTCTCTCTCTCTCTCTCTCTCTCTCTTGTTGAGATGCTGATTAAACAATGTAAACAAAGCCTCCTTAACACTGTGGCTTCAATTGATTGGATCATTACTATTTATGTTAAAGAATCCAAAAGCTGTTTTGGAGTGAAATAAATATTGTAATAGAGTTTACATATGTTCAGTCTACTGTGTTATTTAAGAGTCCTATTTGTACAGAGATAATAGATAAGGATAAGGCAACTTGTCTACCAGAGTGCCAACCATAGAAGATCTCTACTTTATTCATAGTTATTGATTAATTAGTCTTCTTTAACATTGTGTTATATATTCTACGTTAAATGAAAACTAAACTACAATATTTTGGCAAGATAACAGTCGATTATTTATAGTGACGTAAGTAATTGCTAGAGCAAAGTTTAATAAGTGAGTGTAATTTGTTGTTGGTGTTCTGTGTATGTATGTGACTTGATTTCATTCACCAACTATATATGTAATTACTGATTTATATTGGTCTTTTGTGTTTAAAGGTATCTTTTTAATAGTTTCCAAGCAAAACGATGAAAACTCACTTATCGGTATAAGTTTTTAATTAAAAGAATTTGATTACCTAGTAGATGATACTTAAAAGAAGAAAGATCTTGAAATTAACACAAATATAAAAACTGGAGTGAGAATTGTGTATTATAGAACATATTAAAGTAGTAGTTACTTTTTTATGTAAAAGAAAAATAAAAAATTTTGTAACTAAAGCTATAAGCTTCTTACACTGAATGTTCAAAAGGGTATACTAAACACCAATTTTATACTTATGACTATCCTTTTATATATTTACAATTTACCTTAGTCAATGAGATAAGGTTTATAAATTGTTGAAAAAGTGTTTCCTAAAGAACAATTTTAAGCCTATGACTCTTGATGATGAGAATTATTTTAAGTAGGAGATTTTCGTCTTGACCATAATATACTTAATTATTTTTTTAATACTTTTTAGCTTAAATCATAGTGGAAAATATAGAATCATTAGAAAAATATTTGATGAATATCGCATCATCTACTCGTGGTAAGTCCGATCTAGCATGGAATTATTTTTCTTCTTCTCAAACATCTGATAGGAATAACCAATTTACTGTATGTTTTGTAGTTGAATATTTAAAAGGGGTGGAATTTATAGAATGAAAGAAAATCTTGCTGAGTTAAAGGTAATATTGCTTCTTGCAAAAAATTACCACTTGATGTACGTGATATAATTATAAAATATTTGCAGCAACAAGTAAAAAAGAAAAAGGAAAATAAAGAAGCTCATGATATATCATTTAGAGATGATAAAACAACACAAGTACTAAATAAAGGAAAAAAGGAAAGCTACTGGTAATATAGATTCCTACTTTTCTTCAATAACTACTCCTGGTTCTCAACTTAGTCTAAAAAGTGTTTTGACTAATAAGGATGTTGTTTTATGATGTAAGAGAGCATGAGCTAGATGGTTCTATCATTCATGCATTCCTTCAAATGCTTTAAATTCACCATTTTTTAAGAAGCAATAGATGCTACAACAACAATAGGTCCAAGATTTAAGGTACATTCTTATTATGAGCTGCATGTGCCTTTGCTTCAAGATTTAAAAAATGAATGTCAGTTAATTATAGATACATATAAGTTTAGTTGGGAATCGACAGGATGCACTATTATGGCATATGGGTGGACTGATCAAAGACAACGAACCTTTAGTAATTTCTTGGTTTATTGTAATGTTGGAACAAATTTTATTAAGTTTGTTAATGCTTCTGATATGGTAAAAGTGCTAATACTTTATCTGAATTATTTTCTAAAATTGTGGAATGGTTTGGACCAAAGAATGTTATGCATTTTTTTATAGATAATGCAGCTAATTATGTATCAACCCAACTTATTATAATCAAAGTATGGACATATTTATTGATCTCCATGTGCTGCTCATTGTATAAATCTTATTTTAAAAAATATTGGTGATATAGACCTTATTTCTATTCTTGTTTCATGCACATCTAAAATCACAATTTTTGTGTATAATCATATCACATTTTTTTCATGGTTAAGAAAGAGAGAAGATTAGGTTAAGATCGTGTGTCTCGTTGGTACCAGGTTTGCAATTACATTTATTACTTTGAAAAGTATTTATGAATATAAGCAATTACTTTAAAATTTGGTGATAAGTAGACACTTTCAAGTCAAAAGTTATCAAAGAGTGAAAAAGGAAAATAAGTTTGATATTATTCTAGATAATAAATTTTGATATGCTTGCTTGATCATTATGAAGATTATGGCTCTACTTCTAAAATTTTTAACGATTGTTAACTTAGATGAGAAGCCATCTTTAGGGTACATATATGATAGTATGTATAGAGCTCGCAAAACAATTACAGATCTTTTTAAAGGGAATGATAAATTGTACAAGTCATATATAGATATTATTGACGGATGACGGGATAAGCATCTTACACAAAGGATCCACTTAGCAACTTATTTTATCAATCCTTATTGCTTATATAGTGAAGACGCGTGTACAATTAATATTATGGGTAGTCTATTTGATGTGATTGAATGCAAAGGTATTTTCGCTATTGAAGAGCAATCACAAGCAACAAGTGAAATTAAATTGTATAGTGAAGGTTTAAAGAGTTCTGCTAGATCATCAGCAAAAAGAGAACTTATGATAAAAAATGCAGCCAAGTAAGTTTTATTCTTTTAATTCATTCTTTACTAACTAGTAATATATAGTTTTATTTATTATAATTATTAATTTAAAATACAGATGAGTGGTGGAGATTATTTGGTGACGGTGCTCCAACATTGAAAAAACTTGTTATTGAATATGTGCATTCAATACACATTGGTCATATTGGTCGACCGATGCATTATAACTAGCTATTGTAACAACTAGTTTTTGGGTCTAATGGTTATTAAGGGTCCCGAAACCCTATAATTGCATGTTTATTAATTATTGTCAGTATTAGGAAGCATTTGAGTGCCTTTTACATACATTTCTAAGTATCATTCAATCACTTGATCATTCATTATTTTAATTTAAGTGAGTGAGCCTTTTTAATATTATTAATGTTATAAAGTTGAGCTATTTAAGTTGTAAGCTTCAATTATGGTTTTTGTTCATTGTATTTGTGAATATTTAAAGTGGTTTTAAGGTTCTTCTTCTCCTCAAAGAAAAAATGAAAAAAGGGTTAACCTTTGCCAATTAAAGATTATGGAAAGGTAATTTTCACCTTGAAAGAAGAATTATATTGGAAATCCAAGAAGAGACTTATGACTGGATATAGGTAAGATTGTTTGTTGAACCTTTATAAATCGATATACATCTCTCTTCCTTTACTCTTTTACTTTATTAGTTACAAGCATAGTTAAATCTAGTTTTTTCCTTTCTCATACACACATTCTTTGTAATTTATGATCATTGTCTTTTTAAGATAGTAACTTTTAGGAAAAATCTTGTAAACACCCAATTTACCCCTCCTTTTGGTTACCATTAGTAAATAACAAATCTAAAACTAAGATAATTTAAAATGCATATGATGAAAACTAAAATAAATATGAAACTAATAATTTTTTCTAATTTCTCTTTTTTATATTTATTTTATTTTACTTTCATAAAAATAATAGAAACAAAAAATCAATAAAACATAATTAAGTGTATGTAACTATTCCCCCCTTTTTAAAGGTATGTGATCGTGCTATCTGAGATAAGAAATAAGTGGTTGGATTTATGAAGCAGTATAATTGATTTGCCTCAAATCCTCCTCATTTCCTAATTATAAATATTTCAATTATTCTGAATCATAAGTGAGAACACCTTATAGAAGTTAAATTCATTTTATTTTTATTCACTCATCGAGTTCTATCCATTTCATAAGAGATCAATGTTGGTTTATGTCTTATAATTAATCAATTGGTTGTAATTTTATATGAAATAATTATTTAAAGATATTTTTTATCTTATGAATATTCTTTTATTTAAATGATGTAAAAGTTAAAGTCCACAAGATAAATATGCATTACAAATAAAATTATAATGATACCATAACTATGATATTCATATAAAATTTATGTATTATCCCTAAATTATTTCCAATCATCATTCTATTGAGACTACATATTAATGGAGTGTAAAAAGGGTGGCATATATTATATTTCTTCTTTATAAAGGAAGAAATTGATTATATAGACCAAAGTATGAAAATACTTAAATAAATGTGTTGGTGCTTATTAGGAAACAAGTTCACTAAACTCACCTTATATGAGAATTTTATTTGAAACATTACTTGTATATCCATGAAAAATTTTATTGTAATGATTGTAAAAGTGACCATTTTATTTAAGATCTCCAAAGTATCTCATATAGGGATTACTATATTTTGAATGTACTTATGACCTATCTTAGATAAGAGTAGATCAATTGTAGCCATTTGATATAGTATGAACTATATAAAGGTAATTGAGTGATAAATAAGATCATCACCCGAAAATGATTATAGACAATATTCCATTATTTTCGACTAGTATTGATTCAAAAATTTCTTGGCCAATATGGAATAACAATTAGAAAATAAATTTCAAATGTTATTAATTGAGTTAATTACTAATGTGGTAGAACAAATATGATTAGATTTAAATAGAATAGATATTTAGTTCATGCTCTATGTCTAATTGGGATATTATATGATGAAAATATTGAATTATTAAAAAAAATTGTGACAAAAAGGTTAAACAAAACTTCTTTGATATTTCTAATATTTGGATGGTTATGATCTAGCATTGGTAGACAAAATCTTGATCTATGAAAATAAATTATTAAATTAAATAATTATAAATATGTAATTTATCTAATCCTAAATATGATTTAGGGTTATAGCTTATATAAAATGTCAATATATTTAAAAACCTAGGATTATAATTTATATACATTACCAACATATTTAAAAATCTAATGAGTCACAAACAAAGAACAGTTGAAGAGGGAAAATTGTAATTTAATCAAGTTAGACTTCACAGTAAAGTTTGAAAAACTTTAGGATTGAATATGAGATATTTAATAATTAATAATTAACATTAGATATTATATCTTATTTGGGCTCAATTAATATTTAATTGAAACTAATCATAATGCTATTAAAGTTTAAATTAAATTTTATTTCAATTAAATTATTAAAAGATCCTAATCATATTATAAATAGACTTAGACTCTATAGGAGGTAGCACATCTTGCTTATCCTCTATGCATTACTTATAAAGTTATATCATTTCGCTCACGTAAATATCATTAAAGGTCAGACATGTGAGCAGTTACAGTAGTTGTAATGAACAAATTTCAGGAATATTTCAAGAGAAATTTCAAGAAAAGGATCACAGTAGTTGTAATGAACAAATTTCAGGAATATTTCAAGAGAAATTTCAAGAAAAGGATCAAGCTGTATAATAAGATTCGATTTACATTTATACTTGTTATGTTTGCATATTAATCATGCTAGAAGATTTAAAGTGATTTTGACATTCGATAAATTAAACAAAAAGATTTCATCTTTATTCTACTGCATGCAAGATCAAATTTCACAAAGATGTCCTAACAATTAGAATTAAAGAGCTTCATATAGAATAATGCCTCTTTTATGCAAAAGATCTAAGATATTAAATCATGTAAACTTTTCTCATATATAATTCTTTTCTAATAAATTTTTGGCGTATTGTAACTCTAGTTATTGACTGTTAATGAAATGTTTTCGAAAAAGGTATTATCTACTTAGAATAGTTTCACACTTCTAGTTTTATTATTTAATAAAAAATCACAATGGATACAACCCAAGTTGCATGTTACTTGAGTTCCAAACCAAATTAAACATCGCAGCAAAGTCAAAAGACAAAACATATTCATTAGTTTTAGTTCTTAAATAAGATGCACCTGCCCTTTATTGGAATTAAATATGGCTTATTATTATAATTAGTGAATCTTGTAACAAAATTATAAAAGCATCTGTATCGTGCCTCAAAGTTTTGCCAAATTTTATTTAGTAGTGTCCAAAATTTGTCTTCATTAGATACACGTGAGATTGAAGGTTGATGTGGAAAAAAAATGCACGCTCTCTCAACGTCAGAGAGCCACTTTCATTAGTTAACATTTTTTTTATTCTAATACCATCGGGCCAGATTTTATTAAAAGCAATAGGAAACAAACGAAGCAAAATGTGGTCAAAGCCACGCAACAGACAAAAAAGAAATAGAAGGTTCCAGATAAGAAAACAAAATGAAAAAAACAAAGGCCCGAAAGCTAGGTCATGAGTCGAGCTTGAAGACCGGGAGATGACAACGGTAACGGTGAGATCTTCAGCGGCTGATCATGTTCCCATGGTCCCAGTAAATCTCCGAATCTGGGTATCTTCAAAAAGGAGGCGATTCTTCACGGTGGTTTGTGGAGGCGCTTCTCTTCAACAATCACCGCTTCAGTTTCCGCTGGGGCTTCCTCCATTAAAAACATATCTTCATTCAAATTGATGCCAGCCCTAGCGATAAGGTGCGCTGCTCAATTTCCCTCCCTTCATACATGTAAGAATTCGCAAGATAAGTAATTCTTCGTCACCTTCAAACCATCACTAATAATAGGGCTAATTTTGGATTTATCAATATGTCCTAGCTTTAATTTTTTGATGATTGTCAGACTGTCCCCCTCCAATTCTATGTTCCTGAACAATGATTCATATCCAAATTTGAGAGCCGCTACCGCTGCCAGTGCTTCACCAGCGAATGAATCTTGGACATAAGAGTGCTTGGTAATTCCACTTCCTAGTACCTCGCCCGTTGAACCTCGAATCAAAAAACCCGAAGTAGCAGTTTTATTGTTCGGATCATAAGCAGAATCGAAGTTAATCTTAACTTTATCATCAGCAGGTGGCTTCCAAATCACATGTTGAGGTTGAGCTCGGTTAACAGTGGGCTTTCTCGACGATAGGACCTGCATCTCCAACAGGTATGCCGTTATAAATGAATGAAGCTCATTTACTGATTGATTGATATTCTCGTGTATAAATTTGTTTCTGTTAAACCACGTCGCCCATAACGTAACACAGACCAAGTGGCATTTGTCAACATCGAGTCTAACCAATACTTCCTCTAGCCAAACTTGAACCAAATTATGTGATGCATTGACCCAACTAAACCCATCTTTCTCCCAAATTTGGCTTATAACAGGACAGTCTCGAATCACATGTAACCCGTCTTCGACATCCCTAGAACATCGTCGGCATATGCTTGAATTTGCACTATGTTTGTTGTATAAGTTTAGACCGGTAGGCACGAAGTTTCGAATGAATTGCCATATTATGATCTTAATTTTAAGTGGCAATTGTAGATTCCATAACTTTGAATAGAGGCCTTTAGTTCCATCCGAGACAGTATGGTGGATAGTTCGGATTCCTCTCTGAAGTAATTTATGGCCACTTTTCACAATATAAATTCCAGAATTTTCATATCGCCATACAAGCTCGTCTTCATGTTCATCAGCAGCCAAAGGAATCCTTAAGATCCGTGTCGCCTCTTCTGAATCAAACAGGTTTGATATCTTCTCTATATCCCACTTACGCTCATTAGGAATGAATAAATCTTCTACAAAAGATGCTGATATACTAGCATTTGTCTTGGTGATATGGTTATTTCCAGGCATTGGTAACCATCCATCATTCCAGATTGAGATATTTCGTCCATTCCCTACTTTCCATTGGAGACCAGTTGCCAGTAGAGCCTTAGCAGACCAGACACTCTTCCACGTCAATGATGGGTAACTTCCTAGCCCTGATTCCATAAAATCTGTATCTTTGTAGTATTTAGCCTTTAAGAGCCTTGCTGCTAAAGAGGTAGGACATGAGAGTAATCTCCACCCTTGTTTCGCTAATAGAGCCACATTGAATCGTGCCATACCTCGAAATCCTAACCCCCCATCCTTTTTCGATTTGCAAAGTTCATCCCAAATGCACCAATGTATACCACCTTTAGTTTTGGATTTACTCCACCAGTATCGAGCAATTATCGCATCAATTTCATCACATAATGTGTTAGGAAGAAGAAAGCAAGACATCGCGTATGTTGGTAGCACCTGTAAAACCGATTTTATAAATATTTCCTTGCCCCCCTTCGATAAGAATCTAATACTCCACGCATCAATTCTCTCCCTGATCCGATCAGCTAGGTACCTGAAAGCATCAATTCTATTGCGTCCCACTTGGGACGGAAGTCCCAAGTATTTTTCAGGTTCTGTTGTGATTCGCACTTGCAAGATGTTGGCAATTGTTTCCTGCACATTTTCTAGTGTGTTTGCACTGAATGAGATCAAGGATTTGTCAAAGTTAACTCTTTGCCCTGAGCATTCTTCAAATTCAGTGATGATGCTTCTGAGTCTTGCCGCGCTGGTGATAGTCGCATCTCCATAGAAAACGCTGTCATCCGCAAAAAATAGGTGAGATATGTATGGTGCGCCCCTACAAATCTGAATTCCTTTAAGCGATCCATCGTCACGGGCCTTTCGCAAAAGCGATGCAAATCCCTCACCACATATAAGGAAAAGATAAGGGCTTAATGGATCCCCTTGTCTCAATCCTCGCTGTGGTATAATCCGACCTCGACT
>JANJEY010000001.1:26941703-26956512 GCA_024703695.1 Erythroxylum cataractarum | reverse complement strand
AACTAGTAAAGTATACAGTACAACTGTACAATATACTAATATGGACTATTTTGCAATTTTTAAAAATTTCAGAGACTGTTGTATAAATTTAAACAATTACCCGAAACGGTACCCGATACTGATCGGTACCGATACAGTTCCGTTCCAAAATCTAATCCGGTACCAAGTCTTGTACGGTATTCATAACATTGGGAAAGACAAAGCAGACGAAGAAGAAGACGCAGGTGGGGGTGAGGAGGAGCTTTCGAGTGAGTTAAATGTAAAAGAAAACGACGTTGTATGGTGTTATTTTGAAATGCTAAAGTCAAAGCAGATGACAATGTTGACCTTGAAAATTTACCGATGAAATTTACTGACAGACAAATTTTTGTTGATAAACTCAAAACTTTTTTATTCTATCAACAATTCCTGCATTCTTTATCGATATGCATTTTATACTGTTTTTAAAGTCTGTTAAAAATTTTGCTAGGATGATTTCTCTCAATATTTATTGACAGATATTACTACTGCCGCTAAATGAATTTTTCTCGTCAATGTCATCGGTGGAAATTGATTTTTCGAGAGTAATTTGGAACGATTTCATTTTTGTTGGTAATTTTCCATCTCTAATTCTTATTTTTCTTGTAGTGCAAGTCATTTAATCTTTTATGTTCCAATATATTCATTTTTTTAATGAATGAATTCAAATGTGCTTAAATTCCTTTCACACCTTGTTGCACTCACAATTAACTCAAAATTAGATTTACAAACCTTTGCAATTCTAGAACTTTTAAATTGGTCCCATCAAGTAACTATAAGACAAGAAAATTAATACTATAAATAAAATAAAGTGATTATTAATTTTCAACAAATAATAAAGTGAAAAATATATACTTGGATTAATTTTGTTTCTTTTCAAAATAGCATTTAGCATCCCCAAATCATTAAAGCATCCTTATAGACCTCTATTTCTTAGCTTAAGAGATCTTGTATCATCTTATGGGCAACAATTATTGTAATAGTTAATAGCATGCTCATATTAACTTCATATTTCTTTATAAAACTTGGTCTAAAATAGACACTATGATTCAAAAATGCCCCAGCTATAAACAACATAGAATAAAGTTATCTTTCTCATCTCTTATTAACGAATGCATGATAAGGTGTGTACAAAGAAGAAATATTTTTAAATCGGCCCTAATTGCTTTATTCGCCCTCTTCACGACATCATAAAAATAACTCATTATTACTTTCTCATCATTGTTAGCCAGTAAAGTATTCTCACCAAAAACTCACAAACTTGGATGACAAATTGACATTAGCATCAAAATTTATGATCTTCAAGTATAATTTTAGAAACCTCCAATCTAGCATTAAACATAGTATGCTGAAGTGCAAATCACTTATTATTTGTAAACATTCACCTCAACCTCATCTTCACCAGAACAAAACTTTAAAGTGATAAGAAATTAGTTACAAATCTAGTAAAAGTACGACAAAACAAATTCTAATTATTGGTAAAATATTTTCTCATGAAATTCAAGAACCATGCACTATTATTGATGAACTTGGTCATTTTTTTGTTTTCTACACATTTTCATCAATGATAGGAAAGTATCTAACATCTCCTATATTTTTCAACATTAGGCCAATACAATGTGGAGCACAAAGAGCTCAATGAAAAGAATTATACTTGCTTTGTAAGCATAATCATTCTGTAGGCTAACTTCATCAAATATCTGAAACAAAGTATCAACATTTCTAACAAGGCCATATACATCAATAAACTTCAAAAACATTGTCGCTTTTGCATAATAAACCAAAAAAAAATAGTAATAGGCTTTTATCTTCTATTTTCCAATCATCACACATGATTGAACACTCATAAGTAACTCAAACCATTTTTATTTCATCCAAATAACTGTTTAGTTCATAAATAAATCTGCTTAGAAGTTTACCTATGTAGTTATCAATTGAAGGAGCTTTATATCCTATACTATAAGTGGCAACAACATCTACTATAGGCTGGTAATAATAAGACTAGACAATATTAAATGTTATACCTGAATCATACCATCATCTAGTCATTGTTATGTCCACATTATGAGCCACTTCTTTAGAATGCAAGGCATTATAAATTAAAAGTTGAGCTCTAGGAATTATTCAAGGTGCAAAAAAGTTAGACACCTATCTTCCTCTTTTGCTCACATCAAGTGTAACATTCCTTTCTTGTTGGGTAGGAATACCACCTTTAATACCCCTAATATCATCTTGACTACCATAAAAGGAATTCCAGAGCTAATTTTATAGTTTAGCCTTTTTCTTCTATCTTTTTCATCATGATACTCTTAAGCAAAGTCTTCACTTGCCATTTTATAGTATGGCTCACTTTTTTACAATGCTCCACATCACCTTTGATCATAGTTAAATGCTTCTTTAATCTAGTAATTCCCCCATCTTTCAAATGATTGTTACAAATACGAACAAATGATATGGTTCTTTATTCGAGGAACCAATCTAGAATGAGCCTAGAATCTTCCTAAACTTGAATTGGTTGAATTATCATGAGACTTGAACTTCCCTCCATTTATTTGTAAAATAAATAAAGACATAAGTCAATATTAAATTAATATTTTCAGTGTCAACTATTATTAAAAAATGTGTATTACTTAACTCTAAACAAACACAAATTCACACATTAGATTATAAAAAGATACACATAAATTGAACTTTAAAAATATACATGCATCTTATATTCAAAGTCAATAGTTCAAGAATCATTATGAACAACTACTAATGACATGAAAAAAAGCAAAATAAGTTATATAAAATAACAAGAACAAATAGAGCAACAACAACTTCTCAACAATCATATGATATAGAAATGTAAATGAACTCCACTAACTTATACAAACGATTGTTTCACTTTCGCAACTATAACCCATTTTGTTTGATTACATAAGTCAATCATAAACTTATAACTATAACCCATTTTATGCGATTATATAATTCAAACATAAATCACAAATACAACATATTTTGTGTGATTATATAATTAAACCATAGTTATAACTCATTTAATGTAATTACATAATTCAACCATAATGTCACAACTATAGCCTATTTTTGTGTGATTACATAATTCAACCATAAACTTACAAGTATAACTCATTATGTATTATTACATAATTCAACCATAAATTTCCACCTTTCTATCTTTTATCAATATTATAATTTTACCATTATTTCTAGTTTTCCTCTGTAAATCATAAAAAATAAACACACACGCACATATAAATAATCCTTAAACTTTAAGTTTTATATTACAAATGAATCCTTTTAATTTAGTTTAATATTAATTAATTTAGGAAACTAGTTAAATAAGTTAGTATTGAAAGTTCAAACATAATTAAATCAAAAATAACACTAATTTATATAATTTAGATATATTTCTTAAGAAAATAGTTAATATTCACAAAATTAAATTTTAATAATTAATTTATCTCTAAATTCTATATCCAAATAATTTTACATGTTAAATTAAGAATATAGTTAATTAATAATAATTAATTAACTCACTTTACACTTTGGCATAATTAATTAATTTTAGCCATAAACTTGTAATTGATAAAAACCACAAATTTCACAACCATTGAAATTCTCAATGACCAATGACAATTTAAGTATCAAGCACTCAAGGCCGAAGCCATAAATTTATAAAACCATATCTACATTCTATAAGCTTCTATATTCTCTAATCTCAATGTAGAAAGTTAGAAACCAAAAGTCATTTAGATGTGGATGGATTGACTCATTTATCTTTCCATTAACTATGGGTTAAAAGGTAGCTAATCAAATATAGATGGATTATCTTGTCATCGGTAAAGATTGGATATTCACAAGTAAAGTTATCTCATAATGAAAAGGGACATAAAAATGAAGTAGGTTATGTGCAAATTTGAGACTCATAAATCATTACTTTAAAGTTTTAGGTTTATATATGATGTTATATGGGCTTATTTATTCCTAGCCTAACCAAATTCCCTTATAACCCATCATATATATATATATATATAAAAGAACATAGGAATTGATCGTACTAAATGCAAAATCCATTTTTACACAACTAATAGCACAAATAAAATGTCTCTTTTGAAACCTAACATTTACACTAAAATATATAGACATGTTAGCAATGATATGCCACTTTTATTTTAATTTTATTCTTTGTACAGAACTACAAATACCACATAGGTCATATGCTACATTAGTGAGTACCATTCACTAAAATTAAAACAAGTTTATATTTACTCTAATTTCACAAACAATTTTTCCTAAAATCCCTAATATGAAATACTAACATTTAACCTATCTTTTGACTATATTGCTCTAGAGATAGCAAGTTGTGTGTAATCATCACTACATATATGGCACTGAAGAGTTCATTCCAAATTCTCGATTATACCAAATAGATTTGATAATGAATTAGGTCGAGCTGGGTTTGAGACTATCTAGGCCTAACCTGAAGCCCCTTTATAAGTACCCTAAAACTAAATTGAAGCTTGATTGGATCTAGATTATATTGCACAAGCCCAAGTTCAATTAAGCTTTAGGTGGCCTAAAGCTCAAACTAGCCAGTTCGAACCTAATTTGAGACTCAATCTGACCCAACTTGACTCGACAAAGATTCAAACTTTTCACACCCTTCATCAATCTCTCTAGGCCCTCTTAATAACCAAAACTACCAGACATGAGAGATAACATATATAAGAAATAGACGACAATAAAAGCATAAAGGGAGAACAAGCTTGAGAGATAAATGGTATAAGGAATAAAAAAAATGCAAAGATGGATAATCAAGAAAATGAAAAGGAGAGAAAAAAAGAAATAAAGGGTAAAATAGAAGAGAGAGAATGAAAGAGCAAAAAATAATAATGGAAGGAAAAAACAAAGATGGTTAATGAGACAAGTAAAAAAAGAGTAAAAAATAACAAAAACATCCCAATAGGAATCCAGCTAAGATGTATGGTCTGGAAACTTTCAGAAGTACGTAGCCTTATCTTTAGCAAGTAAAAAAGTTGTTTTCGATATACCCACAAAAAAAGAAAAGGTTTTAAAATGGTTAGAAGAAAATAATAGACAAATATATAAACAAATAAGTACATAAATGAAACATCAAAATAATCAAAATAAGAAATAAGAAATAAGAAATAAGAAATAAGAAATAAAGATAAGTAAATAAATAAATAATCAAGAAAAAACAAATAAGTAAATAAAACAAACAAGGAATTAAAAATGAAACAAATAAATAAACAAAATAACTAAAGGAACAAATGTTAAAAACAAAAGTGTTTAGGTTGATTAAAATACACAAGAATTAAAGGGTCAAAAGAGGTTGTTAAAACAAAAAAAGAAAGAGATATAAAGGAAAGTATGGAAATAAAAAAGCAAAAGAAAGAGAGTAGTTATGTAGAGAGGAATAGATAGCCTTAAGAACTTTCCATTGTCACCCATCAAAGGGAGAGTTTCAGAAGTTTCAATTCTTCTTCTGTTATATATGTCACCGTAATTAATAAAGACTCATACTTTAACAATGGTGATGACACTCTCATTCTTACTTTTAGTATCTTAAGTAAGGGAATTAGTAGTGATCATATTATCGATCTAAGGCTACTTCAAGGATGGAGGACAATTAGATGAGTTCATTTCATTTAAGAAAAAAGTTAGGTTTTGGGATCAAATTTGAGTTTAAAATTTTTCTAAAGACGGTCAACTTAGGTTAAAACAAAAACCATTAATTTTGGATTGAGCTAAACTAGATTGGATCAGACTTAACTTTTATTTTACCATTCCTAATATCAAACCACTCCTTTATGAAATCATTATAGGAGATGGTCAATAACATAATGTTTGATGGAAGAGATACTAAGAGAGAGTTCTTTGCAGAAAGAGCTAAAAGCCTTCTACTAAGCAACAATTTCCTAACTTAGCACAAGCCAAACTTGGAGCCAACATTATTCATCTAAATAAGGTGGAAATTTTCATTTTTATTATACAAAATTTAATGAAATTTACCAACGTAATTACTTGTTCATTCTAAATAAAGTTTGAATTGTTGAATATACAGTCGACATCTGTATAGGTACAATCTAAAAATCTCCCTAAAATTTAAAACAAAAAGAACACAAATATAAGAAAATTATTGTGAAAATCCAAAAAATATGTTGAGAACTTGTGAGTTTTATAAAATTGAAAGAGAATATGGAGTAGATCTAAGAACGAACAAAGTTCAAATATCAAACAAAAATCCATGATTTTAAAAAAGATAAATTGATCTCATAATGTTACCAATTATAATGTCTAGATTGCAGTAAACATATAAAACTAAACCACAAATACTAAAATCACTGGCCTGAAAATTGGTTTCCAATGTCATAATGCATTGGAGTCTATGAGAGAAGGGAAAGGAAGGAACAATTAAAAGTCCGAGGAATGAGTGCCACTAGATGGTACACAAAAATGTTTGTATTTTTAGTTGATTATTAAGATTACTATAAAGAAAAACTTTTCATTTAGTTTGCCACTAACCAAACCACCCATATTCAATGAATTCCAAAAGCTCATCTCTCTATCCAACAACCCTTTCCTTTACTTACAAATATACTAGTGGTGGTTGAAAGGTAAAGTGTGGATGGTAATAAAATAAGCTTCCATGATACTTAGTGGTTAAAAGTGTACTTTGAACCTTAACCTTTACATCATTATACAATTTAACATTTCAAAGCATTCAATTTGAACCCTAATATTTTTAAAGCGTTCAAAAAAGATTTTAAATGGACAAAAAATTTAACATAATTAACTATTCATCAATTAAATGCTATGTCAACACTTATGTGGCATTATTTATTATCTTTCAATTAAAAATGAGTTTTACTATCTTGTAACAAATTGGAGTCTGTTACCTGAAAAATTAACATAAAAGGCTCCTTACAAGTTCCTCCTCTCATCTTAGATATATAAGGGGAGGAAAAAGGTCATGAAAATCATTCTAGTAAGAAATCATCTTCGCTAACCTGGCCGTCAAGTAATTTCAACATGTGAACACAATCTATAATATCTCCATCTGAGCTCTACTACTAGACAAAACCATTTCACTTATAAATAGTTATCTCCTATAAACTTTTTGTATATTTAAAGTTTGCTTAAAATATTTTGAGAATATTAAGATTCAAATTGAACATTTCAAAATGTTACGGTTCAAATTATATTCTGACATAAATGTTTCGGTTCAAAATACCCTTTTAGTTGATACTTAATTGAAAGACTCTTAATATAATTAAGAATTTTGTGAATCAAAGTTATAATTATATGATCTGAAATATTAAAAATTTTCATATTTTAAAACATTATGATATGATTTATATTTTAGTATAAATGTTAAAATTCAAAAACAAATTAACTAATATGATAAGAATGAAGTTGTGCAAGTTCATCATATCCTATCATATTAGTCTGTGGTTTTTTAAGAGATAGTCTAATTAAATTGTTGCTATAGAATTGGATCTGGAAAACTGTTGTTGCATTCATTCGCAATTCTTGTTTCCTAGTAATGATTCAAAAGAGTGAAGACCTCCGCTAGTTTGAGCTCCTGCTATTATCATATTTCCTTATCCCACAATTTTCCTATTGTATACCCAAAAAATCTGCCAAACCATGCATGTTCCTTGAAATTTCTCAGTTCTCATTACCATCTTGTGTTGTCTTAATTCCTAGATAACTTGGCACTATCACATTGGTATCTATCTTTTTACCATTTCTTTATTTTTCTAAAATAAATTGTGTCAAGAAATTTAGTTGGTAGTCGTCACTCGTCAGCATAAAAAGTTAATTTAAGTTTCGCATGAATATGGAACTGTTGATCTTTATGTATATTTGGACATAAAATGTATGTTGGATTATCAATTTTTAATTATCTTATTAATGGTTGTTTGATAAGAATTAATACTCTTCTAAATTGTTAATGGATTAATGGAATACTTTGGAACATCTGAATACAAAATTTGATTTGAAAATAAATATCAAGGATTGACTTGTTTTATTATAAAAGGGTTTCTTAATTTATTATGACCTCTATTTAAATAGAATTATAGAATTACCACTTAATTTTCGAGAATTAACAAACTTGAAAAAGTAACATGATCAAATGGAATGATTTCTTTAACCTTACAGTGGATATAAATGCTCAAGTTAATTAAACTAAGACTCAAGTTATGATTTTGGTTTTACATTAGGGCTTAATCTATTAATAGAAGGGGAACTTTAAAGTAATTAATAAAGTTGTTCATTTACAATTATAAGGTTACAGATTTAAGTAATAGAAATAATATCTTTGTAAAAATATTTAAAAAATGTTACGTATATTATAACCCTCCAGACTTTTATAAAACGAAGAACCTTGTATGCTAAAAACACTTAATTCATCAATATTATTAAAAATTTATCAATTTATTCCAAAACTAAATGTTGAACAAGTCAATATTTTTTAATGGAATTAACTGTATAACTATTACTTGCGTTGAAATTATTGCACATAAGTGTTGAAGAAAATGTTAGACTGAGTAACTTATCTTGATGGATGAACAAGAATAGTACTACACTAAAGTTGTCTAAACCTCCAAAATAGACCGTATGGCTGCCGTAATGTGAACAACTTTTACCACATCCTCAAAGTCAGTCAATTATCAATCGTAATACAATAATAATTTTCTCCTTTGACTCTCTATTGTCTGACTTGAAATATATCAATCATCCTTATAAACTGCATCTGTAAAGAACATCTGTCCCTAACTTGTCCCCTCGTGTCAAATCATGAAACCAAAATCAATTTGTCATTTTCATTCATCCCCACATCGTTTACTTCATTAAACAAACGTGAAAATCACAAAACATACGAAAACTTTCCACACGTTAAATAAATCATCCTAGTTATTTAGTTAGGATGTTTAGTTAGAAACATCCTAACTAAACAAAAAATCAAATCTCAACTTTCCATATAAACTCATTCAAAGTAGGCAGCTAGTTAACATCCATTCTGCCCTCCCATGATCCTTTTGCCATCATCATTTTATCAGTTGTAGGTTTTCTCTTAGGATTTCAACTCATCATGAACGGAATGATTTTTGTTTCTCAATGATAATGTTGTTGCCAAATCAGTGTACATGTCGCATATGGACTATAAGTCATAAATTTACAAGGATTTGTAAAAAGAGAAGCGGGTCGTCCACGACATATACCTGCTTGACTCTAATGAGTTATCCCATCATGTGTTGCTACTAGTCTATTACATAAAAATAGATCTAACATTCAGGCATATAATTCCATCAGAAGGATTCCAGATTATGACTTCCAGAAAATTAACAAAATGAGGAGGTAGGTTTACCATTGTTATACTTTTCACTTTCTTGTTCCGGCCGGTTTTAGTAAGTTAACACAAACCAAGTACTGTAGCAGATCAGCTTTTTCAATCCTGAGAACACTGTTAATTAAAATAACTAAAAACAAGAACAGAAAACATAATTTTAAGCTAAATACACGATAAAGAGTACAAAGTTTGTTACACATATTACATTATATGTACTCTCCCCTTCTGTGACTCAAAGACCATCACTGCATCCTCCATAGTTTGCAATCGTTTTTCTCAACTGCAACATTGGCGTATATAGAAACTGTTAATTAAGGCTATCTCTAGCTAAATGGAACGTGTACACCAACCTTCAGCAACACAATTCGTTACCTCATTTACTACTACCAAGTACCAGTAAAAATTAGGAATAGCAATATCAAACCTTCCGTATATTTTCTCCTGAGCCTGGAATGTCTTGCATTCTTTTCTTAAGTAGTTCAATTTGAGATCGGATGAGGCAGTTCTGCTCTTCAGCCTAATAATCAAGATATTTTTCAAGATCTTAAAAACAGTATATTTCTCCTTTTAAGCAATATGATCATGAAAGGAAAGGGATTTTCGGCTAGGTAAGCCAAAAAATGTGTTAAGAGGATTGGTTGAAAGTTGAGATAAGTAAATTACAGATACATTATTCAACCTTCTACCTTCAACTATTTAGTCCAAAACCAAGTAACTGAGTAACAAGATAGAGATTTCCAAACCATTTTTGGAGCTGCCAAAGAACTTCCAACTTTAAGGGTGCAAATTTTTTTAGCATAAGGAGATTAAATGAATTTCACTCATTAATATAAAGTAGTTGAATAAGAGGAAAGGAAAAGGTTTAAATTCACAGTGAAGGTAATTGCAAAACCATTTTTATCCCAAGAATGTTCCAAAAACATAGACCTCTGGTAAAATTTAAACATGAAAACCTATCTAACAGACAACAAACGACAGGTACACAGACCTATGTCCGAGGAGTAATTCCAAGGCACAAAAAATTAATGGCTACATGACCTAATATTTTACTGAGTCAGACTAGAGATACCCTTCACAACAACGAAGTGGGAATATCGAATCCTCACTTCATCAATTAGATAAGTTCTAAAACATACAGGGCCTGTGGAGTTCACTAAAAAATCAAGCCATAAATCTGTTGAAGTAGTGATTATACTATGTTTTACCAGTAACATTTGTTGAAGTGTTTGGCAGTATTCACCACAGTTTAATGGTTTGAAATGATAGACCTCAACACTTACTCTTTCCAGAATACCCTGTAACTGGCGGATCTCATTTTCCTTGGTGGTCCATAGATCTCGTGCAACAACTGATACATTAGTCCTGCAAAGTGACCCCACGGGATCATGTTATTTCAAGAAAGAACATAAGACCATTGAGAATGCACAACTTTTGTGTTTAAATCATGAACTTCTACATAGAAACCACTTGCTTCTGCCCTTTTTAACAAGTTCAATCATAATGCCACCCTGCAGTTTTTGATAGAACTCATACATAGAGATAGACAACTGATTATTTGAATATCTTTTGGTAAAGGTGCAAAAAGCTCAGGAAAAGTCCTAGTTGTACGAAAGGAAACTTAACTCATTCTTAGAGTGTCTGTGTTGCATTTGTATTCATTTCCTTTGAAACTAGGAATTCCATAATACAAAGATACTAGATTTTATAAAGAACCAATTATTCCCCCAAGAAGAATAGACTGTACCTGAACCATTAACAACCAACAAACAAACAATCCAAATCATAATTATTCTGATAGAAAGCTGATATAATTATCTAAAGCATGTCTGTGAGGCTTGGCAAAGGTTTCAAGAAGCTAATTCTTAGCCATTCCAGCTTCTGGAAAGTATAATTGTATAAATCCATCTCCGTGAATAGAAAAGAACAAGAAAAAATGCAATTAGAAGTATATGTAATTTTTATTGAATAATATGAGAAATCCATATGCGACCAAAAACAGAAGATGCATACTTTTCTGAAGACAATGGGTCTAGACTTTGCTCTTCTACAAGCTGCTCCACTCTATCAAGAGCAGTTCCCACCTGCAACATAGAAGTAAAATTGATGATACCAAACACGAGACACAAAACAAAATGTTAATGAAAACTTTGTTGAAGGCTATGACTAATTCAAAGTTGTTCTGTTAACTGAATCTTTCAAGATTCAGTAACTATAGAGTTTGTTTTATTTTTGAACGTTACTTTCAGATTTCCTTAGATAAGTCTGTTAGACTTTAACGTGTCTCTTGTAAGCCCATTTTAAAGGCATCTTTCTCTCAATAACTAGATAGAACACAGCAATTGTTCTAACCTTCTTGCTCTGTTATTTCCAACATTGTGGTATCAGAGACAGGTTGAAATCAGGCTGTTTGATATTCCTACTCTCGTTTCTTACACATTATGGCCTCAAATAGCACTGCACTGAATGTCTCACAGCCCCAAATCCCTATATGCAACGATGAAGCTTACGAGTTTTGGAGCATAAAGATGAGAACTATTTTTAAATCTCAGGAGCTGTGGGAATTTGTTGAGACTGGCTATGACAAAGAAGGTACTGAAGACACATGACACAAAGAAAATCTGAAGAAGGATGCTAAGGCTCTGTTTTTCATCCAACAAGCAGTGGATGAGTCAATATTCTCAAGAATTGCTGCAGCAACATCATCAAAGTAAGCATGGGATATTTTGAAAACTGAGTATCAAGGCTCAGCAAAGGTAATAACTGTCAAGCTTCAATTTTTACGCGGAGAATTTGAAATGGCAAGCATGAACAGTAATGAGACAGTACAAAAGTACCTGGCTAAAGTGTCAAGTATTGTCAGTCAAATGCATGCGTATGGTGACAAGATAAGTGATGAGACTGTGGTAGAAAAAATAATGAGTTTGGCTCCAAAGTTTGATCATGTTGTTGTAGCTATAGAAGAATCTAAAGACTTGTCCACTCTCACAGTTGATGAGCTGATAGACTCATTACAAACACATGAAGTAAGGATCAATAGAACAGCAGCTCAAGAAGAGCAAGCTTTTCAGGTCCAGGGGGAGCAAAGAAAATCTTCTCAATATCGAGGAAGAGGTAGGAGTCCTTTATGAGGAAGAGGACGTAGACGTGGAAGCTCTGTCCAATGCACCCACTGCAAGACTTATGGACACAAAGAAGATCACTGTTGGAGCAAAGATCAAGCCAAATATGCAAAAGAAGAAGAGCCTGAAGATTATCTCTTCATGACTCATGCAAGTTCTCAAAGCACTTTGTACATTGGCAGTGCTTGTTCAAATCATTTGACTTGAGAAAGAGACAAATTCAAGGAACTAGATGAAAACTATAAGGCTCAAGTACACTTGGGAAATGATATACAAGTGTAAATTAAAGGACAAGGTATGATTTCCATTTCTGTTGATGGTAGAGAGAAATTAATTAAGGATGTTCACTATGCACCTGGTCTAGCACACAATTTAATTAGTGTAGGGCAATTAATTGAATGTGGACACTCGGTTCTATTTGAGAAAGACACTTGTACCATTAAGAAAGACATTGGTGATATTATATTGCTTGCCAAGATGACAAAAAACAAGATGTTTCCTATCAAGTTTTCTTACAAAGGAACTCACACATTAATGAGCAACAGACTTAATGAATTAGAAATTTGGCATCAACCATATGGACATTTAAATGTGAAGGGTTGCAGTTACTTGCTACTAAAGATAGAGTGAATGGATTGCCTACTATCAAGGAGCTTGAGCACGTATGTGAAGGGTATGCCTTAGGCAAGCAGGTAAAAAGATCATTGCCCTAGTGACAGTCAAGAAGAGCTACAAAGAGACTAGAGATGATTCATTCAGATCTATATGGACCAATGAAGACAGAGTCTCATGCAGGAAGTAAGTACTTACTTTTTATTGATGATTACACAAGACTATGTAGGGTGTATTTTCTAAACCTAAAATCCGAAGCATTTGATCACTTCAAAAACTTCCAAACCCTCGTAGAAAATCAATGCAGCAGCAAATTGAAGGAGCTTAGAACAAACCAAGGGGGGAGAGTTTCTCTCAAAAGAATTCAATGAATTCTGTGAAGAGCAAGGCATTTGAAGAGAGCTCATTGCACCCTATACCCCAGAGTAGAAAGGAATAGCAGAACAAAAAAACATAACCATTGTTGAAATGGCGAGATCAATGACGAATTCCAAAGACTTAGCTAACAATTTCTAGGCAGAAGTTGTAGCAACAACTATCTATCTAGTCAATATCTCTCTAATCAAGGTAGTATGGAATATGACATCGTACGAGGCATGGCATGGATCAAAACCCTTTGTAGGTCATTTGAAAGTTTTTGGATGTGTATGTTATGCCTTATTAACTTCTGGGAGAAGCAATTTAGATCAAAAATCCAAGAAATATATTTTTGTTGGCTATTGCCTGAATTCAAAGGCATACAGACTATATGATCCTGAAGGCAAGAAGATTGTTGTAACTCGAAGTGTTCAGTTCGATGAAAAAGTAAGCTAGAAGGAAGCTACAGAAAAGCCAATACTTACCTTGGATCCAATTGTAAGTGAAGAACAGGTCGAAGAAATTCAGGAACAACAACCAACTAGTCTGTAAGTTAACTCTCCAAGAAGATTCTCCTCAACAACAACTAGTAGCAATAGCTCAAAGCTTTCATAGAAAGACACAAACATTGAGTCGGTTCAGCTACGAAGGAGTGAACATGACAAATTCCACGCCTCCTTTTTGAAATTGAGGGGGAGGCTTGCACTTTTGCCTTGTTTGTTGGTGATCCAACAGACATTGAAGCAGCTATGAAGAGTGAAGTATGGAAGAAAGCAACGAATGATGAGATTTTAGCAATTGAGAAAAATGCCACATGAGAACTAACTGATCTACCTCAAGGAAAAAAAACCATTAACCTTAAATGACTTTTCAAGACTAAGTTTCATTCAGATGGACTAGTTCAGAAACACAAGGCCAGACTTGTGGCACGAGGATTCACTCAAAAGCAAAGTATTGACTATGAAAAAACATTTTGTCATGTTGCAAGATTTGAGACAGTTAGAGTTATTATTGCACTAGCAACGCAACAACAATGGAATGTTTATCAATTTGATATTAAGTCAACCTTCCTAAATGGAGAATTGAAAGAAAAAGTCTATGTTCAAGAACCAAGAGGATTTGAGGTATCAGGATCAGAAGAGAAGGTGTACAGATTGAGAAAGGCATTATATGGATTGAAACAGGCTCATCGTGCATGGTATAGTAAGATAGACACTTTCTTTCATCAACATGGATTTAAATTATTACGGAAATAACCCCAGATCCAATCCCGGTTTAATATAATAGCCCAAATAGATAATAAAGAAAATAAATAAAGCCA
>JANJEY010000001.1:26921564-26936958 GCA_024703695.1 Erythroxylum cataractarum | reverse complement strand
AAAAAAAAAATATATATATATATATATATATATATATATATAAAGTGATCAATTAAATTGATTGAAGTTATGAATTTCAATTGATTAACAAACTTGAGATTTTATAATGAATGAATACATAAAACGTATATATATATTGACAAAATGAATAAGATAAAACCAAATTCATTAATGAAAGAGAATATAATTATAGTAAATAACAAAGATTATATTTAAAGTGATCAATTCAATTAATTGAAGTTACGAATTTCAATTAATTAATAAAAATTGAGATTTTATAATGAATGAATATATAAGCGTATATATATTGATAAAATGAATAATATAAAATCAAATTTATTTATAAAGATGCCAAATTTTTTAAATAATACAATTTACAAAAAATCAAGAAAAAAATCATGAAATAATGTTCTGGACTAGGATTATGAGAGTGAAAAGTGGAGACTGGAGAGAGTGGAGACTAGAAAGAGCAACTAATCGTTATAGTCAGGATCGTCAACAGTTTGCATTACTTCGTTTGTATATAGAAGCATTATATTTAGTACTGCAATATTAAAATTAAAGGAATATTGATAACATAGTAATAATTAATAAATAATATATTTTCATCACCAAATATTTTATCAAAATAATGTTTACCTAATTGATAAGTACGAGAATGTGTATGACTAGTTACCTCCATATTAGTACATTTAGTTGTATTAATGTACAATTTAAAAAACAATATAAAATAAGATAATATAAAAAAAGAAAAAATTGATATATCAAAAAGAAAGAAGCTTATCCTTAATATCTTCATCATCTAACCAATTTCAATCACAAATAAGGGCTTTCACAGTATGAGGATCAAGTTGAGCATAAAGAGGACTAATAACTTAACCACTGGTGCTAAAAACAGACTTCTAAACAATAGTAAATGATGGAATTACTAATAAGTCTCCTGTAATTACTTGTATGATCGAAATATTATTTCCACAACCTTTCCACCATGATAATACATCGATTTATATACCTTCAACTTCGACCACACAATTTTCAATCAAATATTTATCTAACGAAATCATATTGTACAAAGTCCTAGCCTTTTTTTCTTCTTGAATTTTGTAAGTGAAAGTAAGAAGTACTCTTAGAAGATGAGTTTGAACCTAAAAATAAAGTCGGAGCTGAGTAGTCTGAACTATAATCCGAATCTTAAACTTTGTCCATTTTGAGTTGATAATCACAAAAAAATCATAACTGAATTGTTCAATGACATCTGCATGCTCTTGAGATTGATCCCTATACAACTCATTATATATAAAATTAACCCTCTCTATCCTATATCTTGGGTCCAGTATAGATATGACTACAACACTATGTCCAACCATATACTTAAAAGAATTCAGTTTCTTCATCATTTGCTCTGTCGTAACCTAAATAACCTTATTGGAATCAAACATCTAATTAGATAAAGCTTTCGTTATCTCATACGTAAAGCAACAGTGCCAAGTTGGATGTTTTGTTTCCAAGAACAATTTAGTTGCAGTATAAAATAACTTCAACTTCACACAAAGTTCTGTAGCCAACTCATGTTGGTCTTCTATAGGAATGAAAGTATACTGAGAATCCCTTGGTCTCAGTATGGTAAACACATCAATAATTAGATGCCAGCTCTAACATCTTGAAGGTTAAGTTACGTCTGGTTAGACAATCCAAACCCAACTTCTTCGTACTCCAAATGCACAGTTATTATTCAATTTCTTCAAGTATCTCAAATCTTTTAGGTATTACACTCCAATATGCTACATTATTCCAATTCTATTACTTCCTTTGTCATATCTATGCCATCCTTCACAATCAAATTCAAAATATGCATAAAATAACTCATATAAAATAACCTTCCACTAACCAATAAGCTCCTAACCTATATCTTACTCTTCAACTTTTTAATCATACCATCATTTATGTTACAATTTTTTATTGTTACGATGGACAATTTGGTGTCAATATTACAATCTATCAAACAATTGCCTGTCAAGGTTGCCAACCTTTCCATTGTATATGGTGCTGGTACATAAATGAACCTACCTTATACAAATATGATCAATATCAATCATAACATAATGAAAAAGTAGATGATAACAATAATAAAGAATATAAATTACCTTAAAATTTTATTGCGTAAAGTCCAGTTATTGTCAATAAAATATGTCATCATCGTCATATAACCCTTCCTTTGGTTATCAACTATCCACATGTTTGTTGTAATGACAATCTTTCCTTCAATACTTATCAACGTTCTTAAATTTGCTTTACTTATCAATGTTCTTAAAATTTCTTTCTTCTTATCCTTGTATATCTTTATAATTGCCTTCTTTAACATATTTTGAGTTGGAACAATAAAGGTCAGTTGTAGTGAGTTGCAAAATAGTTTAAATTTTTAGATATCAACTATAGATATTGGATGTTCATCTCTAAATACCATAGAAGCAATCAAAGATCTTGATTTGTTGCATTCATTTGATCCTTCTCTCTTATAAGGTTAGGGGTAAAAAATGTTTGACCTCCTAATACGATCTTTTTTCTATTACATGAATTTGCATGCCTCTTTAAATGAGAGGTTACACCTTTTGAACTCCTGGCCAACATCTTTTGACAATACTTACATTCGGTTTTTTCTACTTTGTCTATTGATCTAATCTTATTAAAGTGATTCCACACTTCACATTTCAATTGACAAGACTTCTATCTTTAATTGGTACAAGATTAGAAGTTCCCATTTCTGTCTCTAGTACAAGATTATAACTCTCCATTGAAGGATTATACTTATCTATCTGAAATAATTAACGTATAAATATATACGTTATTCATAATCATAATTGATAATTCATAAACATAAAATATAAGAAAGAATTGGAGAACATAAATCATAAATTCATAATCATATATTTAAAGCTATTAGTGACTTACACAATCACACAAACTCATGTATATGATTGTGTAAGTCACTGGATCATATTACACAACACATGGGCATGTATGTGTTTTCACAGACTTACATGATCACATATAAAGATGTGTATTTAACCATGACTTACATGGCCGCATACACGCCCGTGTATGTGATCATATAAGTTCTTAAAACTTTATAGTCATTTACATGTCCACAGATATGCCCTTGTATGTGACTATGTAAGTTCACAAAACACCCCCCAAATGGTAACAATCTCATAAATTTCAATATTTCACAAATTCAATCTTCAATTAAAAGATTCAAGACCAAAATATGATTAAGGAACTTTACCGTAGTGGGTGGGTGAAGAAGATGAAAAAAAAAGACAGTGAAGGGGTAGCGGAGAAGTGGGGCAGTAGGGCAACAAGGCAAAGGGGCAGTTGGAGGGAGTACAAAGGGGCAGTCGCGGTTGGAGGAAAAGGAGTGACGTGGCAAATTGGTGACCAAAATGAAATAGATGACAGCTAACCATTTGAGAGAGAGAGTATGTGCGAAGTCTGAAGAAGACAGGGGAAGAAAAGGGGAATGGTTAACATAAACTAAAATGACATAGGGGAAGAAAAGGGGAATGGTTAACATAAACTAAAATGACGTCATTTTACCTCATCATAAATGAAACAATATAAGCATAAAGTGACATCGTTTTGTTGATAAAGTAATGTGATGTTTTTTTTTTTACTTTTTTAGAAATGAAACAGTGTGTAAGTAAAAAACAACATCATTTTGCTTCTAAAATGAAATGACGTTGTTTAAGTTGTAATTTTTTTAGAGTTTGAACTCAAGCCTAACAAAATTACAACTTAAACGATGTCATTTTACTTCTAAAATTACAACTTTTGGGCCAGGCTAGGACGGGCCTAGCCTAGGCCTAAGTTCCATCCCTACTAGAATGATTAATTGCAAGAAGTCACATAACTGGCTATGACTGCATAGGAGATTGTGTGCAAGTAAAAGAAGAAATAGAAAGATCCATAATTTAGAGATAATCATGCCAAAGACGGTGTATTAATCTTGAAAAAAGGAAGATTTATGATTTATTAGCACAATCATGTCAAAGGTCATATGCATCACCTAGAGGAAATAGCGAGGCCCACAGTTTGGGCACGCCTTAGACAGAGTAAAACATATTTAAATGTGGATACCTTAATTTTAAAGGATTTTAGCCTACTTTTGAATAAAAATAGATATTAGAAACAACTTTTTTTGTTTAAAAGTTAAGGTTAGTCATCAAAAGGCTTCTCCAACTCTTAAAAGTTAAATTTAAGTTATCTTTCATTAGAGAACCAAGATCTAAACATCATCTCAACAAATCGAATTATCAATGGGAATTGGGAGTTTATCTAGATTTATTTCTATCATGATTTCTCTATTTTTATCTTTTAATTTCATTAGTTTGAACATACTTTATGGCTAAATACTTTTATATGACTAGATAGTATAAAACTTTGTAGTTAATTTTGTATAGATTGATTTGATTTAATTTCATTTATATATGAGATATATTTTCATGAGTTGCCTTTAATTGGTCTTATTGTTGATTTATTCATATAAATGTCTAAATTTGTATAAATTCAGTATTGGATGACTCGAGAGAGACTGCTTATGATTGGACCATAGGTTAGGTTAAAGGGGTTGAATGAGGTATTAGTAAAAGGAGTTAAACAAGGTGATTGAGAGAGATCTCTCTAATCTTCTTGGTATGAGGATGAAAACTTTCATGAGATTTTATGTATCTTAGTAAATTCAAAGGAGTATTAACAATAGTAGAGATATTGGTTAACCAACTATAGAGTAGATAGTTTTAGGTTGATAGAGTGTAGTTTTAGTATCTAAGAGATCTTACTAGTCTGAAGAATATATACATTCTAAGATAATTAGATCACAAAGTCAAAGGTATTACTAGGGGAAATATTGATCTAAATATAACTATTTGACTGAATTTTCCTTTGGTTAATGGTCTTATTATTTATTTCCTTAGTTGTTATCTAGGTAGCTTTATTTTATATTTCAGTATTCAAAAACCCATAGAATAACCTTTCTATTTATTGGCATTGTTAGGACCCAAAAAAAGGTTATATGTATACATACATGTATTATAAAAGTCCATGTCATCACTTACTTGACTGAATTGATTTTAAAAATATAAGGATTCTTTTTTGGACACTATAAAACATTAGGATCTAGTTTATATTTTGGTGAAAATATTTGGTTCGCAAAGGACTTTTAGTATTTTACTTAAAGATGAAGGTACGTTTTAGCTTTTAAGATTTTTACAAAAATTTAAATTAGACTTTAATATTTTTCACTATTCCAAGAAGGCCATAATGTTTTCACTATTAAAAGAAGACCTTATTATTTTATAAACAATAGAATGTAACCCTTACAGTGACGAAATCTCAAATTTTTATTAAGGATTCCTCGGTCTAACTTAAGTGGACATTTTTTGAAGTTAGGAATCCATGTTGCCATATAGATAACTGACATGGTCTGAAACCACGAATTATGTTTTGGGTGTTGCTTAATTGCTACTGCTTTGTACCTCTGATGCTCTCTCTGTCTTTGGCCTTTATCGTTGATGCTTTTCTCTCCGTCTCAGCTTTACTACTTTTCTCCTTCTTAGCAACATTGTTCCTTTGCTTCTATGGGTCGCTTTGTCTTTTTATTTGGGAACTATAAGGTTGCATGTCTTTTGGAAATGTTTGCAAAATAAGGGGACCTATTCACCTGTACCCCACTACTCTGGACCCTTTATCCCCTTTGTATCCCAACCATTTATTAATGAATAAATGGTTGAGATACAAAGGGGATAGAGGTTCCAGAGTAGTGAGGTACAGATGATCTGAAACCTAAAATAAGATACGTAAGTTCCAATTTTTTTTTAAAAAAATTGTTTTGTCCTCTTACTTCTTTGTCTTGGTTTATTAAATTGATAGAACATGCCATGTATGTAGGAGGCAACATTTGGAACCATCTACTATTAAAAGTTACAGGGCTTTTGAGTTATCGAGTTGGTTGAAAAGTTAATTTTCTAGATTAACTAATATTTTGGTTTATATGTGGTCCTAAACCATTATTATTTGTAAATTAGGTTACAAATTGAGACCATTTGTACTTTGGATGGCCATAAGTCTTCTGTCTTATTCAATATGCATATTCAAGATACTTAATATATTGTTTCTATTGAAGATATATAACGATCGTATCTTAAAAGCCAAGAAATTCGTATCAAGTATATAAGCAAATTCATGATATAATATTGATTGAACATTATATATATATAATGAATATTTTGTAGTATCATTTGGTTTATTGAGTGAATGTTATGGATCAGGGGGAGCTTGTCATGATATGAAGCACATAAGTTTTTTAAGACACAAAGTTCCTCTTTAGACAAATTTACTAGTTAGATCAATCCACATAAAGTGCTAATTAATTACGTGTTCACTCAGTGTCTTAAACCTGAAATTTGACTTGAGACATATAAAGTGCTAATTAGGCAGTACTCTACACCCGTGTTGGGTCGGGCTAGGGGCAGATCTAATCCGACTTAACCAATTTCCATTCTTAGGGTTAAGCGGTGATGATAGAAATGAAAATAGTGGGCATAGGATAGATAATGAAGGGTGTCATCTTAAAGCTACGAGTATTTATTTGATGACGGAGATAACCAAGATTGAAGAAGAAAGTAGTAGTTTATGGTGGATCCAATTCAAAATAATAAAAAGAACGAATATAGAAGTGATGAAAGTCTTTATGAAGCTAGAGAACAAGAAAATGCACAGCATAAAGATGTCCTTCATACCTTTTTTTGGTAAGTCTACGAGGTGTCTTAGGATGGTCTCAACTTATGAGAAGACGTCTTTAAGCTAACCATTCTTAAATTAATCCCCGCTCGTACCGGGTTAGCTCGTAAGAGGTAAAGTTTTCTATACTTTTAATGTGTCTATTCCAACCATTGGAAATATATTTCAACAAATTATGGAAATTGTTTAACTGTGATGACTATCCTATTGGTGAAGAACCTGGTGAACCATTAAGAAGACCACCCAAGAGTGTTAGGCATCAACTAGAGGGTAGCCAATGTCATTAGACTTTAGTATGAAGTTTGTTAATGGCAAGAAATTTAAAAATGTAATTGTTGAATATACAGTAGTTGGTGGATTTAATATATAATATAAAAGGAATAAGCCAAAGAGAATTAGGGCTAGTAAATAGAAGGATGTAAACATGAGTTGTATCATTTATATATGACAATAACTATGAAGTATGAAATAAACTAAGCAATCAGGGACTATGAAGCTATATTAGTGTTGTATGCATATACTATGATCTCTCTGTTTGAAAACCTTTGAATTGAATTCATTAACGAATTGGATTCAATTATATTAACGAGATTGGATTCATTACTATGCTTTTAGTTTTTTTGTGGTACGTTTAATATGATCCTTATATTCAACCAGGTTTTAGGTTTTTTGATGGATAGACCTAAATTATTGTTATTATATTTTATTTATGAATCAACACATCTGAATTATTTAAACATCGAAATAATAGTATTAACAAATTAAATATGTACTCGAATATGTAATGTATCGACCTACGACTGCAAACAAAGAATTCATAAGAGACATCCCACAATAATTTAAACCCTTCTATTTGAGCCCATGTAAGGTGACACGTGGCCATGAAAAAAACTAGTATTCCAATAAAAAAAGCTCTTAGGCCCAAATAAGGAATTTTTGGGCCATTGAAAGGCCCATTGGTAAAAGGCTGCGTGATTCTGCCGTGAACCAAAAATGAGAGCGATTGTACATACACGATTTGACGAGCGCCATAATAGAGCGAGGAAGAAGAAGGGCGTAACCCTATGACGTTGTAACCGACATCATATTAATCTATGCGAGAGATTTAAAAATGCCTGCTTCAAGTGATAGTAATGATAACCATAAGAGGGTGGAGTCGTACATAGGAAGCTTTATAAGTTTGATATCGAAGAGCGATATCCGATACGAAGGCGTCCTCTCTCATCTCTCAGTCTCCGATTCCACGCTTGCCCTCAGTAACGGTATCTCATTTTCATTCCTTTGTTCCTTTGAGATCTCCAAGGTTTTTGGGTTTTATTTACAATGTAAGAGTTTTTTTTTTTCCCAGTAAGGTCCTATGGATCAGAGGGTCGAAAGAAAGATGGTCCCCAGATTCCCCCCAGTGATGTTTTGTATGAATACATTCTGTTTCGTGGAACTGACATTAAGGTAAAGTTTATATATATTCATGATTGGAGAGAAATTGGTTTTACCAATGTAGATAGTTGCCTTAATCAATTCTGAATATTTTGATGCTTAGGATTTGCAAGTCAAGCCTATGCTATCTGTTCCAAGGGAGGAACATGTCCACACTGACCCCGCTATTATTCAGGTTATACTCCATCTTTATTTGTTGAAGATTGTGAACCTGGAATGTTTTGTCTCATACATGTGCTTTCTCTTTGTTCTGTTGTTCTACAGTCACAGTTTGCTGGAGTTCCATCGGGTAATTCAATTTCACCATCATTTGGTATTAAAAATTTCACTGAACCTGCTCAAGGACTGAATACCCCTGCTTTGGCAAGTGGAGTCTACCCATTGCCCACATACCCATCCTCAAATGATGGTGGTACTGGACTTTCCCAAGCTACTCAGAATGCGGGCCCATCATTTTCAACACCAAGTTACTGGCAGGGATTGGATGGGACATCAAGCAGCAGATCTTTTACCCTTCAACATTCATCGATGGTGTCACCCCCCTTGCCAGTGCAGAATCAGATGCAGCTCCTAGGAGTGGAGGATACCCCTGTTTTAGGACCGACAAATTCATCAGAATTTGTTTCTCATATGCCGCCTGCTGCATCTGATCCCATACAGCCCAACTTCCAATACCTTACTAATCCTGTACAATTTTCTACTTCTCAGGGTTCTTTCCAATCACCTAATATGCTAACTACGTTATCAATTCCTTTTTCGACTCAAGAAACTAACATAATTATTCCTCAGAGCATTAGCAAAGGTGTTTTTAACCCTCCAATCATGCAGCCTACACAAATTTTACCATATCCTCTATCATCTCATGATGTTTCTTTCACAAGTCCCTTCCTAACACCCTCTCCATCTCTATTAAGTCCACAGCAATCGGCACATTTCATACCAGATGTGTTTCCTTCAACACAGAAAGTTCTTCCTGATCAGAATGATGTGAGCGCTCCGACTTCTATGTCATCTACTTCTCTACATTGGAATTCAGGTCAGGCAACACAACCACCCTTGTTGCCGTTGCCTAATTCTTCCAATCAGGTTGCGTAGCTTTTACTCTTACTGCTAGAACGTTTTCTGACGAGGTTGCATTTAATTCTTAACTCTTATTTCGTTACATCTTTTACAGCAGATTATTGGCTTTATGATCATGACATCTAAGTGATTGTGTTCTTTTTTTCTAAATGCTTGCATTATATAATAGTAGGATGACATATATGTGCTTAAAGCCATAAATACACACACAAATACATAAATCTGCTTAAAGAGATGTATGATGACCAGGAAGTCAAAACAAAAGATGCAATTCAGAACTAGAACACCTGATATGAAATGTGATAAGATTCTGGTTCGTGCTGTTTTGTACCATCCTCTTAGAAAGTAATTCTTGAAGACAGAATTAATTCTTTGAAGTTAGATTCCAAGTACTTTTCCACTGCTGCCAGTGAGTGACGATATAACTGTTATTTTGGAGCCAATACCAAGAATAGGCATTTCTGGTTCTCATTTGAAAATAGAGAAGATCTTGGTGCTCACTTGATTTTTAAACAAGCGAACATTCTTTACCTTAATAAACCAAAACATGATATGTCTGCCACATTGCACAGCAAAGCCGCTGGATGGTTTCCATTTGTGGTAACGCAATTTCAAGTCCTTACTTATTGTGTCTCCTGATCTTATGTCCGTGTTCACTAACCAAACATCTGTCACATTGCACAGCAAAGCTGCTGGATGGTTTCCATTTGTGGTAATGCAATTTCAAGTCCTTACTTATTGTGTCTCCTTCTGATCTTATGTCCGTGTTCACTAACCAAACATTTTTTAGCTTTGCTGCTGCTGCTATTGTATAGTGCTTGAGCTTGCTGATGTTCAAACAAAAACTTTTCCATGTCTCGCTTGGTGTGTTATACTATCATCATGGTCCTTTATTGGTTGCAGTTCACTGAAGAGTTTGATTTTGAAGCCATGAATGAGAAGTTTAAAAAGGATGAAGTATGGGACTGTCTTGGAAAAGCAAAGCAACTAACAAAGGGCACAGATGAAAATCCAAATGATCGAAGCTGGGGAAACAAAGAGTTTGGTGGCCTGGTTTCTACTATTGATGCCAAGGTTACTTTGCAAGTTTTGAATTAGATCTTTTTTGTATTCAGTATTCAAATAACATGTGGTATATTTGATTGTCTCACCCTTATAATGGTTACTGTTTATGCAGCCTGCATATAATAAGGACAATTTCTTTGACAATATTTCTTGCAATTCACTCAACCGAGGTGGGAATGGGCAGAACCGATTTGCAGAGAGAATGAAACATGATACTGAGGTTTGCATATCTCTTAAGGATTCTGAAACATGATGTTTGTTGAAAACTTGATGTGTTGGATATTTTAGTGATCGTTTCTGGTGAATTTTCTCTTCAGACCTTTGGTATTTTTCGGCAGAATCCTAATCTTAGTTATGGTGGGTTTGGCACTGGACGTGGCAATAACTATCATCGAGGACACAGTTGGGGAAGGGGATATGGCCGTGGGCATGGTGGAAGGGGGCGTGGGAACATTACCTTCTGATCCTGTGTTAATCTCATTAACCTTCCAAAGTCCATTACCTTGTGTATCTCAGATTATCTATTCTGACCTCCTCAACCTAGAAGTCAGTGAATATCATCCTTGTCTAGGATTTCATTTTTAGATTCCTGATGGGAACGGTTGGATGTTGATAGTTATGGCAAGTTCATGCTTTTATCTTATGAGCTGGCCTCCCATGTTTACTGCTGTGAAAACTTTTTAGGGATCTAATTCACACCCCAGTTGCCTTTTTAGGTTACTCCTGATTTGTTAATAGACTTGAGTTTATATAGTTCATTGTGTTGCATTGTTTGTTGTACCATTGTTGGCAAACTTGCGTTGTTGTAGCATCATAGAAATACTGCCCGTGGAGAAAAGGCTGCTTGATGCATGACAAAGTTCTTGTTCATGGGTCTAGTGCATGAAAGTTACAGATGAATGCAATTATGAAATAGGTATGGCAATAGGTTAAGCAGACACTCATTGTCAACAACTTGAGACCAAAACGATGTTGTTTTAGTTCTTTAGATTTCTAAATTTACAAATCAAAATGACGTTGTTTTGATTAATTATATAAAAATGACATCGTTTTGGCAATTAGAGAGATTAGACTTCTTGAATTTTAGGATTGAAATTTTAGCCGGCTTTTCAAGTTTTAGTTTGATCAATTTAAACCTGGTTTGTTAACTTTAAATTGGGTTTGATTAGTTGTCAAGCCTATTGTGAACAATTAGATCAGTTTTCATATTAATGTTCCAATTAGAAATTGGTAAATTGAGTTCTTAAAAATTTGATAGATTTGAGTGCGACCATTGATTTGTTCTATCAAGTAAACAAAAGAGGGGACAAAAAAAGAGGAATAATCTTTGATAATTGAATAGAATACGTTGTATGCCAGAGTTGACTCTTTATGTTGATATGCCTTGAGGTATTATCCTTGTCGCTTAATCGAACAAAGGAAGTGTGTGCTATGCCATTTTTACTGTATGAAAGTAGTTTGTGTCTTTTTTCTGTTATCTCAGTGCCTCCGGTAGGCTTGTGGGGCTTCCCCTTATCCAAATACTTAACTATCCACTTTCCAATCTAAATCTAAACGCCAGGAATATACCAACTTCATGTTATCTGCCTCTTTCTGAAGTAGGTGGTGTTAATTGGAGTTAATTTGTAGAGCAAACTGAGCATGGATTTTGCGGTCTCGCTCTACCTGTCTCTTCTTGATTGTGAAGATGGTTGAGCCAAGAGTTGTAGCTGTAGCTGCGAGGCCTAGAATTCCTGAACCAGAGTACACCCCGTTCCTTACTAGATAGCACTTGTGGTCCAACCACTCCCTTCCATAGGATTGTCTTTTGCTCATGCTCGTGGCCGAACTTAACAAAATCAGTGCCAGCGCAAAGCTGATCCTGCAGCACAGCAACTACAGAAATTTTATCTTATATTTTAATTGACACCCACACCGACGTGCTTTTTAGTTTTTAATGCTTCTTCTCTTTCCTTTCCGGTTTTAAACTAATCTTCCTAGTTCCTACGGACTGAAATCTCAGTGCAGTTGCGCTTTTTGTAGCAGATGCATATTAAAATCATCCTAGTTGCCAACTTGTGGCCAATCACTAGGACCTACCAAGCTTTGTCTATTCGGATGATAGTTCACTTAATGCAATGCCATCTCAGTGGGGATGAGAAATGTATGGACCGACGATTTCATCCGCTATAATTAGTGAGACATTTAATGAGAAAAGTCAAAATGCTCAAAGTCAGTTTGCACCTAATGAGATTTCACACTTCTGTCTGGAAGTGCATGTTTTAGTGATACTTAGAGCAGTAGATATGAAGATAGAATATGACTGATCGCCTACCAGGACAGAACCAGAAGAGCTATGGTCATTGTTGTCCTTTTGGCCTTGCAACCATTTCTGCTATCCCCTGGCAGGAATTTTCCGCAAGTTAACAAGTTTCCGACGATTTGGGCAGCAATCAGACACACCAATGCTGCAATTCCAAAGTGAAACGCATCACTTTCAGGCACATAACACAGTTTTCCATCCAACCTGACATCTTCCTTCTACAAGACAACACCCACCCAGTGTCCAATGAACAAACTAAGAAGGAAATGGAGGAAACTTTATAGTGAAAGCACTAACCTTGGCTTTCTTGGCCTCGGCGATGATACATAAAACAAAGAAGGCAAGGCTCAGGAAGATGGCGGCCGTGAAGAGTAGCAAGAACCCATGTCGAGGCTTCTCCATGGTGAGGTTGGGAGGGCCGAATTATGCCCTTATACCAGAAACCTTTGGCGAAGATAGGAAGAGAATAGGCAGAGAATTATGAGAACAGGGTTTAGAGTTTACTCAAGGAGTGCAAAGATGTGGCATATATTGTTCGTCCTCTCCATGATCCTTTATTGGTAGCCTTCTCGTGTGGTTGTTGAAGCCCTCTTTCAAAGCCGTCTTTCATTGCTTTGAAGGAGAGACAACATTCTCTCTACCTGCCTGTAGACGGCTCTTAGAATATACATCAAGCTCTTTTGATCTGTCCACTGTTTCTTCGGTTACATGGACTTGGTCAACCGCTTCATCATTAGTAGTGAGAGAAGCTGATAATACAAGAAAAGGTTAGAGATTAAGTTTTCTTCTCTGTTTCTAGGAGGACTAAACTGGTAATAAAATATGAATAGCTGTTTAGGGATTGAGGATTGATAATTGATAGTTGATTAGGGATCATAAATCACGCTATTAGGAAAGGAGAATTTGGCTCAGTCCATTCGGTGGAGGTTGTAGGTGGAAAACTTGCTTACAACTCATGCTTGGGGTGTCTTGGGAGATTAAGTCAATCCTTGAGATGAACAAGGTATGCTTACGTGACTTTTAAGGAAGATACCTAGAAATAAGGTTATTAAGGTCAAGCTCAGTAGACAACTGTAAATTTGTACGTATATTGACTTTAATGCAAATGGAAAGGAATTCTTACAGAAGTGGGGGAGAAGATTTTCCTACATAAATCATCCAGTAATTGTGAAATAGAAAGAAGACGATGGGATTAATTATATTTCAATCATATTAGCCAAGTGATGCTTTGCAAGAGAGATTTCTTAGCATGCTATGTTTACAATTGACATGAAGCCGTTAAACTTATTACTTCCCAAATCATTTATTAATTATCCAAATTGTGGATTAAGTATTTGTGGTCCATCTAATTAGTTCTACCTGCTAAATGTGGAATTTTCTCTTGGAAGGCAACGAATTTTCATTCCAAAGAGTTTGTTGACAAAGTATTGGCGATATAGTCATTTCATTTGTCTTGGTATGTAGGAGCAACGATGTTGACATGTGTAAGGGAGACTTTGTTGACAGAGTATTAGCGGTATAGTCATTTCATTTGTCTCGGTATTTAGGAGCAAAGATGTTTACATTCTCGTGACTGTGTTTGGACGAAAAGTATTTGTAATGTTTTGTCTACTTTTAGACCTCGTTTTAACCAGTTTGCAAATTAACTTGTTATAACCTTCGATAAAATATACTAACGATAATTTTCTCATAAAAGTGTAAATATTTAGAATTCAAGGGCCATCATAAAATTAACTTCTTTTTATCAAGGGTGGTACAAATTGAATGATAAAATACAAATTCCGCAAATTTCTTCAAAGAAAACAATTGGTAAGAAAAAAAGTGGAAAAAATGTCCTAAGTCATCTGAAGAAGATACCATGATTGTTTAGCGTATATAATTAAGCTCTCATATTATCAAAAGAACTCAGAAAGGCACTTGTGCAAGCCCTTCTCTCGTCACAAGAAATACAAATAAAAAGAAAATTCACAATTTATACACTCTACCATGATGCCATAGTTTACAAGATAACTTTTTTTTTACACTGTTACACACTATCTTCAACATCAGCAATACACCACTTCACATTCGACCTTAACACCAACCTAAATATATCTATTCATCACTAACTTGCAACACATATGATGACAAAACACAATACACTACTTTCAATCACGTTACCAATTTCTTATCCACATAATTAAATTCATCAAATTATCTTATTTGACGAAATCAAATTCAAGCAATCCTTACTACATTTGATCTTCTTTGCTACGTTGATAGAATAACTTTGCACTAACAACCTTAGATGAGGATTAAAAAATTCTATTAATAGAGGATATATCCTCTAGCCGCAAAACATGGACCGACTCATTTATTTCTTCCTTATTGCTTCCCTCTCCATCTCTACTATCCGACTTGCACTTAGTCACCATACTGCACACAAACTCTGGGTTGGATTAGGAAGACACTTCATGCAACAATTGTGATGTCCCAATACCCCCAGGGAGGATACGAGAGTCCCACTTCGAACTCACAAACAGAAACAAATAACAGACTAATGCGGAAGCATTTCAAAACATACTAAACATTCATTACATATATTTTCAGAAACTGAAGCAAACATACATTACAAATCATTCCAAACTTGTTCAAAACATACATACATTATATCACATTAACATAATACAAATTTGTTCCAAAAACCGAAACCAGCTTCAAATATGGTTATTACAA
>JANJEY010000001.1:26904116-26921270 GCA_024703695.1 Erythroxylum cataractarum | reverse complement strand
CTCTTTTCCCTAATCCAATTACAACAATTAATCACCATCCCAATGCTAAATCTCCTGGAAATATGGTCATATTGTTGTCTACTATCGTTTTTGGTATTTTGAATCTTGAAATTATTCCCATAAACCTTCTATTAATCATCAAAATATTCTTATAGCCTTCACTGCATTGAGCATTCAAAATCCTCTTGATAATTCCCTATTTACCTCAAGCATTAATACTGAATGGTTACCTGATATTGGTGCTACCACTCGCATGCCCCCAAGCCATTAACTTGTGGAATCTGAAACATCGTATAATGGTCCAAATCAAATGATTTTCGATAATGGTCACACACTTTCTATCTCCTTTACTAGTAATTTTACTCTTTCTACTCCATATCATCCACTTTATTATACTGATATTTTAGTTGTTGCTTAACTAAATACAAATTTGATTTATATGACCAAATTTGCCAAATATAATTCTTATCTTATTAAATTTTGAACACTTTGGCTATATTGTAAAGGATCTCATCACCAAGACACCACTCTTTGTTGGCTTCATCCACAACAATCTCTATCTTATGAAGATTTCTTTGAATTTGAGAAATTATGTTTCCCTCACTGTCACTCTTGCTCAATCTAATGTTTGACATTAGTATCTTAGTCGAAGATTTGTTTTGAATTTTACAAATCATGTTTCCCTCATTGTCACTCCTACTTCATCTAACATTTGGCATTAGTATCTTGTTCATCCTTGTTTTGCAACACTTTCTCGGTTGTCATATCTTTTTTTCTTCCAAATTCATTGTAAAAAATAATTGCATGTCTTACTATAATTCCATTTTCGTTATCTTCTCATGTTTCCATTAGTCTTTTACAACTTATTTACTATGACATTTAAGGACCGTCTTCCTTCCTCTCTATTTCTGGTTTTCATTGGTTTATCATTTTTATTGACGATTTCAGTTGTTATATGTAGATATTTCCTTTAACTTACAAATTTTAGGCTCTCTCTCACTTTTAGTCTTTTAAAACCATAGTTAAAAATGTTTTTCCCACCATTATCAAATTGTTTTCATGCGATGGAGCTCCTTAACTCATCAAAGGTGCCTTTGCTCAATTTCTCACTTCTTATGGCTTTACATATCCTATCTCCTACCTTAGTACTCCTTCACAAAATGGCCTTATTAAAGGAAAAAATTCGTCATATTACTAGCACTGATCTTACTTTCCTTATTCATACTCTCTTCCTAAAACCTTTTGGTATGATGCTTTTCTATTGTTGTTTATTTTATAAATCTTTTACCTATCCCTGTTCTTAACTATAATTCCCCTCAAGTGTTTTATGTTAGATATACCTTTTGATTCTATTTTATAGTTCTTTAAGTACAAGAACCAGATATATCAAATACAATCAGAAACTAACAAGAGTTGGCAAATTTTATTAACATTAATTAGTGTTGTATGTAAGATTCGAAAATAACTTTGTTATTAGTTAGGGGATAAGATTGTATACCACTGAACCTCTATAGACTCCTCATTTAAAATTTTTTTTCTGGTTTATTGTTATTGTTGTTGTGTTGTAGATAGGCATCTGAATATGAAAGTCATCTTTATTAATTTTTATTTTATTTTACAGTGATTAATGTCATAGATAATTTCGCCTACAAAAACTAAAACACCTACAAATCATCCCCCTAGCTCAACTTAATATCTTGGACAATTTACAATAATAAACAAGGTTCTTAGTCGATAAAAATGGAGATATGCACTCAATATATTTTTGTTTATATACAGTGTAGTACTTATTTTGTTGCTTTTAATGTAGATATGTACGCAATAAGTAATTACATATAATAAAGAAGAATGCATACTAGCTTATAAGTATACTCACCAAAAAAGACCCACAAGTCTGTTCCTAAGCATTCTTATGCATATAAAAATGTAAACTTGCTTATATATAATCTCACACCTCTAGAACATGCAAACTTGCTCAGAAGTAGTCTATTGTTTGTAAAGATGCAAAATTACTCCTTAAGTTTCTTGTGCTTATAAAGATGCCTAACTACTTATGCATAATTTTAAGTCTTCATAAAGACGCATACTCACTCGAACTCCTATAAAGCACATACTTACTAATACACAAGGTTGCTTATACACAGTTGCACACCATAAAAATGCAAGCATACATTCTTGTGCTCGATAAGAAAAACACATAAACTAGTGATATCATGCTTAAAATGACACAAATGTGAAAAAAAAACATTGCCTTGTGCTCATGTAGTCTTAAATTTGACAAGATGCAGTGTTGCAGTCTTGTTCTCGATAAGATACATGCATATTAGCTTATTCTTGTTAAAATGTATACATACAATCTCATAATCAACAAGGTGTAGATGTACATACTAGCAATATTGTGTTTCAAAAAATTAAAAATTGCAAATATATGATCTCAAATTCAACAAAATATAGAACTACAAATACTTAGTATTGCACTCAATAAGAAACAGTTATGTAATCTAGCATTTAATAAGAGAAAAATAGTTAGACTAGTGATCTCAAGCTCAATAGGACACAAATTAGTAATCTCATACCCAATAAGACATATAATCACAATTTTTCAATTGATAATATGTTGAGTCATAATATTGCATTGGAGTCTCACACTCAAGCTTTTGGATTGATTGCATAGTCCATTTGGAAGGAAATAAACTTGAGTAGATTTGAAGCTAAGAGCAAAGCTTTGGATGCAATAATCACTGAAGTTATTAATGGATTCAAGGAGCTAATTGTTCTCAACGACTTAGATCTAACTTACATCTCACCTTATATTCTCTGAACATCGAGCACATGTATTTATTTTAATATCTGGTTGTTGGTAAACCTACAAATGTTGCTTTAATGCATGTTATCAGGTATACCCATGATCAACCTTTTGCTTTGTAACATAATTCTTTATTAATACCATTTTTCCCTTTTAAAAAAATGAAGAAGACATAGGTATATAATCTTGTGTTCAACAAAGCACATGTTTGCATTCAACCTCATGCTTGATAAGTCACAAAATCTTGTTTTTATAAGGGTTAGACTCATAGACATGTAATCTTGCTTTTGATAAAGATGCATGAATATCATCTCATGGTCGATAAGATGTAGGCATATAGTCCATAGCTCAACAAGATATAGACGTGTAACATTATGACCAAGCAGATGTATACATATAAACTAGCAGTCTCACACCTAATAAAATAAAAAACTATAGACATTTTGTCTTGCAAGTGATAGGACACATGCTTGCATTCTCCCACTTAATAAAGCACTTGCATATAGGCTTGCACTTTATAAGACTCAAACATGAAAACTAGCGATTTCACACTTAAAAAGATGTAGAAGTACATATATACGATCATGTGCTGTAGATAAGCATTGAAATATTCTCGTGCTTAATAATGTGTAGACATATGGTCTTTCACTTGGCAATATGTAATCATACAGATTAATGATCTCACAATCAATATACATAGAGCTATAAATATGTTGGCTCGCTTCTTGCACTTAACAAGACGTATACAAATATTTTTGAATTTGATAATGTAATGTATAACATGAGTCTAGTTATGCACCCAGGATCAAATGTGAAAGTGAACAAACAAAGAAAACATAAGAAATACCTATTTTTCTTTCCATAACTTTAAACAAGCTTTTCAATGTCGAAACTTTCGAACTTTCTTGACAACCTTTACAAAAGTTGATCAACCAGATGTCGGTATATCTTTTTGTGACTTTCTTAATGCATAAATCTGTTAATGGATCAAAGAATTTGAACATTCACGACTTAAGCAGAAGTAGGAGACCTTCCTCTAGATCACAGGCCCAATGCATGTTCGACTTATACTAATTAGGCTTCATTTTCTTCACTAAACTTTAGCCCATTAAACCGGATCCTTTATTGAGTTACTTTATTTTATTTTAATCAGATCAAATTCTATTCGCTTAACCATAAATTTATTAAAATCTTACAATTTATAATTAGTTATTATTCAATTTTAGGAAAATTACTAACACTCTGCCTGTGGACAATATTTAATTATAATAGATGTAACAATTATAAAATCGATAAAAAAATGTTTAAGCCAAATCAATGTATAGGTCGACCAAGTTTAAAAATCATTTGAATCAAAGATAATGAAAGTCCATTATTATGTATAATAATTAGAAAATATCAAATGCATATGTCATGTGTGACACAGATCCAATACAATCATAAATATCTAATACCTTACTAACATGAATGAGAAAATGGAGTATGACAAACTAGGATGATATTTATATGATTTAAAATGTATCATCTTTCCGTTTGTAGGTCTAAATTTTTATGAACTTTATACTAAAAAACATTAGAAAAATTTGTTTTCTCTCACTGAATGTTAAACTACATTAAAGAGTCCTTATAGGATTAAATGCTTACATCCCCCTATATCATGTCAAAATCAATGGACTTATCAGTCTGTATATATATGTCCAATGGCCTTCAAAATGCTTAAGATTGATACAAATCTTAAGACTTTCACATGTATTATTGCAACATATAACAACATGTATGATTGAGAGCAAAATGATGATCATTTGTATTGATAAAACATTGATACACTCATATTTTCATATATCTTTAGAACTTAATTTAGAGTCATTTACGTTCATTTTATGTTCATCTATAGTTGGTTTATCATGTTTTAGCATTATTCGAGGTTCGTTGATGTAAAATGCATAAATGAAACAAATAGACTCGAATTGCATTGTTTTTAGGTTTCTAGCATACTTGACCTTTAGTCATTATGAGATTTTTATCTCGAGATTGGTTTAGCCAAAAATTCTGAAATTTCATACTTCAATTTTTGACTCATTGATGGATTTTTTGTTACCAATTTTAGATTTTTTTGAGCTGGAATTTAAGAGAAATAGATTCTCAAAAGTTGTGTCAGATTTTGGATTGCCAAAATAACATATCGATGATGTTTTAATCATAACTTTTGACTCAGATGGTGAAATTCAGTAATTCAAGTCTCATAGTGAAGCTAACTTAAAGATAAAGATACTGATAAAATTTGAGCCCCTAAATTGTCACTGTTTATTTTTTATGCACTGTCGAAATTGATCTTAAAAAATTGGAGTTGTTTTGAAAAATTGGCCTATGCTCTATAGCTCCCATTTCAACAGCACAGGCTCACTCCAACGCTCCTCTCATTGACACATGCAGCTGTCATCACTTATAAAAACCATGGCCCCCATCCATCAAAGAACCACTCAGCTATCTTCCACTAACATAGCCTCATTTCACTCTCCATACCTCCAGCACGCAAGACAACCCTCCACTCACGCCACTTACATACAACAGCCCCCACAAGCTTGCTGCCTCCATTCCATTCACATGCAATAGCCCCCACACATCATTATTTCACGCACATAACTCCAACAAGATCAGTAGCCTTCATCACCACTTCACCACGCTGTAGCCATTCTCCATTCTCTTCTAACACAATAGATCCACCAACTTCACGCCTCCATGCCATCCACCATAAGACAACACTTCTTCCACTCACAAACAACGCTGCCTCATTCACACAAGCACCTCTAACATGCAGTCCACCCACAAACTCCAACAAGACACATAGCCTTCGTACTTTATTCATTCAACTTACGAATGTAGCTGCCTCCACCAAGAAGCCTCTACACCACTCACACGCAAACACCCTCTATCGAAACAATCCACTACACTCACCAACGCCTATACATGCAACCAACCAAGGATTCACGCCATTCACTCCAACCATATCACGTAGCTCAGTCTTCATGTTGGGCACCATTTTCGGAACCCAACCTCGAATCATTAACGTGAACTTAAACCTATGAAAATTCCTTAAACGACACCGATTCATCTTCTTGCTTTGATACCATGAATATTGGATCCCGCTTGAGTCCGGAATCCAACGCTTGTGAAATCATGAAACGTGATCTTCTTCATTTCTCCTTAGATTTTTTTTCCACACTCTTCGAAAACATAAAACATGTATGTCTTACCCTGTAGGGTTAATTCATTTAACCCTTAAAAAGCATGAGCGGATTTCCTTATAGAGTTACTTCAAAGTACTTTCAATAGCCATCGTCGATTCCTCATCATCCTCATAACATCTCAAGCCACAAAGGGCGAACTCACACAGAGGAATCATAAGAATCACTATTACCTTCTTCAAAATGGTATGCGCCCACACCAAGCCAAACGTCAACAAAAGTATTCATCTCACTTACTTCAGAACAGATTTTGGAACATCTCAAAAAGGAATTTCAAAAAGGAATTCTTCATAATATTTGTTCCTCTTTTCATTAATCTTCTAATGACACCAATAATATTCGATTTGGTTTAGAACTCTAAAAGTTATGGCTCAAACACTTTCGGACTATTACTAAACCGAGACTGTGCACTATACCCAACTTCACTCCAGAAAATGAAAGTCTTAAGGACCGAATTAAAATTCAATTCCTTGGGATGAATTGTAGATTCATGTCACTAATTTATTTAGAAACAAGAACCACCTCATTCGGAGCTCTATAGCTCAAGATATTGCCAAAATATTAAAGCATATTCAGAAACATATCTAACTTACACTCTTTTAACCTATCCTCTCACTTTAATTCAATCAATATTTTTCAAATTAATATAAAAGCCTACAAAATTTTATTTAGAGGTAAAGGAATGTCTTAGAAATCTAAAGCTTCAAAAACTGGGTCAATCAGAGGTCGGACTAAAAAGTTATAAGTAAAAGAATGGAAGAGAGTCGGGTTGCCCTCGCAACGGGCGTAAGGACGTTGTGACTCATTTTTTTTCCGACTACCTAAATTCTAAACTCTATACCTTTTGACTCAGAATTTCAAAATTTAAAAATTTGGTATCAATGGAAATTTAAAAGGAAGCTCTACAATATCCATGAAGTACTTAAAAACTAATTTGGCCTCTAAGGAAGTCAAAATCCACCTCAAAGTGGCTGCCTGGAAAAAGTCATACTAAACAGTAACAGAACTTCTAAGCACCATAACTTTCTACTCCATTGTCCAAAAATGTCATACTTTATATCAATTGAAAGATAAAAATATAAAATACCACCTTCATGAAGACCTTATGAACAATTTATACCTTTATGAGGGTCAAAATTGTACTCAAAGTTTCTATCCCAAAATTTGCCATCCTAGACAATACACAAACTTCAAAATTTCATATCTTTCAACTCTCACATCCAAAAATCGCATACTTTATAGCATTGGAAAGCTATAAAGACAAAATGCAACTTTCATGAAGGCAACTTTGGCTAATTCTACCTATATTATTCCAGATTTTCCATGGAAGTCAGAACACATTTTACCTTCATGCGAAACTTGGAATTTATTCCAACTTTACTTCCTCTATTACAACATCATTTAAAACAATTCAACTTCCAATTGGAATTCATCCAACACTCAACCTCAATTTCAATTCGTATGACTTCTCATGTTCAATCACATCTTTTCATTCACCACAAATCCTATCTTGTTTTTCCATAATTCACTTATATATGAATAACAACAATTCATATTCAAAGTTCATCAACTCAACCCATATCATCCATACACAATTCATATGCTATTAACATCATAAGATAAAATGTTTACAAACGTTAATGGCATTCTGAGCCATATTACATCATTTCACAAAATCCCCAAAATACAACAAAAGATATAAAATCTTATAATTCCCAACATAGGTTTAAAGTCTTGTTTATACATCAATCCAACTTAAAATACAAAATATGCATAATCAAACAATTGCCTTGACTTTCTTTCATCCGATCTCTTTCTCATCCCCTAGAGATGGGAATGAGAGGGGGTGAGCTTGACGCTCATGGATAATAAGTTTATAATCAAGAAATAAACACAAACCGTTGAAGTATTTATTTCTATTGTAAAGTTCAAATTGAAATCCATGTCATGTATTTTCAAACTTCACAACTTATCAAGAAATTCATAAACATCATAAATCATGATTCAATGCATCATCACATTAAACACATTTGATGAAATTCATCATCCAAGGATAGCACACAAATTACATCATACTTAACATGTCAAAATGAAAATGCACAATCAAATGGCTCGAGGGTTCCGTGGAACAAAATGGAGAAATCGAAGTTTTTACCGTGAACGAAATGAGTCCACTTTTTGAGTCTCGTGGGTCACAAGCGGGCAGCTGGAAGAAGGCTTTACGTCGACGTGCACATGACTATGAAACGGTTCCTCTCTAGCCCAAACACAATCAAATCTCATGCTTAATTCAATTGTTCACAATTTCATATTCTCATGCTTTTTCTTCTTTCCATTCAATCAAAATGCCATGGTACAAGGCATAGCATAAACATGCCCACACTTCAATTTTCATCACAATGTCATACACCAATATACATAACATAACATAACAACATATCATAGCAATTCACAACTTATCAATTCAAACTTATACATACACACATATAAGTAAATTCTCAAATCAATCAAAACAATAAAGTAACATTTGATTGAAAATCCTTTTATTTTCTTGATTTGGAAAGAAACCTTAGTAGCTCATTACTCAAATTATAAACATGAAACCCACCTTGAAATTCCTTGCTTAATACTTGTTCAAAAAGCCTCTACTCTTGCTCCTTTTTGCCTTTCTTACTTTCATTCACAATGGCAAAATTCCCAAATAAATAGGAATTCAAATTGGACAACCCATAACACATAATCACAAAATTGATCTTAGAAAACTTAAACTCGTATATTTCTCAAGCTATCTAAACCAAAACCTTTCACAAATCCAACAAATCAAACCCATTCTTACCTTGATCCTTCACCAAAAGAAGGGTTTCTAAGCTTGGATGGAACTTCTCATCATCCTCTTCCTTTTTCCCTCTTGAATCAACTCAAAATCCATCTTGAAAGCTTAGAAAAATCAAAACCCTAACTTTTTCTTCTTTCTTTTTTATCTCTTTCCTCGATCGAACTCTCTCCTCTCTTCTTTCTTTTCGTTGTTCTTTCTTTCTAATTTTCTTGCTTTCTTCTTCCTTAAGAAGCAAGACTATCTTCTAATTACAAAAATGCCATTAATGAATGAGCAAAGTCCAATATACCCTTTTATGTAAGCCTTGTAACTTAAATAGCTTAAGTGTTCTTCCCAAAATGCCCTCATCCATATCTTACCACTTTAATTCAATTGAACCATATGATAAAATCCTACAAACATCAACATAATAATTAACTCCAAATCAAAAAAATTAATTTAGCAAAACCTCAAAATTCCTTTAAGTCATGCTTAACTCCAACCAAAAACAAGATCTTTTTCTAATCATGTAATTGAAGGAATTTGCTAACACTTACTTCTAGAAAAATGTTCTTCATTGTCTTAATTTTCCAAAGACATCAAAATAATTCAATTTGATTCAACATTCCAAAAATTATACCCCAAATATTTTCGGGCTGTTCTTATACTAAAACATTATCCTGCGCTTGACTTCCATCCAAAAATTGATACTCTTAGAGGCTGAATTAAAACTCAATTTCATTGGACAATTTGTATCCTTATCTCTCTAGTTTAATCCAAATCAATAATCATCTTATTTGGATGACTAGAGAAAAAGTTATGGCCAAAACACTTTCAGACTGTTACTAAACCAAGACTGTACACTATACCCAATTTCACTCTAGAAATTTAAAGTCTTAGGGACTGAATTGAAATTCGAGTCCTTAAGATAACTTGTATATCCATGTCTCTAGTTTGTTTTGTAATAAGAATCAACCAAATTAGATCTCAACAGATCGAGATATTGCCAAAATACTAAAGCATGTTCAGAAAAATATCCCACTCATACTCTTTTAACCGATCCCCTCACTTTGATTCAATCCATCTTTTTCAAATTAATATCGAAACCTACAAAATTTTATTGAGAGGTAGAGGAATGTCTTAGGAATCCATTTCTTTAAAAGTTAGGTCAATCAGAGGTCGGACAAAAAAGTTATAAGCAAAAGAGTAGAAAGAGGTCGGGTCAATGGTGGGAAAAAGGGTCGCGTCACCCTCGCGACGAGGTCGTGAGGCGACACGCTTGCCCTTGCGAGCGTGCTCGAAGACGCGGCATTGCACTCACAACGCATCATCCTCGCGAGCTCATGGGTGCGTGGCATCGCACTCGCGACGTGTGCGACCTCCTGGTTTTTTTTTCCTCTGACTACCTAACTTCCAAAATTCGTATCGTTTGACCCAAAACTTCAAAATTTGCAAATTTGGTATCAATGGAAAGCTAAAAGAAAGCTCTAAAACTTTAATGAGAACTCGAAGATAAATTATACCTCTATAAGGGTCAAAATTCTATTTCAATGTGACTGTCCGAAATTTGTCATCCCAAACAGCATCTCAAACTTTAAAGCATCATACTTCCAACTCCAAGGTCCAAAAATTTCATACTATATACCATTGGAAAGCTAAAAAGATAAGCTACAACTTTTGTGAAGACAACTTTATCAAAATCTCTCTAGATCAACATAGAAAAATCACGGAAGTTTTAGATCGAAAAATCTAACTCTCCACTATTCATTCTCAGAATTTTCAGACTTCCAAATTTTCGAAAACCAACATTTCAACTTTTTATTCTAATCATTTCCACTCCATTTCTACCAACTTGATCATCATAAATTTCATAGTACCCTTAAACATATAAGTTTACTCAAAACTCTCATAATCATCAAAAACCAAAATCGATTTTTCACTCTTCATCAACTTACTACATTCACCTACCTAAATCTTGTATATCATTTCAAATTCAAGAATTTTCCTTTTTCTTTGCACATGAATAAATCACCACCAATTCTTCATTTAATTTCATTTGATAATTCTAATTTTCAAGAAAAGTTCGGGGTCCAACACTCATAATCCTAGGAGAAACAAACATCTAATGAGAGAACACAAGAGAATGACACAAAGAGCCAGAAGCAAGATGACTTCCAAAGATCCATAAAGAGAAAACCAGAAAAAAAAAAAAGAAAGGTAAGGATCCTACAAACTTCCCTCCTAATTAATTAATGACTATTCTAGTACATACCACTAAGGGCATCAATTTCCTCAATAAATTAGCAGCAGTTAGAGATCTCAGATACTAAGCACATTTTGTTTGTATTTTTAGGAACTAAATTAAAGTTGGAAAATGTCTCAAGGCTTAAAGTTTTGGGTATTCATTGGTCAATCCTAATGAATCACCAAACATCATTCAGGCTATATAATAGTGGCTTTTGATCAAAGAGAAGTGCTGGTCAAGCTAGTAGACTCTACTGACAAAATGATTCACCTTGAAGCATTTCTGAATTGAATTAATTAGAGAATATAAGTGACATTTATGTATGCTTTAAATTTTAACTTTTAAAAGAACCACCTATAGAGAAATTTGACACAAACACAACCTTTAGTCTAAGGACCATGGCTATTACTGAAGGAATCAATATTGTTCTCAATAGGGATGAGATTGAAGGATATATAAGGCCTAGATCATGTAACTCAGAGCTTAAAGATTGTGTTTAAAATATTGAAGTGGTAGATCTAAAAATATGGGGTTGGATCTACTTTTACAAAAACAAACAAAAAATTGGATGCTTATGAAGAAATTAGACTGAGCCCTAGTAAATGAGGACTGGATGGAGGCATTCTTAGAGAGTAAGACAACTTTTAAAGGGACCACATCAAATGGAACCTAAAAGGAGACCAAAACATCAAATTCTTCAATAACTCAATTAAAGCCAAAAACTCTACAAATGTAATTTACTCCCTAAAAAAGACTAATGGTCTCAGAATCAACATAAAACAAGAGCTTAAGGAGGAAATTTTAAAATATTTTCAAGTTTCTCTTGGGAAAAAAAGCTCCCTGTAGCTCCATAGTCCTTTTTCTCAAGTCCTTCATGTACAGTCTAATGGGAGAATACATGAAAACCTTCCTATACAACCCTATATCCTTATAAGAAGTGGAAACAACTATTTCTTAACAAAACCCTTATAAGGAACTAAGATCTGATGGGTTCAATGGGTTCTTCTTCTATATGACATGCCACTAATTAAATAGTTATAGAGGCAATCCAGAAGTTCTTTGCTAGATGAAAGCTACTAAAGGAACTTAATAAGACTCATCTGTATATCATCCTTAAGAAACAAAACCCAAAAACTATGGAACGCTAAAGGCTAATTGCATGTTACAGCTTTATATACAAAACTATCTCTAAAATACTAACATCTAGATTAGAAAAAGTTCTGTACAACATAATAAGTGAACCACAAGGAGCTTTCTTAGAAGGTAGACTTATTGGGATTAACCTCATATTGGCATAAGAACTCTTTAAGGACTATGCTAGGAAAGGGCTTCAAAATTTTGTGCTATAAAGGTGGATTTTAATAAGGCCTTTGATACAATTAGTTAGGAATTTATAACATAGCTTTTCCAAGCCTTTGATTTCCCAAACCAGTTCAGCAAGTGGATTGAAGAATGTATAACCTTAACCTTGTACAACATCTTATTGAATGTAGAACGCATTAACATCCTTATAGGAAAAAGGCAAGGGGAATCCCTATCCCCTTACCTCTTCATACTAAAAATGGAGGCTTTATCCAAATTATTGAACTATAATATAGCACTAAACCGCAGGTTTAAATACCACAATAAATGCAAAGATTTGAATTTAACTAATTTTTCTTTTACAAATGATCTCCTAATTTTTTATAAGGCTAATGAAAACTCCATATGTATGGTCTCCATAACTCACTGACCTTTTAGGATTGGAAATTAGCCATAAAAAAGCCTATTCATCCTCTCCTTAAATTCTATGGCACATATAGAATGATTATCAAGAATTATTGGCTTCCAAGTAAACAACCCCCCATCTCCTACTTAGGACTGCCTATAACCACCAAAAAGTTAAGATGTGGGGATTGCATCCTATTAATAGAGAAAATTAAAAAAAAGGCTCAATCATTAGACACACAAAGACCTTTCACAAGTGGAAGGCTCACACTGATAAAATTTTTCCTCAACTCGTTCAACATCTTCTAGTTAACCCACTTTACACTCTCCAAAGGCATTATAAAATCTATATAAAGAACCTTGAGATCCTTTTTATGATGAGGAAGGAAGGTAGGGAAAGTGTTGGCAAAAGTTAAATGGGAAGAAGTGCATAGACCTAAGGAGGAGGGAGATCTAGGAATAACTAGGGCTGGTTCCACAAACAAAAAGATTTAATCATTGAAAGGATATGAAAGTTGCTTGAAGGGAATGAGCAATTATAGTAAAAACATATTATTACCTATGTGCTTAATAACAAAATCATTTGGGAATTGGATAAAATCGACACTAGCTCATTGTTCATGTCACAACTAATGAAACTCAAAGAAGCCTTAAGGAGCCAAATCCAATGTATAATAGGGAATGTGGAAAAGGCCTCGCTATACTTTGACAATTAGAGTAAAGAAGGCCCACTATTCTTCTCCAAAAATAGAAATCTCATGTTAACAACTTTCCCTATAACAGCTAAAGTTAAAGATTGGATTGTGGTCAACAATTGGGGAAATTACCCACCAATATTAGCACCCATAATTCCAAACTACAATCTGCTGAAGGGGATGGAGGATAGATACACTTAGCTTAGACACCCTACTAGAAAATTCACAAATCACTCTTCTTAGAAGATATTAACGAAAATAGGGGACAAGGTGAATTGGTATCAACTAGTCTAGAACAAAACTTTGCTTCTCAAGGTAGCTTTCCTACTTTGGTTAGCAATTAAAAATAGCTTGAACATTAAAGATATAATTATGTTCTTAAACATCCCAAAAACCTGTAAATTCTGTAAAACATATAGGGAAACAATCTATAATACTTTCATTGAATGTCGCTACAGCATTCGGGTTTGGGGCAGAATCCAAGACAAAATAAACATACAAAAAAATTTCTACTAACCACCAATTGTGATCTAATGGCTTCATAGTGATAAAAACATAAGAATGGAAGTACGTAATATTATTTTAATATTCCTAAGCACTTGCATGTACAAATTTTAGTTTAAAAGAAATAACAAATGTTTCAGGAAAATTGAAAGTACAAAAGAAAACTTAATTGAAGAAATCATTTAATGGTGTAGAGAACAACTTTCCTTAGGTGGAGGAACCAACCCCAAACATTCTTGATCATAGAAGAAGTACGCTAGCAAATTACAAATCAAGTTGCTAAATAGGGAGACACATTGTTGAATAGTTAACCCTAATCAAATAGTAAAGTAAGAGCATGTTTTGTGAGATTCAATAGTTGAGAGGATTGTAAATGATAGTTAATTGTTTTTCACTTCTTTTGAAAATTAATTTTTTAACTTTATAAAAAAGAACAAAAGAAGATCAAGGTTTATCAAGGTTATTTTATATTTTATATTATTAACTGTAATTTCACTTTATTAATTAGCAATCTCAAAGGCTCACTATTTTTAACAATTTCATATTAATTTATAACAAAAGTCTTTTCATTCATCAAGAGGTGTTAAAGCTTTTGCTTTTAAAAGAAAAGTCTCTTGATCATTTGAACACTCTTTAAGAAACATTTCGGGAAGTGCTTAAAATCATAATTATATTCAGAACCATATATGAGCATTTAAAATTGTTAAAATCATGTTTTGGGGCATTAATTAACCTATATAAGTTAGTGGTTGATAAAAATAGGTTAAAATTGTTAAATTTGATGTACTAAAAGTTTGTAGTAACATTGGTTTATATATTGGTCGATTGATATGTCATTAATTGACCTTGATCAATTAATACGTCTAAGATCAATTAATATGTCTAATGGTTGACCAATGCCATAACAGCTCATGAATTTATGCATTTAATATATATTGGACAATCAATATGCTATATTGGTCAACTAATGCTACACAACTAACTATCATAATAGTTAATTCTTGCCTCTAACGATTAGTAGGGATCTTGAAATCTTGTAAATACACTTTCATTGGTTCTTGAATGAAGAAGCACTTGAGTGCCCTTTATAAATATTTCTAAGTATTTTTCCAATCATTTGAGCATGAATTGCCTCAATTTGAGTGAGTGACCCTTTTTGATATTATCAAAGTGATAAAGTGAACTATTTTAAGTTATAAGTTTCTACTAGAGTTCTTGTTTATTGTATTGGGGGGAGATTGTAAAAGGATTCCTCTTTGTCGAGAAAAGATTGTACAAAGGTTGTTTTTTGCTTTGAAGAAGAATTATAGTAGCATTCTAAAAAGAATTTTAGGAATGGACATAGACAAGGGTTATTTTTCAATCTACTATAAATTGATTTCCCTTCTCTTCCTTATCCTTTTTTACTTATTATTCAATTATTTTATTGATTTATATTGAACAATTTCTTTATTCTTTATATATACATGTCTATATATTAAGTGTTATTAAATTAAGTTTATTAGTTAAAAAATTAATTAAATTTTGTTAAATTTTGAAAAACACCTAATTCACCACTCTTGAGTGCCTTTGGGGACTAGCAAGTGGTATCAAAGTTGGTCTAGTAAACTAGTATTTGCTAACGACATTATATAGTGAAAATCTTAATAGCATATTTAGGAATATCATCATCATCATCATTCAACCAAAAGGAACAAAACATTATTAAAGCTCCCATTTTTTTATGGAAATGATTATATATATTGGAAAAATAAGATACAATTTTAATTATTAGCTACGAGTATTGAATTATAGGAAATAATTTCAAGTGTTCCCTTTACTTACAAAAATTGTAGATAACAAAAAGGTATCCAAATTTAAAAAAATGAACATTAAGAAATTAATTTCTTTAAATATAAGGCCATACATGTCTTATTTTACACATTAGAAAGAAATAAGTTTAATAGGGTCTCTATATGTAAAACGACTCATCAAATTTGTCAACTTTAAAAATTACAAATGAGGAAATAAATCAAGTAACGGAAAGCAAAGTGAGCATATTAATACATTAATATGAATTGTTCAAATGAACCATAATGAAAGAATATTTAGTATGTACACTATATTTATTAATATTACTAATACTTTCAATTTGGAAAGACCTATAGTGTTGCTAAAATGGCAAAAAAAAACTTGCTTAGCTTACTTTCAAAGACATAGGAAGCTAAAGTAATAGTCATATTAGAAGCTAAGGATCTAATAAGACTACTATTGAAGCAACTTATTAGATCGCTTCTCATGTACAAAATGAGACCCTAAGAGATACAAGAAGAGACAATGCCTCTAAAAAAAGGGACTTAGCATTCAAAGTCTCAAGGAAGGAAATAAGTGAAGAAGAGATATATAAAAATGGAAGTGATGATGAAGATCTCACCATTATCACTAGGAAATTCAAGAAGTTTTTAAAGAGAAATAAATTTTCCAAAAAAGGACTTCGTGGAAGACAAAGGTGATTCAATGCTTAAATTAACTAACATTATTCATTTTGAATAGAAAAAATCTAGTCATATGAAGTCACAATGCCCTCTACTTAAACATAATTACTAGTATAAAAGAAACAATAAAAAAGAGAAGGACATAAATAAGAAGAAAGCATTTAAAACCTCAATTTGGGATGAGACAAATGAATCCAAAATAACTAATAAAAAAGAGAAATAGTTTATATGTGTTTTCAACTATGATGATGATGAGACAATATCCAACTCGAATTTGTGTAATAATGATTTGATGTAGCACCCCACTCCCGTAAGACCTGAACTCGACATCGATGGGTAATGACCGAATCCATGCCCCACGAGGGAAGCATGTTTGGAAACTCACTTAGTAAAAAAATCAGTATAATTTTTTTATACCACAATCAAACATATTATGCCGAAGTCAATCATCACATAGGGCTCACTTTATTACATAAACATTTTTAATAGCCATATGGGCCCTTTCACAAAAATAATACACTTAAGTCATTTCCGAATACCAATTTTTGCAAAAAGTTGTGGAATAAACAATTCAATACAAAAAAGAGAAATGCAATGCAGACGCGATGTAGCGCCCCCTTACCGTAGAGTATACACCGGGACGCCCGTAGGTCGTACCGATGC
>JANJEY010000001.1:26806804-26820213 GCA_024703695.1 Erythroxylum cataractarum | reverse complement strand
ACTGCAAGTAATGATTTCTTAAAAGGTTTGAAATCTACAGTTTCTCCAAATATAGCATGCTTTGTTTTTCCGCTCCAATAACTAGTGCATCTGAAAGATGACTCATAATTTCATCTTTCTGTTTGTGTTCATTATCACATATTATGTGAGATGCAGTAGCATTAGAAGCATATAGTCTTTGAAGTCTCGGAATTAGCGAGAAATAGTACATCCACTTTTAGGTTTTTGTTTCATTGAATGCTTTCTAGGCTTGAACCTTGGTTGACTACAAAATTGCACTTTTGTAATTCTACATCATCTCCCCAATACAACATACATCTCAATTTGCAACAATCAATCTTATTAATAGGCAAAGCAAGACTCCTAATAAGTTTCTTCATATTATAAAAACTATCAACCATTGTATGATTAGGAGGCAATGATTTATTATACCACTCAAGAATTTATCAAAACTATGGTTTGAGATATGCCCTTCAGATTTTATGTTCAATATTCGAGCAATTGAAGACAACTAAGTCACTGTTTCATAATTTGGCCACAACTCTTGTTCTGTTGACTGTAGTAGGTCAGAAAATTGTTTTGCATGTGGATTAGGTTCTTTTTCAAGATTTTTCATATTTTCCTCAAAGATATTACCACTTGCATTATAAACTATTTGCATGTACGAATTTTTAGTTGCATCCACATAATTTGTTCTAAATGGAATCCCATTTCAAACTCATTGAAGTTGATAGACGATTCTGCTTGATTAACCCTTGAGGTGCTACAAATGCCGGGTTCCTTATGTCATGTCCACTCAAATTAATTAGGGACAAACCCTTTTCATAGCAAATGCCCATTAACTTCATCAATAGGAAGGAAACATTTGTGTTTGCACTTTTTACATGGACATCTAATCTTTGGCCCATCCATATATGCAAGTTGAGAATATGCATAATGAATAAAAGCTTCAACTCCAACAACAAATTTAGGATTAATGTAACCATCAGGTGTTAATTATCTATATATCCAAGATCTATCAACATAACTCATTTATGCACAACTGTTAATTTAAAACAGTGAATCATGTGTTAGTATCATTCATGTTTGCCAAATATTGCTTCATATCTAAGATAAGACTTGTGAATCAAGACAACAAATTCTCATTGTCACTCCTAAGTTCCTTGTATTTTTCACTTATAAGCCTTACAGTAGCAATCATCACAGGTTATGGGTTAAGGTTTATGGGTTCAAATCTAAAAAATAAACTTATCCTGAAGGCCGAACATATTGTTTGTAATCATATATGTTATAATCATCACAAGTTATGGGTTAAGGTTTATAGGTTAAATATTTACTCATGCCAAATATAATAAGCATTCATAAAAATATAAATACTTATTTTAATAAATTGTTTTAACATATAGTTAGTTTTTAAAAGATGCGTGTAAAGATTTTTGACATGAAAAATAAAGAGAAGCTAATCACGACGAAATAAGAATCAATAAAATAATGGATTGACATATTAAGGTAATTGGAACTAATATAAGTCAAACTCATTTTATATTATTTCAATGAAAATCGAAGTTTATACCACAAACAAGGTTCATATCGTACAAGCCATATCAATTAAAAATGCAAGAAGTTTAGATGGGAAGTTCATATCGCAAACATATACCCAAATTAAACCAAGTTCACAAAAATGTTGTAAAAAACAAAATCACTTACCTCAATCGACACGTAGAATGATCTTCCTAAAATAATTGAAGGAAGATGATGATGACAGAACTAGAATGAAAAATATAGAAACTAATACAAATGTCATTAAAATGTGTGAAAATTCATTGTTGACATTGTCACACCATATAAGAAAATGAATATCATTTGAATACCTACAAAAACTTTTCTTCAATCTCCTTCAAAATATAAATACTGGCAACAAATGAGTTCCTACAATCAAGAACAAATTCCTTAACAGTTTATAAAGAAGGATATATTAAAACAATTTCCATGAAATATTATAATCAATCAAGGTCATTAGCTATACAGAAATAATTCAACCATCAAGTGTTATCCTCAATAATTTGCATAATTATAAGTCTCCTCTATAATAAGATCATAAATTAATACTAAGGAGTTCTTGTTTTAATTTAAAAATGGTGATGTCACATTTTATGAAGACCCTATTGAAAATTTGGCAAAATTTTCCCTATAAAATGGACATCCCCTTTTTGAAAGAACGGTTCCCTTGTAATAAAAATACACTTCTATATCGACCAATAACCACAACTCAAATTGAGTCTCCAAACTATATGTCTATTTTCAATTCAGTCCACATTTACATCGCAAAATCTATAATAATCCAATTCACAATTTTAATATGGCAACCCTTTATTTTATGCTATTTACTTCTCATTCCTTACTCATTTTGCATGTTATTCCCTATAGGGAAATCAAAGATTTGTAACTAACAATTTACAAAAAAAAAACTTAAAATGTAATTAGGACAATATTGAAATTAAAAGGCCTAAAGAAATATGTAGGGAACAAAGATAAAAAGTCTCCAAGAAAAATCGAGAATTGAACTATTATAATGCGTAGAGAGGCATATAAGATTTCAAAATAATAAAAAATCATAAATTTAAGCGATATATAAGACACAGAACAAAAATTATAAGACAAAAAACCATCTATGACATAAGACTAACACTAAAAAGGCCTAAAGAAGTATTCAGGATTAGGAAATAAAAATTTAATAAGAGAAAATTAAAATTTAAATCCTAAAGAAATATTTAGATTTTTATATAAATATTGAAGGTCCTAAAGTGGTTTATGAGAATTATTAAATACAAACCTAGAGAGGTATTTAGAGTTTTTGGAAAAATTTAAAGATCCTAAATAAGCTTTTAAGAATTAACAATTACAAAACTAGTGAGATATCTAGGTTTTAGACAAAATTGATAGAACCTAGAGAAAAGAAAAGTTACTCCTGCATTTCAGTTATATATTTAAAATTTTCATTAAGAACTAATCTCAATATCATCAAGAAAAAAACAAATATTCATACACAACGTAATATCACACATAATTAAATAACACAACAACAATATAGAAAAAAAAAGTTTATGGACCTTGAACCAAACTATAATGGTTAGGGATTTTGCATCAACAATCATTGTTAGTTTATGATTTAATTAAGCTATGGAGAACATCTTACTTATAATAAATATATATATAAATAAAGTACATAGTAAATAAGAAAATGGCAACACTCTAAAGAAAAAAGATTTTGAAATCGTAAGGGATTTACATAAACAACTTATGACAATTAATGGTTCAGTCATACTATGAAAATCTATTTGATAGTCTAAAGTTAGAATAAGCACTTGCTAGAAGCAACATTTACGTGTAAGACTATATTATCATATTCAAATATTTAGCGAATCCAACTCATCAAGTTGGTATATCTAATGCTTTTCTTACTTACCACCATCTTCCCTACAACAAAAAAACAAACCAAATATAAACAAAGAGAAAATGAAGAAAGTATCCCTTACTTTTTCCTTAACCTACAAATATAAGTATAATGCACCAAAAGAAAATCAATACAAGATCTTGTTCCTAAATAACATTATTATTAAAAAATAAAAGCTTCCTATAACTATTTTAGTATAGCATATTAAACAAGAAGAACAATAAAGCTCAAACATACAAAAACATAAAGCAAGTGGACAAACAAAAGGTAAGAACAAAGAAAGCTAGAGTATTATAGGTTGTTGAAGAGAAAGAAAAAAAGTTGGTTTACTAAGGAGGTGTTGCCAAGAGATAACGACAACTTGTAATTAGAGGAGTGTTAGTTTTGAATTCAAAAGATGAAAAGATATTAGTCTACTTGAGAAGTGGATACATAAGGGTGCAAAAAATCCAAGTCCATTTTTACTTTTGAGCCCAAACACAAAGATTAAGGAGATAAAGCAATATAAGATAGTAAGGTGAAATTGTCCTTTAGCAAAAAATCAGTGAGCTATAGATTTGATGATAGTGAGTCAGTTTTAACTATTGATCTAAGAAGAGTCTCTAAGATCCCTTCTATAATCAATATTCCTAGTGAAGACCTACCTAGGCATCGAACATCCAGTATCCTATCTTCGAGCCTTTAAGGTGTCGATTACAATAAAATTGTGCCACAATTAGTTTACAAAAATAGTAACCAATAATCTCCCCCAACATCTCCAAGTTTTTCTTTAATAGTAAAATATATGAACAATAATTTTATGTGTTAAAGAAAGAAATTGAGGTTAATAAAAAATATTTGTATAGCGATTTCTATTCTTTTGAAAACAAAGAAACGAGGTTATGGCTTTTTAGCCACTTTTATAAACAAAGAAAACAAATCTAGGAGAAATATTATGAGTTTGTCAATAAATATAGAGTGCACATCTTGTTATTCGATTGGTTTGAGATATATGCCCATGAAAACAACATAGATTATCCTTTTAGAGCCACTAATAAAAACAATAAAATAAAGGTATAAGAAACTAAAATATATGCAACCAGAAAGCTCTCCTTTTTTCGAGATTAGGATTCCTTATAAACAGAATGTAGTTATAACATCCCCTTTGACTATCAAGAATGAAAGTAAAAATATGAACCCAAAAGACATTAAACACATCATATGTCTAAACAATTACACTAATAGTTATCTGCATATGATAAGAGGAAAAATGTTTAGGATAGCAAAATCACTAGAAAACCATACTGTGATAACTGAGAAGATGCTATAAAAACCACAATATTCAAGTTATACAAAGTGTCCAATAGCAACTCAAACTAGTCTAGAAAGAAAAGCAAAAAAAATTCTTAAATGAATTAAAAACTAGTGAAATAGGATCAATGAAACATCGTCTATGATTCTCCAAAATCTTCAATTTCTTAAAATTTGAATACCATCCAAACATGGAATAAAGTTAGGGTCAAATTAGTAGCTCTCAATTAGTCAATATGATTAAGTAAAATAGAAATAGTGATTTTGGCCCCCAAACGTAAACTTTGAGACCTACTGGTAAGACCTTGTAAGACTCCTCATACATTTCATCAAACACTTGGTATACTAAACAATTTCAACCTTAAATAATAACAAACACTGCCAGAGACGCAACAGCTCCACTGAGAATAGGGAGATGATAGATGACGAAGTGACAGCTGGAGGAGGAAGAAGGAGGAAACAGGCACGACAGGATAGGGCGAGAAGCGAGTTCGAGTAGCATTTTAAGTTAACCAAAATGATGTCATTTGGTTTTAAACCAAACGACGTCGTTTTGGTTAACTTAAAGACATTATGTTTTAGTGCCAAAACGATGTTGTTTGGTTTAAAACCAAACGGCATTGTTTTGGTTAACTTAAACCGTTATGCTTCAGTACCAAAATGATGTCGTTTGGTTTAAAATAAAACAAAGTCATTTTGGTTAACTTAAAGAGTTATGTTTTAGTGCCAAAACAACATCGTTTTGGTTAACTGAAAACGTTCTGCTTCAGTACCAAAACGACATCATTTGGTTTTAAACCAAACGACATCGTCTTGGTTTACTTATTAATGTTCTGCTTCACTACCAAAATGACGTTGTTTGGTTTTAAACGAAACGACATCGTTCTGGTACACTAAAAAATGTTATACTTCAGTATCAAAATGACGTCGTTTGATTGTTAAACCAAACGAGGTCGTCTTAGTCTATTTAACAATGTTTTGCTTCAATACCAAAACAACATCGTTTGGTTTTAAACCAAACGACATCGTTCTGGCACACTAAAAATTTTCTCCCTTCAAGAACAAAGCGACACTTTTTTTCTTCAAACCAAAACGACGTCATTTTGTTACAATTAAAAACGTTCAAGCTTTCAGTAGGGAAGATGACACTTTTACTGGTGAAATTGCTGACGAAAAATTTCATCACCAAACTACAATTTTATTATTCTCGCCTTTTTCATTTTTCAGACAACTTTTTCGACCAATATAATATATCCTTTAGTAATTAACAACGGATTCTTTATCGTCGGTAATATTCCGTTGCTATTTAAGACTTTTCTTGTAGTGGATGCTTAATTTTTTGATAATCAAATTTCTACCTCAGTATTTAGAGCCTTCAAGCTATAAGTTTATAGCTTTTGGAAATTTAAGAACTGTTAACCTTTTAAAAATTAGTGTTAAGATATACAACCGAAAATTTCAATAATTTAGAGCTAATGACACTACAAAAGATGAGCTTATTAGCGACGAATTCAATCATCGCTAAATATTAAAAAATCGTGTCAAATTGTAATTTGCGACAAAAAAATCATCGCCCTGATGGTAGCTAAATCTAGGTAACAAAATAATATCTATAACGTTTTTGTGAAATCGTTGTAGAAAGGTTTTGGATACACAATATATTCGTCAGTAAAACATATAACCAATGAAAACCAAAAACGTTGTACATAGGAATTTCTGACATATATGTTTCGTAGAGAAAAGATTTTACCTATGAAACTGTAGTTGTACGTAAATATTTTCACCTACGATTTTGTTTTTGTAGAAGAATAGTTTTAGCTACTAATTGTTTGTTGCAAGTAAATGTTTTTAGAGACTTTCTTCAAAGTATAGGAAATAACTTTTTGTAACGAATTTGTTTTAGTAGCTAATACTTTTTTATGACAAACATTTATTTTAAATGTAAATTTTATTATAATTGTTAAAAACAAATTTAATTTAATTTATTACAAATTTTAAGACAATTTGAAATATGAAATTGTTACAATTTATAATTAATGTTGGTGACGTATTTTTAAATAATAATAAATTGAAATAAAATAAACATTAAAAATAGAATGCATTCTATAAAAATAAAATAATTACAAGTTAATTACAGAATTTGTGCAAAATTTATAAACAAACTAAGACTCCTCATCCTCACTACTACTGACATAGTTTGAGTGAATTAATTATTTGACCATCTTTTTAAGATTGTTGACTTCTTTTACATTATGATCTAACTTCTCTTATATACATTGTAACTTAGCCTTCGTTTACTAGTTCTCCTCTTGAAGCACCGTGACATATGCTAGTTGTGACGAAGATGCACTAACAGGCTTAGGGCCATACCCAAGACTTTTGATATATTCGGATCTTGTACCAAAAACATTGTTGCAAATGTCATTGACATTAGGCTGATTCCTCTGAGACAATGATGTCTGCAACAACCCCTACATCTTGTCCTACAATTTAACGTACAAAATTGAGTTAAGTAAAAAATTATTACTTAGTATTACATAAAAAATAAACTGTAATATTTAATTTTTTGTACATACATAATTACTTTGTGCTTCTTCAGACATCCAACTTTCACCTTCCTTATAGTGTGTTAGCTTGTACAGTGTGATCCTATCACACTCTTATCCTTGGAATTGAGTTTGGCTCTATTATATGAATTTAAAAAATTAGAAGATAATATAATTTATTGTATTAAGAAATTGAAAAATAAATTGAAAATATTACACTTACAAATTCTTGTTGAATGACAACAGATGATTTGGAGTCGGTGTTATGAGGAGTCTTCATTTTTTCTTTATTCACCTTGACTTTGTCACACTTTTCCTAAATTAAGAGAAGTAGTCATGAAATGTATAAACAAAAATAATAGAAGGAAATATGAAGAGAAATAAAACAAACCTGAACCTTTGCGGAGGTCCAATCATCACACATTTTAGTCTAATTTTCTGGACTCACCTATTCTAGAACATATGTCTTTGCCTCTTCATTGGAAACGAAAGACTAGTAATATTTATAAAGTCTATATCGATGATCCTTTGCCCTATGTTTCAGCTATGAACTAACACATCTTGAAACTTCAGACTTATCGATATCAAAAATATTGGGTTTCATCTACAAAAGAACACATATAAGTTAAGTTACTTTTTTTGGTAAGTAAAATCGCAATGCATTTAATCAAAAGAATTGAAATATTACAAAAACTTTGTCCAAAGCATTTTGGAGCAAATTGTCTTCCTTTAATTGCTGGCATGCTGAAGGCAAGGCAATTCATTCCTTACAACGACGCCCAACTCAATGGACAATTTTGTAGATTAAATCTTATCTAGAGGGCAACGTTGTATAGGATCAATGGTCACAGACAACTTGCTATTCAATTCAACATTGATCCATTGTAACTTAGCTCCCTTTGTGATACCCCTACCTCATTTTATAATGATATTAATGGAACTTGAAAACAAAAAAATCATAATAAGAAAAACACACTAAACATGTAAGAAGTAATTTCAACATTAATGTAAATATGTTTGGTTAACAATAACATACCTGAGGATCACTTAGCACTAACTGATGATGTTGGTGAAAGTTATTGCTTACTGTCTTCATTCGAAGATGCAATTGTTGGTTGTCAAACGATGGGGTCAGATTGAGTTGGTTGTTATGGGGGAGGAACTTCTTCGGACGTTGCCACCCTCTTTTCCTTGTTTGTACTAGGTGCCATTATACTGAACAACTAAAACGAAATATGAAGATAATGTTTAAGCTTAACTCAAACATCAATATTCCACATGAATATAAGGAGATTCGCAGTCAAATATTAAACATTCGATATAACATTCCGCACAAACATAAGTAAAACATTATATGCATCTAGTCATTGTAAATTAACATAAGTTAAACATCAACAACATAGGCAATTATGAACATAACATTTCAAACAATACAACCACTAAGAAGGAGGAACTTGAATGATTAGTCCTACAACCACTTCAAATAGTTGCTAGTTCTATAAGATTCAATCATTATAATGACTAGTTTTTAGGTATATTCAACTAGTCTTAATCGATTTCCAACAAAATACAAAAAGATGGTTTTTGTTGAATGTACCTGAAGATGGGACACAAATTTTTCGATTTTGGCTCCAATCAAATAGAGGAAGACAACAATTGAAAATAAAACCCCTATACACAATCACCAACTAAATACAAAATTTCTTCTTTATGGTACTATAAAAGCATTTTTAAATAAAAAAAAGGATGTTGAAGAATTTGATAAAGTATTCTAAAAGTGAAGAGATTTGTCACATACCAAACAATCATTTTAACCTATAGTATATAATATATGAATCAATAATTATTTAACTATTGAAAACATGAATCAAAGCAGTTTTTTCAGTGATATACTCATTTATCTTTCTAATTATAAATACATAAAAATATTTTAATAGAAGAACATTCAAGAGATGCATAAACTTACCATTCTAATCCTATTAAACCAAAAATCAAGAACCAATTAATCAAGCAAATCACTATTGAGTATTGACACTTTCCCTTACCTCACTTCACTTTCCAAACCCAAGAATATGTTGCTATAAACTTACGACACTTTTCACCCTTAAAACTCAAAGTTTTTGATTAATGTTTGGGTGTCTTCACTATGTGTGATTGTGTCACTCGTATCCCTTTTACCTTGTCCATTACCCAGGTTCCAAACTTGGTTTTTAACATAACAGAAAATATAACACTATAATTTAATTTTAAACATAACTGAACCTTGGTTCTCCAACATCACAAACTCAAAACACTATGAGGAATTTTGTCAAACACCTTATAGGCAAGTAATTTTCAACTCAAGAACATAAAAAAATAATGTGTTTTCCCTTCCTTCAATAACAATAACATAACTCTTGCTCCACTCAACCATTATCATCACCAACAAATGCAAACAAATCAACAACTAACTCAAAACATAACATAAAACCATCAGACCAATATCGAATTCAATGACACGTCTGAAAATCCAATCAATAGTACTCACTAAATGAAGACAGCAAGTGCACGAAGAAGATTCTTTGCTGTTGTCCAAGATAGAGGAGAAGATAGGGCACGGAGAAGACGTCAATTTTGAAAAAACGAAGGAGAGAAGGGGGCTTTGGTCTTCAGGGGGAAAGAAGAGAGGGAGCAAGTGTTTGTGTTTAAACAAATGGCAGGATGGTGTCATTTGTCGTCCCACAAACAATGTCATCCTAGTGTCTGTTTAATTTTTCTTATCCAGTACGTTTGGCGACGAATCTACATTTCATTGCCAAATGTAAAATGTTTGCTACGAAAATAAAATAGCCTCGCAAATTGTACAATATTTTACTATCAAATTGATAAATCATCGCTAATACTAAACCTTTTATCTTTTTCAGTGGTCAAAACTATCGTCACCTATCACTCCAATTCACTACCAATCATACCCAACGTCGCTAAAATCAAAAGCATTTTCTTTACATTCTTAAATTTCTTAATTGATTAACACCCGAGGGTTTTTGTGACGAAGTAAGTTTAGTTGCAAAAGATCATTTCCACGACCAACCACCACATTTAGCCGTAAAATGGTAGACAATTTGCTACCAAATTTCCACATCATCACCCAAAACCGAAACAATTTATTTACTTTCTTAATTTTCTTAATTGATTAATATATATATGAGGTATACCTATTACATCTTACAAAATGTTAAATTAATCTTCTCACTTATATATGCAATTGTTCTTCATTTGCTTAATTTTTGGGGATGACTAATCTTTAATTTTAATTTTTTAGAAATAATTTTCTAATTATATTACAATTTCTTATTAAATTATTATAATTTAGTTTTTCTAAATTATAATAATTAAATGTATATTTTTTAAAATACGTTTTTCAAAAATATAATAATTAAAATCTATAATTTTCTAAAAGTTGTAAGCCAATTATAGTTTATTTGAAGGATTAATTTGGAAATAGTTTTCAAATGAATAACTTAATTTTTAATTCAAATTATGTTTTATTTGGAATAGGAAAATCAATTTATTAAAATTATTTACGAACCCGCGAGCTTTTGCGAGAACCATGTATTGGTTGCTACATCTAACATTTGTCAACCAAATACAATAAATCGTAGCAAATTAATTAATAGTACTTCCAAACAACTATAGTAAACAAGAAACGACATTGTTTACCTAAACAAGAAAAACGACGTCTTTGTATTAGATTTTCAATGAAAACTACAATAAAAGGCTACTCCATTCTCGTTCAAGTTGTCAACATTTCTCAAAATCCTCTCTTCTGTTTGGGTTATGTATTGTGGTCATCACTGTCGAAGAACCATCATTAACTGAATCGATATTGTTCTTTTGTTCTATTTTCATTAATGAAGTTGTGCTAAGTTTAACTTATAACTTTAGGTGTTTATTATGAGTTCTTAATTATGCATTTGATATATGGGTTGTGTTTCGAAGATGATTTATTGTTTGTTTTTGTTATTTTTATATGGATTGGTTTCTTCTGAACGACCTTTAATGCTTCTCTCATCAAAGCTTTGTAACTATTTAATGAAAGGTCTTCAAGAGTATTTTAATTTTATTCATTTCCATTAATAATAATTAGGCACATTGAAGATGTATAAGTGCTAAACTAGACTACTTTCACTTGTCATTGAAATCGGAATTGAACATATCATCATTTTATTCTAAATCTGCATTTACAAAATATACCTCTTAATATTATTAATTAAGCAATGTCTCCCTTGGGAGGAATATGGCAAAATTGTCCCTACTGAAGAAATAAATAATGCAAAAAAATCTTCACTTTATGCACTAATGATTGTTTGCCTTCCATGGCCATTCTTCTGCTTCAAGGTGTTTAATATCATCCGAGCAATGTCACTTTTCGTATAATGTACATCTTATTTCCTTTTATGAAGCTATTATATATATTCACATATGATGGTATATACTAAATGTTGTTTTAAGCTTCCTTGAATCTAGAGCATGATATGTATTGTTGGGCCCTGAATTTTTTTATTTATTATTATTTATTTATTCGTTTACTTTTATTTATTCTCTATTTTGCTTTAATTGTTTTATTATATTTTTTTATAGTTGAGTCTCGGAATTAGCAAGGTTGAAATGGGAATTAGAAATTTGAAATTAGAATGAAGGGTTAGGATTAAGTTAGAATAATTTGTAGTAGGCTTGTAAGTGTAGAGCCATATAAGACAAAATAAGGGCAAAATGGAAAAGTCCTCGTAAGTGAAGGGCATTTTTGGGAGGAATAGGCTTTTGGTGGTTTAAATTAATGAATTAGAAAGAAGGAGAGAAGTGTCGTGTATGTTACAAAGGAGAAGAACAAAACGATACATAGAGAAGAAAGAAGTGAAGAATCGTGGAAGCTTAGAGGGAAGAATAAAGAAGAAGAAAAAGAAGAGAAATCCACTTGTTGGAGGTAAGTTACATCTTTGCTTATGTTAGATTCAAAAAGGGGATAAAATGGAGGTTAGGGTTTGTGTTGGGATTGAAGGAAGAAAGAAGAGAAAGGTGAAATCAAATGGATTTTGGGATTTCTAAGTTAAGGTTTTGGTTATTTTAGCATAGATGGCCTATGGGTAGGTTAGGTTTAAAGTTGATTTTATCTTTGTTTAATTCTTGAATGTTATGACTTTCTTTGGAATGTATTCATTGAATGAAAATTTTTCTAATTGAAGGGAACCAAGGAAACCTCACTCAAGAGAGAGAGGAAGGGCAATCTTGAACTTGGATTTTGACTTTTAGGTGGGTAATAAGTTTATGGTTGTTGTGTGATGGGTAACCCATTGATGTCTGTGATTTGTTTAAATTTACGTAAATGTTGAATTTCGGTGAATAATCGAGAATGTATATTGAAATGTGATATGTTACCTTTGAAATAAATGCAAAGTATGGAAATATGTGAAATTGATAAACGGAAAGAAGCATATGAATGCAATTTTGTGTTTGACTAATTGAGCATAGATTGTTTGTAATTGGGCAAGAGAGAAACTCATTTTGTTAGTCACGTGCACGTTGACCTATAGCCTTTTCCCGGCTGCCCGATTGAGGCTACGAGATCCTGAGAAATCGGACTCGTTTTGCTCACAGTGAAAACCGTTTTGTTTCATGGAAACTCTCTAGCCATTGATTGTGCATTTTTCCTTATGACTTGTTGAGTTGATGCATAATAAAGTGTTATTGTTGGTGGAATAATTTATGATGTACTTTATGCGATAAACTTGGTTTGTTTGTGACAAATTTTCCAATGAATTGGATTGCTTGGAATATGTGTATTTATGCGTGTTGTATGGCTCATTACCGATGGTTATAAACGTATTAGCCACTGAGCCGTATTGCTCACCTCATTGTCCCTCCTCAGGTGAAAATCGAGACAAGCGTCGAACCTTGCAAGGCATCGAAAAAACTCCAAGACTTTAGATAATTTTGTACTAAGTTAGTGACTAGTCCTGTTGGATCGCTTTACAAGCATATCAAACATTGAGCATCTCATGTATATTGTACCTTGTGCCTAGATCATGATGGATATGTTGAAATGTAACTAAAGCTATGCATGAACATTTATTATGATTGGA
>JANJEY010000001.1:26777698-26787836 GCA_024703695.1 Erythroxylum cataractarum | reverse complement strand
TTCCTTCACAGCGCCATAGTGAACCGTGCACTAGGATACCGATCCCATTACTCGCTATTAATAAAATGGTCTTATTTTGAAAAAAAACTAAAGATAAATCCCTGAAATCATTAATATGTAACTGAATTTATGATGAGATCATAATTGTGAGATTCAATTTACATTTATGTATTATTCATAAATGTTCCTAGTTTTAGTTTTATCGAGACGAGATATTGTTAAAACGGTAAAACTAGCACATACTATGTTTCTTTCTTATAAAGAAAGTAATTGATCCCATAACTTAAAGTATATAGATACTTAAACTAATATGCGAGTGATTACTAGAGAATAAGTCACTAAACTGACCCAACTATGAGAATCTCAAATAGAATATTACTTATGTGTCTGTGAATTTTCTCATAATGATGGTTGCATAATTAATCATTAGACTTAAGATTACCAAGGTATTTCAGGTAAGAATTACTGTATTTTGATACTACTTATGTATTGTCCTAGGATAATTCAGTCAGTAGTACGTAGATAAAGTATAAACTATATGGAGATAGTTGATTAAGTCAATCATCACTCCAAAGTAATTAGAGATAATATTCTATTGTTCTTGATTAGTAGTAATTTATGGAATTCTCTAGCTAGAGTGAATTGACATTTGAAAAGGCATTTTCAAATTTCAATTATAAATCAATTACTAATTAGCAAGAACGAATATGATTGGACCAAAAAGGTAGACACTATATCCATACTCTGTCTAATTGGAATATTGGATGATAAAAGGATTAAATTATATATCACAACCATGTTTGGACAAGTTAAGTCAAACCACTTTGACATTCCTAATATTTGAGTGGTTATGACATGTTACTAGACATCAATCCTAACCTATGATTATAAATTGTTTAATTGGAGAATAAAAGATAAATTAAAAGAGAAATTTAATGAGTCACACATTAAAGAGCAACTTGTGAAAAAATTAATTTAATTAAGTTGGACTTAATTATAAAGTTTGAGAAACTTTAGGGATCAAATATGAGATATTTGATTTTATTAAAATTAAGTTAATTATAACTAGAGTATGACTTTAATTATAATTAAAGAATTTAAATTTAATAAAATTACAAAAAATCAGCCCAATGAATTTTCTATTAATAGGAAGAAAAGATAAAGGAGCTAGCATCATACATTCTTCCTCTCAAAGTGTTAAGAAGTTGTTATGTGGATACCATTAGGGGCTGGACAAATGAACAACTCGTGGTTGACAAATCCTCGAGGCTTTCAAAGGATTTCAACAGGAACGTGAATAAGTTATGATTTCTTACAATTTGTATTTGTGTTTTATTCAAGTTAATCAATTATTGACATCCGATTGAAATCCATAAAAAACATTTTTCTACTACGCCTATGATTCTATCACAATTGGATTCCAACACCTTCAACTTTTTCTCTTATTCATATCATAGAAAAATAAATGGAGGCTCACTGGACCTTATCGTTTGTTTCAATTTGTGAGGTTGTGCTTATGTTGCTTCATCCCACATGATTATTTTACCAATCGGGCTAAATTGATAATATTGTTGGTAGAGGCCATATGTTGTAAATTGCTTGTGGGATTATTTACCATACTGTTTAAGCTCTGTTTGAAATTATAAGTTGGTTTTCTTTGTTGTATGTTATACTTGGATAGTTGTTTTTTGTGTTGTCTAGTTGCATCTATAAAATGCCTTTGTTTCACCATAACTGAGTTTAAACTGCCACTGGAACATTCTTCTATTACTTCTTTTGTAGTTCCATTTTCTAAAATTGTATGATTACATTAACAAATCGTGGAGTATGCTGGAAGATTGTAATTTTTCCTATTTATTTTCACTCTGCTTGTTACCATCCTCATCTTCAATGTGTAATTATAGCAAAGTAGACAATAGGCTACCAAAAAACACAACCAATTGTTCAAAAAATGTCGTTTACAGTTATTTTTGACTTTTCTGTTTTGTTGCATAAAGCTTTACCAATTTTTCGTAGTTGAAAATTGTAAGCAATGTTTTTAAAAATCACAAACAAAAAATATTAGCTAAAAACACTAAAAAATGTAGCTAAAAATCAAATATCAGTCGTGGTTGGCAGGAAAAAGTTGACTCCAAATTTGATTGACAAAGAAATAAATTGTAGCCAATAGTTTTTAGCTATGTTTTTTAACCTTCATATCTATATAGTATTTGTTATGTTTTCTTGTAACGTAACGATATGTTATTTGCTACATTTTATATATTGTAGTGAAATATTATTTGCTATATTTTTTATTATGTAGCGATATATTATTTTCTATGTTTTCAATAATGTAGCGACATGTTATTTGTTACATTTTTAATCCATGATATTAAACAATATGATTTATATATAATGTATCAACATGTTTTTTTATTATGAACAATTCTTATAGACAAGACAATAAATAAAGAGATCACTTTACAAATTTAATATGTCTAACATATTGACAAAGACGCTCAAGTTATAAAAATATTTGAGCATAAAATGAACGACTACCTAGTGTTGTCCAAGCCCATGAACTTATAATCGTACAAAAAGGTTAGTTAAAATCAACTAAAAATATTGTGAGAGTATTGATACACTAAGTATTTGGTTGTGGTTAAAGCAAATACTACATAACTTTACCATTTACAATATAATCATTCATCAATTGCACCATTCTATTATCCAAAAAAAATATTAAAATTAAATTATAGTACATATGGGATGTGATAAAATAAGTATCGGAGATAGAATTATATCCTTCTCTTTCCTCTTCATTGCCATTATAATTCGGGTGAAGTAACCTTTTCAATAACAAATCATACTTCGCTAATTTAGCTCGAGTTTCTTCTCCCCTGATTACTTCAGTCTATAATGCAACCTTAAGCTTTTTGTTTTTCTTTTGAAGTTGTTCGATGATTGTTTAATATGTTAAGGTTGAAATATTTTGATTAGGACCATAACTAAAGCCTTTCACATAATTAGAATGAGAACTAAATACTGTATCACAAATGTCTTCCGAATTAAGCTCATTCCCCTCAGACTTAGACTTCTTTAATAACTCTTGCATCTTATTATAAAATTAAAGAAAACCAATATTCAATCCACATAATACTACTTGCTACTATGTTAATAAATGAACAAAAATATTAATTGAACTTTTATGCTTACATAGTTGTTTTATGCTTTTTTTGACACTGATTCTTTACCTTCCTTATACTGAGTGTCTTTATATAGTGTGATCCTGTCATACTCTTTTCCATATAGTTCCTTCTCACTTTATTTTATGAGATGAAAATACAATACACAATAAATAATATAGTGTTTATTGATTTGAGTATAACTTGCAAAGATAAATCTTACATATTCATTTTAGAAAACTACAAATGACTTTGACCTTTGATTATAAGGTGTTTTCATTTTTGATCTACTAACTTTTGCTTTGTCACAATTTTCCTAAATAAAAAAAAACACAGCTTAGTTGTTAATCTTCTAACAAGATTAATGCAAGCGAACGTGAAGGCAAAGAAAACAAATATGAACTTTTAGGTAAGACTAATAGTTTATGAACATAAACTATTCCAATTTTGTTTAGAAATTTATTTAGGAACTTGGTTTCGTGCTTCAAATCATAAGGAAAAGATTTATAATACTCATGCAACCTGAAATGGTGATCCTTAGCCTTTTTTTTTTTAAAATAATGAAGTAATACCATTTAAAACATTTAAATTCTTAATATCCATAATATTGAATTTTTACTGTGAATAATAAGTAAAAATGATATTAATCTCAAAATCATTGAAACAATATTACATAAATTTAAATATTTTGTATAATTATTGGAACTTTTTCGAAAGAATTTTCAAGCAGTTGTCTTCCTTCAAGTCTTTAATATGTTTTGGCAAGGTAGTTCTATTCTTGCAATAATTCTTAACTCATTTGACACTTTCTTATCTACAAGATGACCTTGTTGAGTATCAATTTATATTGATAACTTGAAATTTATTGCAACATTCATTCATTGCAATTCACAACTTCTAGTTTTACCTCTATCTCTCTTTCTAGTACTAGCATTAGAAGCTGATAACAAATAAATAATGATGAGAAAATATTAGAATATATAAATATATATTTGAGTATAAGTCTAGTTAAAGGTATTTAAAATTAACAAACCTACACTAGTAGCTTCATTATTTTTAAGGCAGAATGAAGTTGTTAGGCATGACTTAAAGGCAGAATATTATTACTGCTATGTTGTGGATATGAACTAGAATAGGCTCTATTTCTATGAAAAAAAGAAAATGATAAGAAATATATGTATATGTATATATATATATATGTATATATATATTTCTTATCATTTTCTTTTTTTCATAGGAAATAGAGCCTATTCTAGTTATATATATATATATATATATATATATATTTCCTATAAAAAGAAAATGATAAGAAAAATATATATAAGAAATATACATATTTCTTATCATTATCTTTTTTTTTCATAGGATAGAATGTTATTGTTGGCTAGGATTAATCTGGTTGAAGTTACATTCCTTCATTTTATAATTTTTCATAATAGTCACCTTCTTCCCTTTGTTTCTACTAGGTCTTATTATGTTGGACATCTATAAGAAAAAAATAAATAAATGTTACTAACATTACAATAAGGCAATAGAAATAACACTTTTATGATACATTCAATCATTATAATCAAGATACGTTCAATCATTAATAGTAATCACATTAGTAAGATAAATGTTACTATCATTACAATAAAATAGTAAAAAAGAGCACTTTCGTGATACATTCAATCATCATAATCAAGATACATTCAATCATCCATACTAATTGCATTATTAAGATAAATATTACTAATATTATAATAAGAAAATAGAAAGAGCAATTTTATGATACATTTAATCATCATAATTGGTGAGATTTGGGTCTACGAGAAGAGAAGATGTTGACATATTACAGATATGTTTGCAAAACATCGAAATCCTTTCAAGGAAGTCATTAGAATTAATTAGGATTTTAGACAATATAAGATTTAGATAACATGTATATAGGAGATAAAAGTAGAAAGGGGCTAAATTGAAAGAGATTAATGGGTTTAAACTTTGGTATTTAGGGTATTCGAGGCAACAAAATGGGGTAGATATATTAGTTTTTAAGGAAATCATACATCATATTGTAGGGGTAAAGAAGAATAATAATAGGATTATGACTTTAAAGATTGTGGTGAAAGGTTTTATTTTCAATATGGTGTGTGCTTATACAGTCTAATTAGGGTTGGACAAACAACTTAAGCACCAATTCTGGGAAAGCTAAATGAGGTGATTCAGTAGATCTCCCTGAAGAGTGAGTTATTTGAGGAGGAGACTTTAATAGTCATAGAAGAGCAACCTTACATGGATATTCGTAGACTCATAGGGTTTTCAGGTATAGTGATAAGAACGATAATAGGATTGTTTTTTTTGGATTTCACAATAACGTTTGAATTGGTGATAGCTAACTCATTTTTTAAGAAAAACCAAGAGCACGTAATGACTTTTAAGAGCATAAACATGAAAATTCAAATTGACTACTTCCCTGTAAGGTAGAGCGATCGACCTAGTTGCAAGAATTGTAAGGTACTACCTAATTGTAGCTTGTCAACTTAACATAGATTGTTTGTTATAGATCTTATAACTAATAAAGAAAGATGAGAAGTCTTATAAGGTGTATCAGAGTTAGATGGTAGAACTAGAAAGGAGATATGGTGGAATAACTTAGGGATAAAGTAATACATATAGAAGAATAAAAATTGGAAGGAGATACTAACCATTTGTGGGAGAGAGTAGCAACTCTTTTAAAGAAAGTAACTAAAGTGATCTTTGGTGTTTCTAAAGGGCCTAGGGTTAGTAAGATGGAGTCTCAGTGATGGAATGAAGATGTGTAATAAAATGTTAGGATCAAGAAGATTACCTATAAAGCTCTATTAGATAACACCACATACGTAGATAGAGTAATTAATAGAGAAAGTTATAGAATGGAAAGAAAAAGGAAAAGAATATAGTCTTAGTAGCTAAAAGTAGAGCTTATGATAAATTATACCAATGTTTGGAAAATAAAGACAGAGAAAAGGATATATTTAAGTTAGCGAGAGCCAAGGAATAGAAAGTGAGAGACTTAAATCAAGTTTGTTATCTAAAAGATCAAGGGGTGCTTGTGGCAGAAAATTACATCAAAAGAAGATGACAGGGATGCTTCTATAGATTATTTAATGAAGCCATAAAGAACAATTTTTTTAGGTGATTTTAGCACATATGAGAGGTATCATAACTTTACTTTTTGTCGGTATATCATGAAGGAAGAAATTAAAAGAGCTTTGAGGGAGATAAAGAGTGGAAGGGCAGTAGGGCCTTATGAGATACTTATAGAGGTATATAAGAGCCTAGGCAAAGAGGGTCTTGCTTGGCTACTCAAGTTTTTAATGTGATCCTTAAATTTGCCAAAATTTTGAATAAATGGAGACTTAGTACGCTAAATTCTCTATACAAGAAGAAAAGGAAGCATCCAAATCTATAAAAACTATAGAGGCATTAAACTACTTAGTCACACCATGAAGTTATGAGATAAGGTGATTGAGAAGAGAGTGAGAAAGGACGCACCATCTTAAAGAAACAGTTTGGTTTCATGCCAAGAATGTCCATGGAAAAAGCTTTACATCTTCTTAGAAGATTAATGAAATATTACAAGGAGAGATATTATAACATACACATGATTTTTTTTTTGATTTAGAGAAGGCTTATGATAGGGTATTTAGGGAAATCTTTCGGAGGAGCTTAGAAGTTAGTGAAATCTTTATGACATGTGTAAGGGTTATTAGGGATATAAATGGAGGTGTAAAAACTAGAGTAAGGATAATAGGAGAAGATACAAAGTAGTTTTCTATCAATGTTAGCTTATACCAAAGCTTCTTATTAAGCCCCTTTTTGTTTATAGTAGTGATGAATGAGTTTAGTAAGAATAACCAAGCAAAAATGCTTGGTGTATGTTACTTTTTGATGAAATTGTTTTACTAAATGAGACAAAAGAAGGTGTCAATGTCAAGTTAGAACTTTAGAGGGATAGGTAAGAGTCAAAGTGTTTCAAATTAAGTAGGACTAAGATTGGGTACTTATAGTGTAACTTTTCAAGCCATAGAGTAGCTTTCTATATAGAGGTAAAGATTAGTTCAGAAGTTGTACCATATAAAATGTTTTTTAATTTTCTAAGATCTATCATCTAAATCAACGAAGAGATCAATGAGGACATTGTTAACCATATCAGATCAGGGTGGCTTAAATGGAGAAGTGCATCAGTAGTTATGTGACAAGAAGATACCATTCAAGCTCAAAGGTAAATTCTATCATTGCATAGTTATAAGTTAATAGTGGCAGAGATGATGATGCTTTGTTAAATGTGCAACATTATGAGAACATATAAGGTCAGGAAAAAAATGTTAAGAGACAAATTAAAGGTGCCTAATTTTAATGAAAAATTAAAAGAGACAAGGCATAGGTAGTTCGAGCATGTTAAGAGGAGACATCCTAATACTATAGTGAGAAGATGCGAGAAGATTATACTTAAGAAATATAAGAAGAAGAAAGGAAGGCTTAAGAAGAACTAGAGGGAGGTGATCAAGAATGATACATCTCTGTTGGAGCTTACCTCAAAGGTGGCCCATAATATAATACTTTGGTGCCTAGGATATAGGTAAATGATCTCACATAAAAACGTCTTTGTCTTTCTCATAGGTCTTTTAATCATTTTTCTTCGATTCTTATCTCTTGTATTTAGCCTTAACATTTAATATGTAGTATTTCCCTCTTAGTTATCTAGCCTAAGTATTTCCTGACTTAGCCTAAACATTTTCTCGTAATGAAATTTTTATTTTGTTATCTTGTCTTTTTTTTTCTTGTTTGTAAGTTTGTTTACTTATTTTATCTTTTATTTTTACTTTTTACCTTGTGTTATATTTATTGTATTATTTATTTTTATATTTTTATTGTACGTATTTATTTATATTTATATTATCATTATTATTTTTTATGTATATTATTATTATTATCATTTATTTTAATATGTATGTTTTATTAATTTTAGTTTATATTATATATATATATATATTCAACGAGTCTATCAGAAATAACATCTCTACTAGTTAGGGGTCCCCACATATCAGCAAGACTTCTATTGGGATATTATTGTTGTAGTTGTTGTAAGATAAATGTTACCAACATTACAATAAGACAATAGAAAGAGCACTTTTGTGATACATTCAATTATCATAATAGAGATACATTTAATCATTATAATTAAGATCTTCAAATTATTATCGTTAATAGCATTATGATTTGACTTTTTGTCACTATTATATTTGGCCAAAGTGTCGTCATTATCTTATAATTCATCCTCAATATAGTTTTCATCCCTTTCTATAACAAGACTACCCTGTACTTCGATTGCTTCTAGTATACTGGGATTAACATATCTCCTATAAAATGATGATATATCCTTATCTTCATTTTCAAGTGTTATATTATTCAATTGCTATTCAATCTTTTGGTATACTTAACCACCATCTTTACCCATTTGATCATTTTCTCTTTCATAAAAATTAAAAATATTTTGGCGTTAAAACTTTTGCACAACTTTCCAATTGTTGCCCAATACAATGTCATTGAGATAGAATACCTGTTTTTACTTGACTTGCAAGCACAAATGGTTAATTTTTACCATGTTTTACTAATATTGATGCTAGTGATATTGCCATTCACTTTCTGGTTAATCCGTTTGTCACCAAGATTAAACCATTTTCACTTAAATAGAACAATATTTTTATCCTTGATGTAATGTATCTCAAATATTTTAGAGATAACATCATAGAAGTCAATAAAATCATCCTTTTGTTATCCCTAGACTATAAATAAACAATTTTGGCTTCTAAGGTGACTTGTCACGCTCTTCTATGTGAAATCTAATTCCATTAACAATGCAACACATATATTTTTTGCACATATATAAGACTTGTATGCCGAAGCATATAATGTTATCATCATTTTTTGCTATTTACAGTTATGTAACCTTACCATTTGTACCAAAAAATTAAAAGTTAATGTTATAATCTCACTTAAAATATTCATTTTTCATAATATTACATGGTTAACTTACTCTTGTCTTAAAACAGGATGGGAACTTTATCTTATGCCTTTTTTCAACATTAACCTCATCTTTAGTACTAATCTCACCTTTGTGCTCTCTATTTAAAAACTAAATTGATGTAAGAACATAGAGATTGAATGCAAAAATTTTAATATGAAATAATGTAAGAGAAGTAATATGCATAGTCCATATATAAATCGACTTCCTCACAGTTGTTCAAAATGTACTAATGGACAATTTCAAGTTCATGTTTAGTTAACTCCACATATTTTTCTATTCCATGTGGCCTTAAGTTTTAGGAAAAAAACTAATATGCCACCATGTTGATCAAAATCAAAGTTACGTTCTTCTCTATTAAATCGTGCCTCCATGTCATGTAAGTACATATAATAAATTATCAATTTGAAACATAAGCCTCTGCATAGAGCCTTCAGGTAGAGCTCTATTGTGCACATAGTGCTTAAGAGAGCCTAAAAACCTAAAAAAAGTATAAAAGATTAGCATTTGTTACTAAATAATATTGGAAAAAAATGTAGAAGTGAATACAAATTACCTTTTAATTAGGAACATCCATCAAAATTGAACTAGTCCATGAAGTTTTACCTTTTATGGAAATGAATTACCAAATGCACTATTATATCAAAAAAGAAGGCAATAAAAGTAGTTTAGGCTTACAAAGAATCAAAGCTAATTCTTTTTCCATTTTTTCAATTACTCCTAGTTTTTGTGTCTTACAGCATAATTGATTAAAAAAAATCCCCCAGTTGTTCCTAAGTTATGGACACGTCCTTTAATAAACACCCACATATTCCAACAGGAAGTATGTAAGTATAAGTCGTGTACAAGTCGACTTGTTACAATGGATAAGTCGACTTACACGCATCCAGTACCGATAAGTCGACTTATGTATGGACGGTACTGTTTA
>JANJEY010000001.1:26765110-26776564 GCA_024703695.1 Erythroxylum cataractarum | reverse complement strand
TAAAACGCGCTAAAGGGGATTGCCTTTAGGGCACAAATAAACAGTACCGTCCATACATAAGTCAACTTATCGGTACTGGATGCGTGTAAGTCAACTTATCCATTGTAACAAGTCGACTTGTACACGACTTACACTTACAAAAACATCCTAAGTTTCTAATTGAATATTGTAGAGATATATTAAATCTTCAATTAATGGTTGTATTCATACATCGATATCTTACCTAGAACAGTAAACCTTAAAATAAGTGAAGTCAATAAGAAAAAGGGCTCATTCATACACTTCTATGGGAATAAATTGTATGGCACAAGAATTATTGCTGTGTTCTGTAAGAAATACTCATATTACCTAATGAATTAAATTCATCATAGGCAAACTCATGTTAAACATTACGATGATCCTTGACACACCATGGAAACTTCCCATCAAAGTCTTTCCATACCTTTGATTCTATTGGATGACATATAACATTATCATCAATGCGTTTCTTTTTATGCCACCTTTTATCTATGGCTATTTTTTTTATATATAAAAAGCCTTTGTAGTCGTGATTTAATAGGTAAGTATCTCAAGATTTTATGTGTTCTTTTTACTTTTCAATCACCCTTTTTCCACCTTAATCTACCACAAATAGGACATTATTAAAGATCTTTAAACTCCTTTCAAAAGATAACATAATTGTACTTACAAGTATGTATTGATATATATCTTAATCTAAGGTCCCTTAACAATTTTCATAGTAAGATTTGGGCAATTTGTGACCAATTATTAATGCATTATTAAGCAACTAAATTAATATGTGAAATAGGATAAGTGTTTACTACACATATTAGTAGGAAATTTTAAAAGTAACTATTTCACATATGACTTAAACACTAATCCTAGCTGAACTGGGATCAGTGTTTATATCTTATGCCAAAGGGCATCATCATAGGGGATGGAGTCATGAAGATCAATCAACTTTTTAGTAGTTAAATTCAAAACAAAGTTATGCTTATCCTATTTGCTAAATGTCTAGCTCACCACACTTCAGATTATTCTAAACCCTATCAGTTATGTCTAATACAAATTTATTTTTTGATTTTGTAACTCCTTTAATATTTCCAATAAATAAAAATAATTTTTTAGTTTAAGTTGAATCATTTAGACTAAGCACTAATAATCCTTATTTGGTACTTAAACCTAAAAAAAGTAGGGTTAGGGACATCTTTCTAATATGAAATTTTACTATGAAGCTAGTAATATGGATGTGTTTATCTAATAGATAGGCCTATATGCTTAGTCATCCTTGCAATTTTAAGGTGACTCTATGTACGAGTTATAAAGGTTTATAAGAGATATGATTGAATTCAAAGGAGATGATTTTGAACAATTGGTATGTGATATCCAAAAATGGGTTAATGCAACATAAACTTCATATATGTCACTCAATTCAAGAATAGAACCAAAATGGGAAAAAATGGAGGTAAGATGAGAGAGTGTGCACTATGCAAGCTAAAAAAGCAGCAATCTCTGCCTAGAACTGCATAAAAATATAATGAAGTTTTAATGGTAATGGTATAAGTCCTAATGCGAGGCCTTACATGTCAAACCAGATTAGGTTTTTCCCTCCTTAGTACTAAATTCTCTTTTTCCACCAACTTTTGAAATTTCTATTTTATTTATTGCTTGTTTTTCATTTTTATGTATGCATATAGTTGTTATGAATTCTAGTATGCATCATCTTAAACTCTTGTAAAAAGTTGAATTAGAGAAAGGGCTACCTATTAATAAAATGTGCAACAAACAATACAAGCACTTAAAAGCCATGATCAACTCAAATATGGAAAAGATATTGGAGCAACATACTCACTAAACAAGACAAGAATTATAAAAGTTGTAAATCACTCAGATGTTAATATTACACAAGTTTTTCTATTTGTAGCATGCTTATTGAGTAAGATGAGAACTTTACAACTTATAAACATCTGGATATAACATACATTTTGATAAAATACTCACATATATTAATTGATAAAGTACAAATTTGTTTTAATGTTAATTGCTAAAACTTGTTATATCTATGTAAAGCTGAACTTCTGTCAAAATTGAGGACCAATAAGTGGATAACCCAAGTTCACAATAATAGAGGTTTCTCTAAAATTATTACAACTACAATTGATTTGAAAACTTTCAACAAACATAGAATTCTTGAATCTACAATATGAAACTCTGCCTTTAATACTTTGAAACCTTAAGAACAAAAAGGAAAAAAGGGAGAGATAGTAAAATAAATAAATGTAAATCTTAAAAAGAAGTATAGCAAACCAAAATGGTACCATATACACTTGACTGACAGTTAAGTTTGAAGCAATCTTCCTAAAATAAGCAATCTTTTTAGAACGAGGCTACATTTAAAATATTAAACTAATAAAAATGAAAGCAACGTTTTTAATCGAAACATGAACAAGAAGAGAATAGGATGAGCCAGGAACATAAGAAAAAAGAAAAAAAAATCTAGAAACCATACAGCTTAAAATGCAAGCTTTGATAGTTTAGAAGATGAACAGAAAGTCTTTAAGTAGACTTCATAAATCAATTGACTCATCCCTAACATACATTAACCATACATTAACTGAAATTCAAGAATATAAAAAATGAAAAAATCTCTAAAATACAAAAAATGAAAGAAGAAAAATGAGAGAATAAATTAAAAGTAAACGCCAAAGGAATGAGAGAAGAAAACAAATGCAGGTGGTAAGATAAGAAGACAATTACCTGATAACTAGATTTTGATGAGAGAAGAAGAACAATTGTGAATAGTTGGAATATACATCCTTTAAGTGGAAAAATTGAAGACACAAAACGAGGAACACAAACACAAAAGTAAGGAGCCAGAACATGAACACAAAAGAGGAAAAACCACGAAGAGAGAAGACAAAGATGTTGTTAAAGTACGTAGCTACAACACGAAGACAGATGATGAAAAACTAAAGGAGATAAGTGTCTTTAGGTTTTCAAATGAAAAAAATGACTTCGTTTTAATGGAGAAAACGACGTAATTTTCATTATTTTTTGGATTCCTTCTTTTTTACTACAAAAAATTTTTGTAGCTAAAAATTTTTACCAAAGAAATTTATTTCGTAGTTTCAAAATATAGATGATAGGGATAGAATTTGGAACATATTTTGTTTTAGATATACAAAAAATTTTGTAACAGAAAAACCTTTTGCTACAAAACTAAGTTTACACTTTACCACGAGAATTTTGATAAATTTGTTTTTCTTATTAGTCATTTAAAAAAGAATAAGTCATTACTTCATGAACTCAAATATATATTTGAATTCTTGACATACCATCTCTCGAAAATAAAATTTTAAAAATTTATATTTACCACTAAATTAAAACTAATTATTTATTATCAATAATTTATAAAATATAAATAAAAATTGAATTAACTTCTCAACTCAAATCTAAGGAAGGAGACAAGATAATAAAAATACAAGATAATAACTTTTAAAAGTCTACCAAACAATGAAATTATTTATTTTTTAAATATTAGAATCCATATAAATAATGTGGATCTTAATTTTTTTTTCTTTGTACTTGAACTCTGCCTTTGTTGATTCTTATCATAAATAAACAAAATTAAATAATATATCATTAAGTAAGAAAAAGCTCAAAGAAAACAACAAATTAAAAAAAAAACTTTAACATCTATGTATGAAAAACTATAACATTGTACCTTAGCAATACTATCAGCCTCTCTGCAATATATATCAAGAAAAGAAAACATGTCAATGCAACGTTTTAATGATATCATACTAAATGCAAATTAGTGTACCAATTAACATACAATCCTGTACATGTCCAGAGTAGGCATCAACTAATTCTCTCTAGCCATGGGAAAGGCACTTAACCCATTTTAACGCGAATTAATTTATATCAACCATAAATTAATCCAACCCAAGAAAATGGTACCTACACCGTTTTGACAATAGCTAATAGGTCTTGACTATCTGTACTCATCATCAAATCACATAAAATTACATAAACTTTTATACTCTCAAATTCATACATCACTTGCATAATAAGGCATACAATTACAAAAGATTAACTAAAATTCAAATAAGCAGTATGCTGGTACTAATGAAATAAGTACTTAAAGCTATGGTATTTTTTCAGGTTACGCCTCCTTCGTGTGAAGGCAAACACCTTGTCCTAAAATTTTGGTCTTTATCCCCCTCTATAATTGATGACTAGTCCAACAATATGATGTACAATCATCGGAAGCGATATAGGAGTAGTCTACAGGGTAGCGTGTACTCAGTGCATGTCATAGTCTTATTTCTCTTATCTCCACACAATCAAACTCCAATTTATGACCCAAACCTTAATAGTTGTAGTAGAAAAAGGTACTTAAATTCCACTAGCTTATGCATCCCTTATAGGCTATATCACGTGTTTCTTCTTATTTGGATAAGCCATAATGGTCCTGTTTCTTATGAGTTACTTGCTATTAAAATTGGCTCCCCTCTTTCTCTCTTGCATCTCCCCCTCAGCGTTTAGCACCTATTTTGCCTTTTATAAAGTTAAACCTTGCTCTCATTTTAGGAAAATCGGTTAGTATGAAGGATATCAACTCCTCATCCTCCCTACATGCCTCTCCCTCTTTAACATCCTCATCCTACCTGAAAGCTACTAGCGTAAGCCTCAGAAGTATGTCAACTCGTGCTCGTACTCCCCCCATTATCTTGTTAATAAAAAAATGATTATATACTTTTGTCTCGTACTTGCTAGAAAGTAATTATTGAAGAAGGCCTGTCTAAACTTTTTCCAAGTCACTGTAGTTAAAATTGTTGTTCCTTTGTCCCCCGTCAATTATTTGTTTCTTCCTTAAGTAGGATATGCAATATGTAGTACGTTGTAGTTCTCACTAGTCGATTGGCTTGAACTAAACTTGTAAAAGATATAGTTAATGAATCTTAGGCACACTATAGATCACCGAATTAGATGAACTATCAGTATTATATGCTTCACCAAAGAAACAATTAGTATAAAACTTAAATTGTTAATCAAGTTAAACGGTATAACAAACCCAAATTTGAACACATGCATACCTGATTGAACATACACTGCAATTGGAATTGACAATTGTTCCAAAACAATTGATTTCCCTAATCCTGCACCGAACATCAAAACATTACCACCATCTCCATTTTCATCTATTTTCTCTTTAAGATTTCAGGAAACAATTATCTAATAGCTTCCTAATAGAAAATGAGATATAGATAATTAAGGAAGAGACATAATTAAGATGATATTAAAAATCTTGAAGAAAAAGATCGACTATAGATGGCAAGGGGCGATTAGTGTTTGATGAGGAGATTTATTATATATCAATTTGTTCTTTATTAGGGAGAGTTTTGCCATATTCCTTCCAGGTAGCTTATTTTTGCCATTGGAAACTAGTTGTTACGTCGACATTTTACGATGAATTAATGTTAAAATTTTTATTCTGAATAGTCAATTTAGCATTACATTCATTATGTTTACTTAAATTCTTTTGATAATCAAATCCCATAAATTCTCAGGAGAGAAATGAATTGATCCAAAATTGAATGAAATTTTACGATATAAATCCTAGCAACAAAAAGAAAGGTCATCCCTTGCAGAAGTTAAATATTCTAACAAATCATTCATAAAATAGTTATCAAGCTTTCCTCAAAGAATCGTGGAGGTGAAAAAAAAGTCAACCCATACACAGCTAACACAAAAACACAATTCACAATCTTCTAAATATAAACAAAAACAAAAACTCATCCCACAAAACCATATAAACTCCAAAATGTAGTAAAAAAACAGAACACAACACAAGGAGGGTTCTTGAAAATAGAAAAGTCTAGCAGTACCAACATAAAAGACAATGCTTCTTTGACAGTGACAACCACAATAGAGGAGACGATGCTTCATTGATAGTGAACCAAAAGAAAATATGTCAGCTAACACAAAAATGTAGAGAGCTTTGCTTTGGTGTTAATAACCCAGTAGAAAATGATGTTGTTTGTTGTCAAACAAATCAATGTTATTTTTTATTAATTCGGAAGAAATTTAGCATTTGATGATGGTTCAGAAAACCATTGCGAAATGATGGTCCATTACCATTTGGCTACAAAATTATATAGAATATATAAATTTTATATAACAATGAACTTATATATAATAAATATATAATTATGATTAAATAGACTAATCTATTACATAAGTAAGATACGAGAAAATTTATCTATTATCTATACATTCATAAATCATTATAGTAGTTATAGTTATTATCTTTACATTAATATAACATAATATTAATTAGTATATATGATTTTCTCCTTAATGGATTTAATGACGTCAATCTCTGTTATAAGTTTACCTCATCTCTTCCCAAAGAATTACAATATGAACTCTAAAGGACCATTATAGCCTTCAATGAGATATAAGAGAAATATCCCTTGGAGAAATTTATCAGCTTGCCTTAGCTTTTTTATATAAGCTTTGTGATGAAAGGCGATCCTTTGCTAAAAAGAGCTTACAAAAAGCCTTATCTGAAGATCAAATGTAAGGAGAAAAAATACTGTGAAAGTTATACTAAAAAGAAGTATCATCATAGGAAGTTCACCTATAAGAAATCTCACAAATCTCACATTTCTAATGAGAAAATTATAAGCCATTCATAAGAAGAAAACGATGTCGATTTGTCTGATTTTTCAAATGAAGAACTCCTCATGCAAAAAGATAGATCGATGTTTTATTTGTAGCAAACCAAATCATTATGCTCGCCAATGTGGTAATAAGACTAAAGTGGATGTGAAAGTATTGGAATCCATTGAGGCTATAATGTCTATCCATGACAATGGAAACATTGAAGACTTCTTTGAGAACAATTCAATGAAGATGAGGAAACAAAAGTTGTTATTCCAATCAACTCTTGTGATGTATCTAAATCCTCTAATGACCTAATAGATGATGATACTAACGATAGTTACTTATATATGCTACAACAAAAATGTTTGAAGGTAGATTCAAACTAATCAATGTTTCTCATCCTTATATCCATATCCAATTATTGTAATAGGACAAATATGATAAGCCAATCAAGGCTATTGAATATATAGATACTAGATCATGCTAAAGAATTATAAAGCACACCATCTTACCTTTTGAAGCATGAATTTCACATGATGAATATTTCACTAATTCTTACAAAAACTCATTTAATATTGGGCTTATCACTAAAAGAAAAATAAGAATCTACTGCTTCCCTAATTGTACAAATTAGACCAAATTTTTGGAAGTCACCTACTTGGCCTAAATATCCTAATTATTATGCCATTTGGTATCAAACTTGTTCCATCATTAATTTAAGGGGTTATGACAAAAATTTATGGGCTTATTCTATCCAACACCTTGATCTCTATTGATGACAATTCTCTTATGCTCTAAGACCTATGAAGATCACAAGGCCTTGCTTCAATCCTTTTTTGATCTCACAATGCAATATGAAATTATGCTTTCAACCAAGAAGAGTCATATTGAGACTACCTAAATATAAGTTTTGAGTATGAACTTCTATAATGGATTTTATCAGCTTGTTCCACACATAGCTAGTGAGTTATTACATTTTCCTAATGAAAATCTCATTACGAAATAGATTCAACAATTGCTCAGAATTATTCATTATATTAGAGATTTCATCCCTCATGTGGATGATTACATAGCTCTCTTATCCAAATTGTCGAGAAAGAATCTACCACCTTGGAGTAAAGAACAAACCAAAGTTGTCCAATTTTTTAAAAAAGTATGTTAGAGTCCAACTAATTTAAAGTTCCTGACAAAGGCCAACACATTTTACAAATAGATGCTGGTAACCATTATTGGGGTGCTATATTGATTGAAAAGATTGATAGGAAAAGACATTATTGTGGCCATGCTAGTGGCCAATTCAAAGATCATAAAAGTATTATCATGCTATCTATAAAGAGATTTTGGTAGTAAAAAAGGACATTGAAAAATTTAGTTTTCACCTCAACCTTTATCATTTTTTGACTAAAACGAACAACACATTTTTTCCAAGATTATTTAGCCGAACAAGAAGACACTACTTAATAGCCAATTACTGTGATGGCAAGAATGATTTTCTCATTATAAATTCACTATTCTTTATATCAAAGGTCACCATAATATTCTTTTAGACTTCCTTTTTCATCCTAGAAAATAAATCCAGTTACTCTCTTCCCTTCTCAAAAAATCAACCTCTCTCATCCTTCCTATCATAATTCCCTCAATATGCTATGATTCAAAATCCTTCCCTTTTATGACCAAAACTCCTCCAAGGACATTAGATGACATTGATGTTCTCCAAAGAAAAGCTTGTTTTATTATATCCATCTTGTTCTCACAACTTTGAACGTTCAGCGACACCTCCATCACTTTGATACGGCTACACCTTATCAAATCCTTTATCACCTTTATGATTCCCTTTTGAAGCCAACAAGTTGGCACTTATGGACTTTATCTGCCTAATATGCATGCCTCATTTCCCTCTCTTCTTTGCATGTGTACAAACATCTTGCCAGTCCAACAAATGCTAACTCTCTCTTATGAACATTTTTTGAGTGGTTTTAACCTCTGCTTAAATGGTGCATTTAGCTTGCATCTTTCCTTAACAAATATTAACTATAGGATATTCCTTTGACAGATCAAAAAGCTAATTTTTTTTATCATACATCGACCATATAACTTGGTTGTGACTAGATATATATACACCATTAATCATTTCCAGCTCTGGTGTACTTCCATTGATTGGCTAAATTAGTAGAAAGATCTAATGCAAGATCAATACTATTTTTTGGATTATCTCAACCATTTTACCAAATCAACTGGGCCAAGTACTTGTACTTCTCTAGGTCCATATTTGGGTGGTTTTGCTCTTCCAAAACCAATCTCCCTTATTACTAGATATTAGTCTTTTATTGACCAATTTGCTTCTATAGGATTTAACATTTTGCCTGGTAGATTACAATGTCCTCCTAGTTTATGCCGAGGAGGAATTTTGACATTGGGGAAAGTTCTACAATTCCACAGCCTAACACCAACATTAAGCCCAAACTTCTTGAATATTTCCAAGATGCCCAATATCCATGGCCTCCCATTTGGACTGATGTAGAAATAAACCGTTTTATCCAAGCAATAGACAAAATGGATGAAGAAATATCAAATTCAGACGATGACAGTGGTGGCCTTGATCTCACTAGACACCTCCTTGCTAAATAGATTCCTTCTTATCTTTTAGGAATATTATTAAGACCTAACGTTTTCGAATAATTCTTATTTTTACTATTTGCTTTTATATTCTAGTATGCGTTATTATACTATGAGACTCTTTACACTAAATTTATTTGTATTCATTGTCCTTGCTTCACTTATAAAAGCAAGGCTTCTTTTTCATTGTAATCAATCAGAAACAAGTAGAAAAATTAATAAAAATATGTGTGTTTATCTTATGGCTTCTTTCTACGTTTTTTCTCTCTTGAAAGCTTGATTCTTGAATAATGTAGCCATAGTCATAAAGAAAGACAAGTATGATCTACACTTATGTGTTCATGAGGATCTTATGTATTAGAATGTCTTTGATTGTATATCCTATTTGAGGTCCAAGTTATATGGAGAAAGATTGGTCAATTTAGATTTTTAAAAGGTAGGCCTTGAGAATTGATGCCCAAAATAGAAGAAGGCTTTATATCTTGGCTATCATATGTGAGATCTGAATTACAGTCAATCTTTGTTTATCTTTAATCTATTATGGAATCTATTTTGTAAATAACTTGGTTGGTATAGATGCTAGAAACCCATGATGCAACTTAATTAAGGCTTGTCGGTGAAGTATCCCACAAGTGTAGGAGTTATAGCAATTAGAGTTTTCTTGATTGATATGGTCTAACAACACCACATGTAAAATCCTATCCCCATACTAAGGGTTAGAACCATAAAATTTGGTACATGTGAGATCAAGAAAGATTGAGAAAAATGCATTTCATGCTCATGCATAATGTTAGCATACATATCTGTGAAATTGATTATTGCACAAATTAAAATAAAATATTCATGCACTCATTTGACATTTTCGGGTATAAATGATTGTTTTAATGTGAATATGATGCAAATTAAGGTTTTGTGTCTTAAAAATTGAGTAGGAATGTATAAGTAGTGAATTAGAATTTTTGGTGAAAATTTGAAAATTTTCTAGAATTTAAGGGTATTTTGGACTAGAAAAATGTCAAGTGGCAGAACAATTGATTAATAGTAGTAGAAATAAGAGTTGAATGGCAATGGAAATTTTTATAAATGACTTTGATATTTAATGACTTATGTCATTGAAAATTGGAAGACAATTGGAGTAGAAATTGGAGACAAAATGGGCTAGTTATTAAAGTGGATCAAAAGGGACCATGAGAGAGTGACATGTGGAAAGTGACAAATGTCACTTGCCACACCACTTGTTAATTAAGTCACTTTTGTATCACTTGTCAAAAACGATACCCACCCAATTTGGCTCAACTTCTACATTTGTTCTTCATCTTCTCCATTCTCTTCCTCTACGAAACTTACTCTCACCTCACCATGTTTGATTTTTATCTAACTCCTTCGCTTTGTTTCTTCAATATTCATTGTTTTCTCCTTCTTCTTGCTAAAAGACCCAACCCATTTCACCTTCAAAGTTGATTTTCGTGCATGTTGGAGGAGCTAGGGTTTCTTGGTGACTTGAGGGAGCTTTGGAGCTAAGCATGTAAGTAAACTTTGTTTCTCATGAGTTGTCTTAATAGAAGCATATTTGATGGTAGTTCTAGGTAGAAATGGTCATGAAATAAGGATGGGTACATGCTAAATATGTGAATGAGGAATGTGGTAGATTCATGTCTTTTTTTTTTTATATGGGTGATGATTAAATGATTCATAAATTGATATAGAAATGTTTTAGAGTTAGAATGAAGTGTAGAAAATTTGAATGTTGAATGGATATTGTTATGTTTTGTTTTTGATGGATAAAAACGTGGATAATTGGTTGTTTTAGGAATGGATTAGATTGGGTATGGAAGTTAAAGAAAATGCAAGTATAGTGTCTTAAAAAGAGAAGAATTAGGACGAAAGTTTAGAGACAAATTCAGAATGGTGTTTAAAGTGGTTGGAATATGCTAGCTGTAACAATTCCATTGGATATGCTTTTGTAATTTAGCCATAACTTGTTTTTTTGTTATCCAAATGAGATGATTTTTAATTTGGGTTAAAGTAGAGACATAAGGCTACATTTTCCATGAAGACATGGAATTCAAATTCCATCCTTAAGAGTTTCTAAGTTTGACTTGAAGTTGAATACTGAGTGTAGAAAGTTGGTGATGAATGTGTATATATTTGTATGTTTTGTTATCA
>JANJEY010000001.1:26738828-26754466 GCA_024703695.1 Erythroxylum cataractarum | reverse complement strand
TGAATAAATGTTGTTTTGAAATGTAATTATTGAAAATGTTCAGAAATGACATTGGCCTATTTTGGCTATGGATTGTTTTGCATAAAGTGATTAAATGCTATTGAAAGTTTTTATGACTAAGATTATATTATGATCGAAACTGATTTTTGTTTTAAAGAGGGTTCAAATTATTTACTGATATCTGCGCACTCGATTGTTTTAAAAAAAAATGTATTACCGAGTTTCTAAACTGTTTTGACTGCTCTAGCATATCACCCTCGTGAGGCACAGGCTCGGATATCACCATCGGTATCGGGTTCTGGTCTTACGGGAGTGAGATGCTACATTCTCTCTACAAGGGGGAAATTGGTGCTTTGCTTTGGTTCTCTCCATTTTCATAGCTTCTCTCTTCCTCTCTTGTTCTTGATTTTTATTCTTCAAATCTCCATTCATCTTATACCCAACCCTCTTATCTTTCATGCTTCTCTTTCATCTTGCTTTCTCTTCCAATCTCACCAAAAACTCAAACCTTTCAAGCTCAAAATGAAGATGAGCGTGGGTTGTTGGTGAAGTTAGGGATTTTTTATTTCCTTGAATAATTAAAGCTAAACAAAGTAAGTTATGTTTTAAATGTCATGGATATTGTTAAATGAAACTAGAATGATGAGAAATGTGGGATTGATGACATGATTATGTGAGTTGAATGTGTGTGACATGGATGGTGAAAAATCTATGTAAATGTCTTGTTTTTGTAATTGTGAATGAACATTAATGACCCATGATTTGTTATAGAGATGTTTTGGAAGTTGGATGATCCATAAAATGATGTTAGGATGAGTGTAGAAAATCAATTATTAATGGGTTAATGAATATGTTCTATTTTTAGATAATGATCAAATATAGATCATGAATTGACTTATGAATGTTTTGGATTTGAAATGGAGTTGAGAATGAAGAATGGTGGGGTGGAAAAGGTGATCTTGGTATGAGTTGTGTTAGGATAAGATTTGGAAATAAAATTTGGTAGTTGAGCTAGAAAATGTTGCAGCAACATGATCTCTGAGTATGCTTCAGTAATTTAGCCATAACTTCTTCTATAAGTGTTCAATTGTGATGATTCTTAATTTGGATTAAACTAGAAACATAGGGATACACTTTTCATGAAGACATCGAATTTAAATTCTATTTTGTAGAATCCCAAAATTTGACATGAAATTGAGAATTGGGTACAGTACATTGTTGGATGAATGTATATGTTATGTTATATTTTGGGTGTTTATGATCAACTGGGGAATATGAAATGTGTATGGATGATGTTGAATTGAAATTGGTTATAGTTAAAGAAGTTATCCACTTGAGATGATGAATCAAATGAGTTGAGAATTGAGAGTGAATGAAAATTGATTAGTGTTTTTGAGAATTCTAATATGCATGTTTTAATTGATGGACAACTTTGGTTTGTTATTTAATCTAACTGGTGGATTTTTCCTCAGCAATTTGGATGAGGGAGTTGTGTAATAAGCCACATAAGGGATGGAATCTCTAATATAATTAACAATTCAAAGGAATCGCTGAATCGTTTTCATATTGAGATTTTCATCTGGAAAATGTAATAACTCACTAGTTATGTTTGGATCAAGTTGATAAAGCCCATTATGCAAGTTCATAACCAAAAATTCTATTTGGGCCATCCTAATATGACTCTTCTTAGCTGAGAGCATAATTCCATATTTCTTTGTAAGATCCAAAAAATATTGAAGCAAGGCCTTATGATTTTCATAGGTCTTGAAGTACAAAAGAAGGTCATCAATATAAATCAAGGTGATGGATAGAATTTTCTCATAAATTTTTGTCATGACCTGTTGGAATAGTGACAGAGCAACCTTGAGTCCAAATGACATAACAATCCATTGATATTGGGCATTGCATAAGAGGAGCATGCCATCTTACTCCAACAATGATTGATAGAGCCCATAAAATCATACTGGGCTTGTCAGGTTTTTTATTTCAATAAAAGAGCTAAGCAAAAGTGAGGAAAGAAGAGGTTGGTGATTGATTATAAACCTCTAAATACATTCCTTCAAGAAGATAAATTCCCTTTACTAAAGATCAATACACTTGTCCTATTTCTCATAGAAGCAACAGTCTTTTCAAAGTTCGAGCAATGTCATCTAAAGTAGTTGGAGGAGTTTTGGTGATCTGAGGAAAGGACTTTTGAGTAATAATTATAAGGAATTGTTGAAACTATTTTATATTGAGATTTTCATCAAGAAAATGTAATAGCTCACTAGCTATGTGTGGACTAGGCTAATAAAATTCATAATAGAAGTTCATACCAAAAATTCTATCTAGGTCATTCTAATATGACTCTTCTTGATTGAGAGCATAATTCTATATTGCTTTATAAGATCAAAAAAAAGATTGATCAAGGCCTTGTGATACTCATAAGTTTGGGAGTACAAGAGAATCATCAAACAAGACCTATAGAAACATTTTCAACAAATGGAGAAAAGATATTATCTCCTTAATGGATTTAATGACGTCAATCACTATTATATATTTATCTCATCTCTTCTTGATGAAGTACCACCTGAACTTAGAAGGGCCATTGCAGTCCTTTGACGAGATATGAGAGAAATATCTCTTGGAGAAATCTATCAGCTTCCCTTAACTTCTTTAGGTAAGTTTTGTGATCAATAAACATTCTTCAAAAACATAATAGGATCATTCAACCTGATATTGAAATCAGAAGCAGTGGTAAGATGACACTTTCATTGTTAAGAGTTATCAACAAAGTATCAATTAATGCATTTTGGTAACAAGATCCTACAATGATTATGGCTAATTTGCATCATCAAAGGATCTATCACTTACATAATCAAGTTGTATATCTTAATTTCCCAAATGTCACTTCATGCTCTGTAGATGGACATAGATAGAGCTCATGATCAAACCATTATCATACAAATTCCAAAGCAACTATCCTGTGTGGTATTAGAACAAAGTGTGATTGACTGTGTTTACATTATTCCAGATGAAAGTGAGTAAGGAGATCTTGTCATATGCATGAGTGACTATTTGTCAAATGTTCTGGTTCATCTTTCTTTAGCCCTCTCTATTGTCAACTTTCATTCTAATGTTAAATGTACTCTTTCCCATAAATCATATTGTATTGGTATTGAATATAAATAACTAAATAATACCTATCTATTTAACAATATGATTTTTTTTTTTGCTAAATTTAAAAATAAAAAATAAAGATAAATCCAAGAGTGTGAACTTTATTTGGTTTAATTTGATGAGAAAGCTTACCGTCAAAGGCGTGGTCATTGGCTATCTATATCCTGAATCCTGAACATGAAACACATAAGAAAAAGGAAAAGCGACCAAAGTTGTAAAAGATCTATCAGTATAAGGAAGAAACGTACATAGAAAGCCAAAGGTAAGTTTGGTTTCTTTTCTTTTTTCTACTGTTTTGTTGCATGGGTCTTGCATATGCTTACGAACAGTTTATATATGGTTCATGGTACCTTATACCCGTTTTCTTGTAATGTCTTCTTTTTTTTTTTAATGGTTCAGGTTCCCTTATACCCTTTTTCTCTTAATTCTTTTTATAATTTGTTTACATTATTCTATAATAGTATTTGATTAACCATAGAATCTGTATACAAGGTTAATTTAGTCCAACTTTCAACATATATTACTTTATTTACATATTTAACTTCTTAGATTAAAATGTTTTAAATAACATACGCAGAATAACTATATTTTATATAAATGAAAATTAATATATTCTTACGTAATATGTCTAATACTATCCAAGTTATTGCATATAATTAACGTTAGAAAATAAGGAATGAGTGAACATCTTATTATTGGGTGAGTAGGGACTAATACTGAATGTGTTCTTAAAGAAAGAAGAAAAGAAACTGAAAGAGCAGGGAAAAGAGTACCTGATCAAATGTTGCCGGCAACGAGGTAAAACTATATTTTTATCCAAAAATAGAAAGACTTAAGAGATCGTTATTTAGCTTTGGAAGTGCAACGAGAGGGTATATAGCTTCCATCTGATCTACGAAAAAGGAGCTGACAATTCAAATGACACCAGAACTTAACTGACCCAAGAAGTCCTACTCTCCAACGAGCTCTCACATGCCCTTTCAGTTCAAACTTAACTCGATCCTGGTTCAAGTATACGCCAACATCTTCCATTTGCTCTGGATTGAGTGGCACAGGCGTTGAAGTCGCCACATAGTTAAAATCCAACGAGTCATTCTTCTTCACGTCGTAGGATTCTGCAACCAGGTTAGCTATTTCCATGCCTTCGAAGATAAGGGTAAGCTTCAAATCTGAGAAGCTTGCATGAGCTTTCGTGTTATCGTTCCTTGACCTCACAACGATGTTTACTTGAGTTACAAGTATTCCGGCTATGTCGTATTGGAACTGGTCCAAGTGGGCATCGACCACGCTGATCACTGGCACTCTGGGATGGATGATTAAGTATCCAACGAACACGATGATGCCGGCAAGGATCACGGCCAAGGATATGACGGTGCAGATGGCTGCGACGAACCACCAGAAGGGATTTGTTTTTCTTTGTGAAGTTAGCTTCTTCATAATTATTGGTTAGAAATACAAGTGACAACATTCGATATGGTTTTAGGTTAAGAGAAATTTTATGAAGGTTGCGAATTGATTTTGGTGGTAAAGAGATTGTTAAGGTAAAGATCTAAGTTTGGGTTCTTAGCTCAAAATGGTGGCGGAGGTTAGGTATCTTCTTTTCGTAGTTCAAAAGCATTTGAGCATGTTCATAGAGCTGAGTACTACAAGCCTCTTCCGCCGAGGAATAATCCTGGCTTGCCCGACCGCCTTATCTTATGTGCAAGTGGACATGCCAATTAAAGTTGCTTTCCTAAGAACCATGTCTCTTCTGATACACATTAAGGAACTTTGATGTCACGGCAAAAACAATCATCAACAATCTCAAATTATTCGAAGAAACGTAACCGTCAATCAAAAACATAGAAATAACGATCAATTAGCAAGAAATAACCATCAATGTGTCACAGGAAACATAACCATCAATGTGTCACAGGAAACATAACCATCAATCAATAAAGCATTAACTTATATACAAATATTTGTTGTTAGTTAAAGCAAAATTCGTTAAATGTAATACACAAGATTGGGGAGGCACGCTCACTAATACACACGCAAAGCATATCTACCCACGTTAGAAATAGATTAGACAAGAAGTTTAATGAGGACAAAATAAATAAAGGGGAAAAAACAGTGAAGCGTGCACAATCCTGAATAGAGTGTACAAGAACAAGAAAAAGACTATAGTAGCCAAATGTGTGATTACCCGGCTTCAATACCTCTAAACATAGTACACAAGAATAGGTTTCAATGCGTTTTATGGTTTAAAGATGGAGCATATTTTATAGGTCAATTAATTAACAAATTGAGATGATGGGGAAGAACGAGTATTCACAGATATTAGGGGTTAATTTGGGGTTCAATCAAAGCAAAGAGTGGTTAAGAAAGAGACAATTTGGGATATTGGGTTTTTTTATTAATCAAAATACAATTTTAATTTTAAAAAGTAAATTAAAAAAATAAATAATAAATAATAAATGACTTGCTGGCTGTCAGATAGCATGTTGACCTATTTGTCAAGCCACGTATCCCCTCATAACAAGGTTGCTACGTCCAACTAATTAATGAAAACCTAACAAAGTGACAATTTAGAGGCAAATTATTCCATTTTATAATTAAGGGGTTATAACAATAGACATTTTTTAAAATGTTAGGGGAAAAAATAATCCCTTTTTCCTAAGAAATATTAAGTGCTTAAGTTTGGCGATTCAGTTGACTCTTGAATATGTATATCTTATATTATTAATTGTGAAACTAACTAATATGTTCATATTAATATCGGTGGGTATCATTCAGACTATAATTCCTCCATTATAGATGCCTAGGGGTTTAAAGGCTTGTAGTGTATGTTAAATGTCATTTCATACTTACAAAAGTGGAACTAATTATTGTTTCTAGTTAGGAGCGTTTAGTTAATTAGGGTTTTTTGTTGTTAAGGGAAAGAAATGAGTAAATTGTGAAAATTTTAATACGTCTATATTTTGCATATTTATGAAGTTTAACTAAGTGATGATTTTAAAGAGAAATCATGAATTTAAGTGTCACTTTCTCCATAATTGTCACATTAAGGTGAAATTGGAGTCATTTAAAATCTAATTCAAAGAGCAAAAACTTTATTAAGGATATTATTATAACTAAAAAATGTCAAAAACTTGGAGAAAAATAGGAGTATTGGTCAAATATGGACTATCATAAACCCGTATTGTACTACAAGAAAAATGTCGTTTACCGACGGAACTTACTGAAAAAAATGATAACTTTCCATCGGTAATTAAATTTTGCAATGATATTTACCGATGGAAAAAATCATCGTGAAATTGGGCATCGCTAATGTTGTTGATAGAATGTTGTTTCCGTTAGTAAATATACCAACGGTGCACCCCTACAGTCAGTGAATTTACTAATGGAAAGAATCGTCTCTATCAATATGGATACAGACGGTTCGTGATAAATCGTCGGTGAATGCACATTAAAAATGTGAACTTATGCCGATGGTTTGCTAATAACCGTCTATAAATATCACTCAAATTATGGACGGAAACCAAACATTCATCTGTAAAAACCCTAAACATTTATCTACGGTTCACTGCCAATCGTTGGTAATTATGACTTAACTTACCAAACGACAATACACAATTCCATCAATTTACCACAATTTCGTCTGTAAGTATTCTCTTCTTTAAAATCTTAACATTAAATTTGATTTGGATAATTTCAACAGCTATAAATTATCTGCGTATAATTTTTTGATTTGTTTATATATTTAATTTGTTTAAATAGAAAATTTATTGATCATATAAAGGAAAACAATTTCATTGATAATACAAACATTAAATTGTACATAAATTCAAGCCAAATAACTACAACAATCCTATTGTTCTGGTGAGCGCGAATGGTCTGAGTCTCTAACCCTCCTCTTCAAGTGCTTCATGTCATTTTGGAGCTTGGTCATGTACTCCATTGTCTGTTACAACTGATTTGTCAAGGCCTGCACTGTGCTCTCAAGTTGATAGATACGTTCCACTGTCAGCCGTCTACTTTATGCTGCTATACTGGACGTAAAGGTGTGTAAATAATATGTGTTCCCAAATGATCCTAGCTCGAAGATCCTTCCACGACTGTCCTACCCCCTATTGCATCAAAATATGCCTGGCTCTCATCAACAACTTGTTCTCCCTGAGATTGTCGCTGAATTGTTTCTTGTATCTGCTCATATACAAAAAGCACTTCAATAATTCAGATCAATCATCACAATCATCAGACCTACTGTCCGGAATCCAAACATAATCAATCACATTCATATCATTTCATCCATATACAATTTACATGCCATATCCACACACAATTCTATAACTCGTTACCATCATGAATAATTGTTACAAACTTTAATGGCATTCCAAGCCATAATACAATATCAATATCAAAATCCGAATATACAAAAATACACAACTCTCAAAATTCTCAACAACAATCTAACTTAAAAACAATACAATATGTACACATACAAATAAAAACTTTCACTTTCTTTCACCCGATCTTCTTCTCATCACTTGTGGACAGGAATGAAGGGGGAGGGGGTGAGCTTATAGCTCGTGGGTAACATGCTTATAACCCAGAATAAACAAAAGCATTGAAATATTTATTTCCTCTGTAAAATTCACATTGAAATCCGTGCAACATAAGTTTCCCAAAATTCAAAACTTATTAAGCGATTTATAAACGTCATAAATCATAATTCAAAACATCATCACATTAAACATAACATATGCATCCAAAAGATCACAAATCAAATACACATAACACAACAAAATTGGTTCGGGTGGGTCCAAAACAAAACGTACTACACATTTCCGCATGTAGCCGTGAACTTATGGGAGTCTGTGAGGAGCTCCAACGCCACTAGCTGGCAGGCGGAAAAAGCCTATATACAGACAAGTGCACTTGACAATCTTAAGGGACCACCACAAACCCATACAAGCATACAATTCACATTGTTCAAACATATTGGCCAAAAGGTCACTTTTCCGAAAGGCAATTTATAGTCATTGCATTCTTTCAAAAATCATATTCACATTCTTTTTCAAATTATCAATCAAAATTCACATCAAAATTTATCAAATCATTCAAGCTATGTAATGCAACAATCATAGCAATTTCTCAATCAATCACAAAACAATCAAAGCAACATTTTCAAAGTTATTGAAAACATTTCATTTTCTTGATTCAAAAGAAAGCATGTATGGCTCATTACTTAAATTATAAACATGAAACCTACCTTATTTCCATGCTTGAAACTTGTTCACACTCCTCTTTCCTTTCTTCCATTGCCTCTCTTAATTTCCTTCATTTAAGACAAAATCTCTAATCAATAGGAATTTTAAAATTGAGCAATTCATAACATATAATCACCAAAATTCATCTTAGAAAACTTAAACTCATACTTCTCTTAAACTATCTAAACTAAAATCTTTCCATAAATCCAACAAATCACAAACCTATTCTTACCTTAATCTTTCACCAAAAGAGAAATTTATTGGCTCAAGTGGAAGCTCTCATACTCCTCTTTCTTTTTCCCTCTTGAATCAACTTAAAAATCTTTCTTGAAATTCAAGAAAAATCAAACCCTAACCTTTTTCTTTCTTCTTTCCTCTTCTCCAACGAACACTCTCTTCTCTTCTCTCTTTTCTTTTGTTCTTTCTTTACAATTTCGTGCTTGCTTGCTTCTTAAGAAGCAAGACCACCTTTTAATTACAAAAATGCCATTAATGAAAGAGCAAAGACTCTTATGCCCTTCCTTATAAGCCTTGTAACTTAAATGGCTTAGTGTTCTTCCCAAAATACCCTCATATATAACTTACCACTTTAATTCAATTTAATCCAGTCAACCTATGCCATATGATCTTACTCAAATTGACATGCTAATTAATTCCACAAAAATAACATAATATAACAAAACCTCCAAATTCATTTAATTCATACTTAACTTAAGTCATTTTTCTAATTATCAAATTGAAGGAATTTGCTAACACTTCCTTCTAGAGAAATGTTCCTCATTGTCTCAATTTTTTAAAGACATAAAAATCATTCAATTTGGTTCAATAGTCCAAAAGTTATACGCCAAACCGTTTTGGACTGTTCTTATACTAAAATATTATCCTTCGCTTGACTTCCATACAAAAATTGACATTCTTACAGACTTAATTGAAACTCAATTCCATCAGAACATTTTTAGCCTTATCTCTCTAGTTTAATCCAAATTAAGAATCACCTCATTTGGATTACTAGAACAAAAGTTATGGCCAAAACACTTTTAGCTCTTACTAATCCGAGACTGAACACTATACCCAACTTCGATTCAGAAATTGAAAATTTTAGGGACTGAATTAAAATTCGATTCCTTCAGATAACTTGTAGATCCATGTCTCTAGTTTATTTATAAATAAAAATAAACTTAATTGGATCTCTAAAGATCAAGATATCACTAAAATACCTAAGTATGTTCAGAAAATTGTCCAACTTAAACTGTTTAATCAATCCTCTAACTTTGATTCAATCAATCTTTTTCAAATTAATCTCAAAAACCCACAATTTCCATGGAAAGGTATAAGGATGTCTTAGGAATCTAACGCTTTAAAAATCAGGTCAATCGGATGTCGAACAAAGAAATTAGAAGCAAAAGAATGGAAATCTTTTGACTCAGACCTCTAAAATTTAAAAACTTGGTATCAATAGAAAGATAAAAGAAAGCTCTACAATTTTCATGAGAACTTAAAAATCAATTTGGCCTCTAAGGAAGTCAAAAATCCATTCAAAATTTCTGTCCAATTCATGTCACCCTAAACAGTAACATAACTTCTAAAAATCATAACTTCCTATTCCATGGTCCAAAAATTCCATTCTTTATATCAATGGAAAGATAAAAACACAATATAAAACTTTCATGAAGGACTTAAAAGCAATTTCTACCTCTTACTTTGTCAATTTTTCAATCAAATTTTCTGTCTAATTTACGTCATCTTAAACAATAACACAACTTCTAAAATTTATATCTTTTAACTACAAGGTCCAAAAATGTCATACTTTACATCAATGTAAAGATAAAAATACAAAATTCAACTTTCATGAAGACTTTAAGAGCAATTTCAGCCGCTGTATAGATCAAAATTTCAATCAAAGTTTCTGTCTCATAAATTCACCCTAAACAACATCAAGACTTCAAAAATTAACATCTTTCAATTCCCACATCGAAAAATGGCACATTCTACATCATTAAAAAGCTATGAAATTTCTCTATAACTTTCAAGAAGGTTAATTAATCCAATTCAAACCAAATCAGTCCAGAATTTACGTCAAAGCACAGCATACACAAAACCAACCCTTATGGACATTTTCAAAAACAAAGCAAAATATCCAAAACTTCAAATGATCACAACTTTCAACCCCGATATCGAAAAATGTCATACTTTATAGCGATAGAAAGCTATCAAGAAAAGCTACCACTTTCGTAAAGATCATTTTATCAAAATCTGCATAGATCAACCCAGAAAAATTCACAAAAGTTTCAGATCACAAAGTCAACATTGTTACTATTCATCCCAAAAATTTCAGACTTTTGACTCTCCAAAATCTAACACTTTCACTATTCATTTCTTGATTTTTTAATTCCATTCAAATCAACTCATTCACTATACATGTTCATAGTACCCTTACACATACAAATTTTCCCAAAAATCTCAGCGTCATCAAAAAATAAAATCAATTCTTTTCACATCAATTTCATTAAAGCACCCACAACACATACTTACACAAAACACATATTTCATGCTTTGACCTCAATCAAAATCTTGAATTTTCCTTTTCTTTGCACATGAAAATAAAACCACTAATTCCTAATTTAATTTTATTTAATAATTCAAATTTTTCAAGAAAAGTTCGAGGTCCAACATTTCTCCCTCTCTTAAAAGAATTTCGTCCTCGAAATTCTTACTTGAGTAATCAAACAATGGAGGTAATGTTCCTCAATCTCCAAAGTAATTCATTCTCACAAATAAATTCTTCCCAATGACCCTAGTCAATAGAATCACTTGGTCTTTCAATCATTTATTTAGTCAATCACTTTCTTAACTAATTCCTCATCATATATCTATCTCAACTTACTCACAATTTTTCACTTCTTGTGTCAATAACACTACTATCATATCATATCAATATTTCTTAACATATCTACACAAGTCAATGACCCAATTCTTAATAACCTTAATATGGACTAATACCATTCAATTCAACCCTTTTGAACTTCTATATATATATATATCTATCATTCATTTCATCTTTCAAGTATCCTTTATTGCATCTCACATATGTATATTCAAAATCAATTCAACCAAATTGTAGAAGTATAATCATCATGAAATTCTAATCTCAATATCTTTAACATATTCTTATGATCGATCATAACTCATCACCTTAATCAAACAACCACTTTGGTTCTTCAAATAATTCGTGAAAATACATACACATCATTATCACATTCTCACTAATTCAATTATATCCATTCAAACTCTTAACAAGCATATGACTTAGACACATGTGCCCATGTAAGATCTTAAAACTGGCGCTTTGATACCACTTATGTTGGGCCCCTTTTTCGGAACCCAACCTTTCGGAATCATAAAACGTGTGCATAATTTTTCGAAAACAAATCTTGAAAACATAAAGCGTGGGCCAAAACCAAAGAAATTCAAAAGGCTCGGAAGAAAAAAAAAACGCTTAAGGACAAAACACTTAACTCCGACATCCGAAAATGAATACTTTACAAAAAAAACAAACGCGTTGGAAAACTACAAAAATGATCCGATCTACCTTAATCCGCTTAGACAATTGGGTCTATCCAAAACCAAATCGGTATATTTTTTTTCATCAATCAAAGCAAAACCACTTCCAAATGGGATTTTCATCAATCCCTCAACCTCAATTCATTTTCTTCTTCATATGCACTCATATGTAATCATTTAACAATCTTATTTTTCTTTCTTGCCATAAAATCTCACACAACATGTCTATATACCATCAATTCATATACAAAAAACACTTCAATAATTCAGATCAATCATCACAATCATCAGACCTCCTGTCCGGAATCCAAACACAGTCAATCACATTCATATCATTTCATCCATATACAATTTACATGCCATATCCATTCACAATTTCATAACTCGTTACCATCATGAATAATTGTTACAAAATTTAATGACATTCCAAGTCATAATACAACATCAATATCAAAATCCAAATATAAAAAAATACACAACTCTCAAAATTTCCAACAACAATCTAACTTAAAAATAATACAATATGTACACATACATACAAAAACCTTCACTTTCTTTCACCCGATCTTCTTCTCATTACCTGTGGATGGGAATGAAGGGGGGTGAGCTTATAGCTCGTGGGTAACACGCTTATAACCCAGAATAAGCAAAAATATTGAAATATTTATTTCCTTTGCAAAAATTACATTAAAATCCGTGCAACTTAAGTTTCCTAAAATTCAAAACTTATTAAGTGTTTTATAAACGTCATAAATCATAATTCAAAGCATCATCAAATTAAACATAACAGATGCATCAAAATGATCACAAATCAAAAACACATAACACATCAGAATTGGTTTGGGTGGGTCCAAAACAGAACATACTACACATTTTCACGTAGCGGTTATGTGTAATCGTGAACTTATGGGAGTTCGTGAGAAGCTCCATGCCACTAGCGGGCAGGCGGAAAAAGCCTATAGACGAGACAAGTTCACTTGACTCACTTAAGGGACCACCACAAACCTATATAAGCATACATTTCACATTGTTCAAACGTATTGGCCAAAATGCCACATTTCCAAAAGGCAATTTATAACCAATGCATTCTTTCAAAAATCATGTTCACATTCTTTTACAAATCATCAATCAAAGTCACATAACAATTTCTCAAATCATTCAAAGCAATGAATGCCATAATTATAGCAATTTCTCAAAACAAATCACAAACAATAAAAGCAACATTTACGAAACCATTGAAATCATTTTATTTTCTTAATTCAATAGAAAACACGTATGGCTCATTACTTAAATTATAAACATGAAATCCACCTTAATTCCATGCTTGAAACTTGTATAAAAGCCTCTACTCTTGCTCCCATAACTTCTCTTAATTTCCTTCATCAATGTCAAAAATCCCTAATCAATAGGAATTCAAATTGAACAACACATGAGACATAATCACCAAAATTAATCTTAGAAAACTAAAACCCATATCATTCTTTAGCTATCTAAACCAAAAACCCTTTCATAAACCCAACAAATCAAACCTATTCTTACCTTAATTTTTCACCAAATGTAGAGTTCCTTGGCTTGAATGGAAACTCTCATGCTCCTCTTCCTTTTTCCTCCTTAAATAAACATCAAAATCCCTCTTTAAACTAAGAAAAAACAAAACCCTAATTTTCTTTCTTCTCTCTCCTCTTCTCCATCCGAAACACGCTCTTCTTTCTTTTCTTGTTCTTTTGTTCTTTTCTTTCTCTGAATTTCATGCATTGCCTTCCTTATAGAAGCAAGACCATCCTTTAATTACAAAAATGTCAATAATGAAAGAGCAATGACCACTTTACCCTTACATAAAAGCCTTGAAACATTAATGCTTAAGTGATCTTCCAATTTTGCCCCTCATGCATTCTTTACTCTTTAATTCAATTTAATCCATGTCATATGATCTTATGCTAATTACTCACATTAACATGCTAATTAATTCTCCAAAATCATATAATATAACAAAACCTCAAAATCACGCTTAACTTAAGAATTTTTTCTAATCATCAAATTGAAGGAATTTGTTCACACTTCCTTCTAGAGAATTGTTTCTCATTGTCTCAAGTTTCTAATGACACCAACATCATTCAATTTGATTCAATAGTGCAAAAGTTATACACCAAACATTTCCGGACTATTCTTATACTAAAACATTTTCCTGCGCTTGATTTCCATCCAAAAATTGATACTCTTAGAGAATGAATTGAAACTCAATTTCATCAGAAAATTTGTAGTCCTATATCTCAAGTTTAATCAAAATTAAGAATCATCTCATTTAGATGACTAGAGCAAAGGTTATGGCCAAAACACTTTCAGCTCTTACTAATCCAAGATTGAACACTAAACCCAACTTCAATTCAAAAATTGAAAGTCTTAGGGACTGATTTGAAATTCCATTTCTTCTGATAACTTGTATCTCCATGTCCTTAGTTTAATTAGAAACAAAAATCAACTCAATTGGATCTCTACAGATCAAGATATCACCAAAATACCTAAGCATGTTCAGAAAAATGTCCAACTCAAACTCTTTAATCAATCCTCTCAATTTGATTCAATCCAAATTTCTCAATTAAATCTAAAAAATCCCCAAATTTTCATTAAGTGGTAGAGGGAAGTCTTAGGACTCCAACGCTTCAAAACTCAAGTCAATCGGATGTCATACGAAAAAGATATAAGCAAAAGAAAGAAAGAGGGTTGGATTAAGTAGGGTCAGGTCGGGTTGGGTCGGGAAAAAGGGTCCGCTCGCACTCGCGAGTGCGCTTGCACTCGCGAGGGAGCATGGGCCCTCGCAATCGCGAGGACCACGCCCTCGCGAGGCGCTCGTACTCGTGAGGATGCCTGAAATCCAATTTTTCATTTTTTTGTCAAAATTCCCAACTTCCACACTTCATATCTTTTGACTCAAGCGTCTAAAATTTACAAACTTAGTATCAATAGAAAGCTGAAAGAAAGTTCTACACTTTCCATGAAGAACTTACATATCAAAACATTTTCTAAAGGGGTCAAAAATTACTTCAAACTTTCTTTCCAATTATTGTCTCCCTAAACAAATACTCAACTTCGAAAATTTCTATCTTTCAGCTCCAAGGTCCAAAAATGTCATACTTAATATCAATGAAAAGATCAAAATGCAACCTAAAACTTTCATAAAGGACTTAAAAATCAAATTGGCCTTTAAGGGAGTCAAAAAGCCACTCAAAGTTTTTGTCCACTAATGATCATGCCAAACAGTAACATAAACTTCTAAAAATCGTAACTTCCTATTCTATTGCCGAAAAATTCCATACTTTTAATCAATGGAAAGCTGAAAACACAATCTCTAACTTTTATGAGAACTTAAAAGCAATTTCAACTTCTAACTAGGTTAAATTTTACTTCAAAGTTTCTGCCCCTAACATTTACCGTAATCAACATCAAAACTTCAAAATTTCACATCTTTTAATTCCTACATCCCCAAATGACATATTACACATCATTGCACAGCTATGAAATCCCTCTATAATTTTCAATAAGGCCATTTATTCCAATTCAAACCACATCAATACAAAATTTGCCTCAAAGTACAGTACACACAAACTTACCCTTAATAGCATTTTAAAAAACAAAGCAAAATAACCTTAACTTCGAAAGATCATAACT
>JANJEY010000001.1:26611056-26623185 GCA_024703695.1 Erythroxylum cataractarum | reverse complement strand
AACTGTAACTGAAGAAGATAAAGTTACATGTAAATACACTTGCTTTCCAGGGCACTATATTTACATAACTCCAACATATATATCCTTCTTTCTTTTGATTTTACCCTCAACATAGCTATTTTTTTTCATTTCTTTCCAACACACCACCATAATGAAATTTAAAATTTACCAACATTTGTATTAAAAATAACTGTAGCATTAGTTTTTAATATAACATATTAAAGTGGTGATAACTACATCATCTTTTTTTATAATGGTACAAATTTGTAAAGGAATTATATCTATAAGGAATCATGATTCAAATAACCCGCAACTCCTAGAGCAAAAATAAAATGAGGAAGGTTATGCAAGTGTAAATATGAATAAGCCAACACCAAAAGAATAATATATGTAAAAGTTGTGCATCTGTTAACTTCCAAATTAAGATGTCTTAATTGATAAGTTGATCCACAATGACAGTGAAATGTGAAAATTTCAAAAATGAGAATCAGAAATTTACATGGATAATTTGAAACAAATCTCTCACAAAGTTATAGCAGAGTAAGACGCTAAATCCCTTGACAAAGTTGGATACTTTAGAGGAGCATATGTGGTAGAGAAACAAATGCAGGAGGATCAAATGTTAGAGAAGAGAAAGATGGGTTCAAAATGTTGGATGCAAGAGAGGAACAAATGAGGATGGCAAGTTGCCAAATGGGTGCCGCATTGCAAGGAATAAATAACAGAGGGAAGAAGGTATAGTAAAGTTTTTAAGTTTTTTTTGTTTTTAATTAACCCTTTTAATTTTTAATAAATAAATAAATTATGTGAAAATTATATTAGTTGATGTAATTTACCATTAATGGGTGTATAATGATGAATTATTTTTGCCAAAAATTAAAGTTTAGATATTTTGTTATCATTTTCTAAAATTTAGACTTAGAACATGTTTGCAAAATTTAGTAAAATTCAGAATTCTTTATATATATATATATATATATATATATCTTTTAAAATGATTCATTCTTTTATCCTAATTTTAATTTAGCATAATTTATGTAATTACATTTTTTCTTATTATCATTATTGTTTGTAAACAAGTAAAAGAGTTTCATTTTTTAAGAGGCACATTCTATAGTTATACTATCTTGGTTTATACCTAGTTGCTAGGTTAACCTAAATATAATTTTTTTAGAATTTAAAAATTCATTAAAGAATAGAGAAAATTACATTAGGAGAGGGTTTCTCCCACGTGAGATAGACTCACTTGGTACATTGAATTAAGCAAAACGGTGAAATTCAGAAACAATGTTAAAGGGCAAAGTTGTTTAACATTTAGGGTATAACGATCTACGACTTCTCAAATCTCCAACTATTAATCAATTTGAGAGGATGAGAGTCAACGCTCTGATAGCAATGCTAGTGGTGGTTCTAAGGAGTTTCTCCTACTCAATTCTTTACACAAGTAAGAGCTCAACTCAAGTAGCGAACTCAACCTCAGAAGACTTTAGTGTAAGTTTTTATGATTTACCTAACCATACAAATTATTATGTGTGGTCCATTTCAATGCTTTAACCCTACCCACACACATGGTGTCGCCAATCTACCCAACCCTTTGTCTTTGTGATGGCCAGAGACTGAGTATGTTTAGTTGGTTTAAAAACGTTAGTTTTGGTTTGGTCCTTATCTTCACCCAAGCATCTGTTGATACCATCGATTCTGTTGAGGAAGAGGATATAAGCTCCAAACTTCACAAAGACATCCAGATCTGAAGGAAATGGTTGGAGGTATTTTTCATGGGCTTCCGTTGCTGTACATATATATATGGTTTTATATGCATGTATCTTTACGTTCCAGTCGTTGTATAAGATGCATGCATGCTGTGGTTTATATTTCATTTGGTATCAGAGCATCTACTGCCTCTGTCTTGCCTTATAAACCGATCACAAATTGTCTCTGTTTTCCTCTGTTTTGATTGCGTTGCTGTCGTATATATATGTTTGAGGTTGTTGAAGTTTTTCAACGTTTTGTACCTTCTGGAGACGTTAGAGTCATGTTTTTCATCATCCATGGAGCATGCGACGTTGTCTGGACCGTGAAGGAGGAGGAGGGCAACGACCATACGTGAAGCTTCGGACGTTGTCATTCGGGAAGCATTGCATGGTCGGGTTTCTGAAGATTCGTGCAGTTTATGACGTCCACGTCGTCCCAACGCCAGCCTCCACGAGAACTCCGGTGTCCTCTGCTAGTCTAGAGCATCGGGGCTTCGACTGGTTCCAGCCAGGTCACGCCCGATCCGACTGGAGGTTGAAGAAGACACAATTTTTTGTTTTTTCTTTTTTTAAAATAAACTTATTAATATTAATTTTGTTTTAATATTAGTAATAAATTGGGTTAATTCAAACCTAACCTATTATGTTATGATTTTAACTATAAAATCATTTTTGGGCCTTAATATTTTATGAAAATATTAAGTTTTAATTATGTATGTCTTATTATTAGAATTTAAGTTTATGATATGCATATGATAATTGTTTAATTTTGCTGAAATTACATGTGATTAATTGAACATTTTATGTGTATAAATTCATGATTATTATATATGCAAAAACCTAGATTAAATATTTTGTGCATTATTATTTGATTTATTTGCATTTTTTATGACTTGATGCAAATATTTAGGCTTTAATTTAAAGCTTAAAATAATGTTAGTGATCATATGATTTTAATTAATTGGGAGTGGCCACAGCATCTCAAATTAATTATAATTATCTATTTAGCTTAAGATCACATTAATCCATAAATTATAATTAATCGTATATGATATAATAAAATCTACCCACAGAAATTTTATTATATTTGTATGATTAACTAGGATAAAATATCGGATTGTGTTTCTTAATTTACTCACATGAATTAAGAAAAGGAACATAATTCTATAGTTTTATTATAACGTTTTGGATGAATCTAATTGAGTAATTCTTTAGCCCATAGGGAAGTCTTATGTCACTAGAGTCATATATTAAATGCATGATATTCCCGAATTGAGAGGTGACAACTATAAGGTTTGGAAGAAGATAATTCTGCTTCATTTAGGCTAGATGGATATAGACTATGCTATTAGGAAGATCAAAGCACCGAGTATGACTGAGACCAGCACTCCAGAAGCTATTGCTCTTTATGAAAGGTGGGAGAGATCTAATTGCCTCTCCGTAATGTTCATAAAGAACAAAATATCTGTTGACATTCATAGTTCTATTGACCAACATAGTAACATGAAAGATCTATTAAAGGCCATTGATGAGTAATTCGCTACATCCAATAAGGCCCTTGCCAGCACTTTAATTATGCAGTTGTGATCCTTAAGGCTCATTGGAATTAAAGGGGTATGTGATCATATCATGCGTATGAGGGACATAGCGGCTCAGTTGGAAGCGTTGGAATGTACAATATCGGAATCTTTCCTGGTGCATTACATTATGTGCACTTTACCTCAACAATACGGTCCTTTTAAGATCTCCTATAACACACATAAGGATAAGTGGTTGATCAACGAACTGTTGACCATGTGTGTGCAAGAGGAGGAGAGGTTGTTTATGGAAGATGGTGAAAAGGTCAATTTGATCGTTTTTTGAAAGAAGAGGCAGGACGATGCCAAGAGTAAGGGAAAGGGCAAAGTTGCTCCTCAAGTCGATATAAAAGAAGTCGTCAAAGTGTTTCTTCTGCAAGAAAAGGAGACACATGAAGAAAGACTGCGTCAAATTTAAGGACTAGCTTGAGAAGAAAGGTAGTTAAATTTCATTTGTTTGTTATGAGTCTGATATGGTTAATGTTAATCATAACACATAGTGGATTGATTCTGGTTCTACAATCCATGTTTTGAATACTTTATAGGGTATGCAAAACCTAAGGAAGCCGGTGGGAAGTGAACAAATCATCTATTCAGGAAGTACTTGCAGTTTGGTTTTGAGCAGTGGTTTTGTTTTGTGTTTGGAAAAAACCTTTTATGTTCCAAATTTCTTTAGAAATTTGATTTATGTATCAAAACTTGTAACATTTGGTTTTCCTTTAACTTTTCATATTCTGGTTTCAATTTGTATAATGAATCAAAAGTTGTTGGTTGTGGTACATTATCTGATGGTCTCTATTCCCTTCAGTTACAACATAATGATGCCTATAATTCGATGCATGTCATTGTTGGATTGAAACGATGTGTTGTGAATGAAGAATTCTCTATATTATGGCACCATAGATTAGGACACATCTCCATTCAGAGAATCAAGCGATTAGTAAATGAAGAGGTACTTAGTAATTTGGATTTTGTTGATTTTGAGACTTGTGTGGATTGTATTAAGGGTAAACAAACTAACAAGTCTAAAAGGGGTGCCAAGAGGAGTACAAAACTATTAGAAATCATACATACAAATATTTGTTGTGCAGATATGGAAGCAAATAGTCTGAAATATTTTATCACCTTCATAGATGACTATTCGCGATATATATATCTTTACTTACTTCGTTCTAAGGATGAAGCTTTGGATGCCTTATAAAATTTTTAAGGCTGAAGTGGAGAATCAATGTGGAAAACTGATTAAAATCGTGGGGTCAGATAGAGGTGGATAGTACTATGGTAGATACAATGAAAGTGGACAAACAACTGATCCTTTTGCGAAATTTCTTCAGGAACATGGGACTGTTGCCCAGTACACCATTTCTGGTTCTCCGGATCAGAATGGTGTGGAAAAAAGAAGAAACTGAACCTTAATAGACATAGTGAGAAGTATGAGGAGTAATACAAAACTTCCTCGATTCCTATGGACAGAAGCTCTAAAGAAGGTCGTGTATATATTAAATTGGGTTCCAACCAAGGCTATCTCGAAGACACCATTTGAGTTATTTAAAGGTTGGAAACCGAGTCTAAGGCATATACGCATTTGGGGATACCCGTCTGAAGTGAGAATTTATAACCCACAGGAGAAGAAGCTAGACCCAAGGATCATTAGTGGGTATTTAATTGGATATGTTGAAAGGTAGGGTATAGGTTCTATTATCCATCTCACAGCACTAGAATTGTGGAATCAAGAAATGCAAAATTTTTTGAGAATGACTTGATCAGTGGGAGTGGTCATTTTCCAGACATAAGTTTTGAAAACGGCCATTATGAAGCTCAACCCTCTAGTTCAAGTGATCGATTGATGTCATTCACACCTCTCAAGGTCAAACGAGTGTGGGACAACCAGTTACTGACGTTCTACAAGCTATTCACACTAATCCAGTAGATCAAGTTGTAAATAAGGAATAACCAGAAATTGTTGAACAACCAGTTAAACAACAAGTTGAGCAACAAGTTCCTCGTGAGGATGATAATACAACATTAAGGAGATCTTCTACAGTTAGAAAATCAACAATACCTAGTAATTGCATAGTGTATCTACAAGAGTCAGATTACAATGTTGGAGCCGAAAATGATCCTGAATCGTTGAGTTGCCAAATGAAGTTTGGGATCTCGTTGAGTTACCAAATGGTGTGAAAACTATTGGATGTAGATGGGTATTTAAGACAAAGAAAGACTCACGAGGTAACATTGAGAGACATAAAGCAAGACTTGTTGTCAAAGGTTTCACTCAGAGAGAAGGAATCGACTACACAGAGACATTTTCTCCTGTATCGAAGAAAGATTCTCTTCGTGTAATCATGGCATTAGTAGCTCATTTTGATCTTGAGTTACATCAAATGGATGTGAAAACTACGTTCCTCAATGGTGAACTAAAGGAAGAGGTTTACATGATACAACCTGAAGGATTCTCCTTTAGTGATGGTGAGCATTTAGTCTGTAAGCTTAATAAATCTATATATGGGTTAAAACAAGCCTCCCGGTAGTGGTATTTAAAGTTTCATGAGGTTATCACTTCATTCGGTTTTGAAGAGAATATAATGGATCAATGTTTATACCAGAAGGTCAGTGGGAGTAGGACTTGTTTTCTTGTGTTATACGTGGATGACATTTTATTTACAACTAATGATAAGGGTTTACTATATGAGGTAAAACAATTTCTCTTAAGGAATTTTGACATGAAATATATGGTGAGGCATCTTATGTCATTGACATTAAGATCCATAAAGAAATATCTCGAGGCATTTTGGGTTTATCTCAAGAGACCTATATCAACAAAGTTTTAGAGAGATTTCAGATGAAAGATTGTGCACCAAGTGTAGCACCCATAGTCAAGGGTGATAGATCCCTTTTGAATCAATGCTCGAAGAATGACTTTGAGCGGGAACATATGAAGAACATTCCATATGCTTCAACTGTCAAAAGCCTTATGTATGCTCAGGTCTGCATCTGACCTGACATTATATATGCTGTTGAAATGTTAGGAAGATATCAAAATAATCCAGGTATTGACCACTGGAAAGTTGCAAAGAAGGTTATGAGATATCTTCGGGGCATAAAGGACTACATGCTTTTGTACAGACGAACTTAGAACTTAGAAATAGTTGGATACTCCGATTCAAACTTTGCTGGCTATATTGATTTAAGAAAATCAACATCTGGTTATATTTTCATGTTAGCTGGTGGAGTTGTATCTTGAAGAAGTGTCAAGCAGACCCTGATTGCTACTACCACTATAGAGGCTGAGTTCGTATAATGTTTTGAGGCCACCTTGCATGGTGTATAGTTGAAGAGTTTCATTTCTGAACTTAGAGTTATTGATTCAATTTTTAAGCTATTAAGGTTGTATTGTGACAACTCTGTTGCGGCCTTTATGACTAAAAATAACAAGAGTGGAAGTAGAAGTAAACATATCGACATTAAGTATTTAGCCATAAGAAAACGTGTTAGAGAAAGGAAAATTGTCATAGAACACATTAGTACTGATTTGATGATTGTGGATCCTTTAACTAAAGGAATGTCACCTAAGCAGTTTAAGAATCACGTAGTGAAAATGAGACTTGGTTACATACTGTGATTTTATTGTATATTTATTGATTCAATGGAACTCTTATTCAATTTGATATTTTCTCATATATTTTGTGCACATATTTTAATTGATTTTGAGAAATGTCATTTAATTTGGACGTAGAATAAACATATGGTTTATTCATTAAGTTGAAGGGCTAGTAATTAGAAATTTTATATATGTAATACATAGAAGATAATATTCATTATGAGAGGACTTATCGCCATGATTCATATACTTGCTTTCTTGTTATGTGTAGTGTTGGGTTAAATGGATCAAGTGGGAGAATATAAGATTTTTACCTAACCTTACCTAAACTTCCTACTGTTCATGTATGATTGTATGGTCCATTTAAAGCATTTATCCTTTAAAACACGCACATCTTGTAGTCTACATTCCCGACCTTCCTTCTCTGTGATGGGCAGTAAGTATGGAAGTGGTTTATAAATGTTGTTTGGGTACCTATTCTTTATTCACGCTGTTTACACCATCGATTACATGAAGAGCTTGAGGATAAAAGATTCAAACTTTTTAAAGACACAAGAAGATGCTCGGTGCAGAGGCAATGGCTAGAGATATTTTGTGTTTTCGGTTAAATTTCCACTGCTATATACGTGCATGTATTTTACGTAAATTTGCAGCCATATTGTTGCTGTTATTGTTTCATTCTAATCTAAAATACAAACACTCTATATTTAAAAAGCAAGCATAACCTGATATCTTTGACAAAATCTCAACTTTATCGATGGCATCAGCAGAATCGATTGTTTACTATTATTGTAATAGTATTTTTTTCTTATTGTCAAAGGTCAGTCAATATTGCCGTCTTAAGAATTCAAATGACGCGCTGTGTTTTTGACTTCGCTTAATATATCCAATCGGGGCAGGAAAAAACTTAACAATTTGGATAAATTTATTATCAGCAAAATGGATGGCAAGGTCTGCCTTGTGGTTAGCCTGTTTATTCCCATGCTTCTCATTGTGTCTAATTTCTCGGCTTCGAAGACTGTTATTGCTGTAGCAGTACAAGGCACCAATCCTGGTTAGACTCTTCATATTGGATCTTGCACATATCTCTTTTCATCTTACAGGGTGCTAGGTAGATATGGAGTAGCTTTCATTTCTTTATTCAGAGTTTCTATCCTTGCTTGCTCGTTTTCTGCACAGTGAAAATGACATATAGTTCAATGAAGATGCTTATATATAAGTTCAATACATCAGAACATATCTGCATGAAATAAATTCAGTTTCAAAAGTCCACGAGATTTTGTACTTTTGTAATTAGTAAAATAATTTGTTGTTTATATTACATAAGTGATTCAAGTATTATGTTTAAATGAGATAATGAACAATCTTTATGTTGAATAAAGTTACTATAAAAAATATTATTCTTCATAATTGCATGAGCATTATCAAAAATTCAATCAATATTATCACATCTTTTCAATTATAACAAGTAAGAAAAGAAAAAAGAAAAAATGTTAGCAATATATTATCTACTAGATAAATCAAAATATACCATTTTGAGAAAAAAGGAAAATGATATTTATCTAATTATTTAGATTCCTAGCATTAAGAAGAAAAAAGAAGAGTAAGAATACATTGCTTTAATTTGCATATAGATCTTACAAACTTGGAGCAAAAATGACTCTTTCATGATTTACCTCAAACTTGCATATTAGAGTTGACATGTGAATCAATTTTGAACAGAATAAGTTTTTGCCATAATCTCAAGGTCTCCATTGCTTAAAAGCCTTGATTTAAAAGGTTCATTTGAGTTAGGATTAATCCTTATGAGGATTGGCTTAGTATTATGGATTAGAGATGAGACTTGGCTATGTACGTTTAACTTTTTGAACTGGTTTGAGATTCGAACAACGAGGGTATGCTGAAATTACTTAATAGTTACAGAGCTGAGAGGAACCATGGATAAAGTATCTGCACACTTGAGAACGAATTAAAAGACCAGTAAATATTTAGGGGGTAGAAATTTAATATATTTATGGAATAACCATGCACGGAATAGAAGTTCAAATTCCAAAGTAGTGACTGCGTTCATGAGCCTTGATCAAACTATTTAAAAGAAGTTCGTTTTGCGATTTTGATACTAATGCGAAATCATTTGTTGATGAAGATGGGATGAGCAGCGAGCTGAAGCAAATAAGAGCAAGTAAAGTTAAAGGATCTGTGTCAAAACCAGCAGATGGTTGTACATATATTCCAGGACGCGGCAGCCCTCAACCATGCGGGTGATGAAACAAATCAATATTGTACGACTACCCCCAGCAACCAAGCTCCTGTAGTGATTACTATGCGTATAATAGTTCTCGTATGCTGTTTTATATATTTGGTGTTTATATGAAATCTTCTGGTGTGTGAACTACATACATATAAGATGTAATTGCACTAATGAATAAAATTCCTTCGACTTCTCAAGATCTTTCGTAATATATACATGGATTTGAAACTACGTGATCATCATCCATCCGTTACCTCCACTTCCATATAAAAACAATATCCTTAACTTTAAAATATGAAAAGAGAGAATCGCGTTCGAGATCAGACTTGGGAAACTATCACTTTCAGGCATGCTACTACTGGTTTGATTGATTTTTCATTGTCAATCGATTAAATTATAATGGAAAGAATAAAAAGGTGCAACGTCAAAAAATATTCAAATGAAAAGGACTGAATTTGTTCAACACTAAAACTTGTGTACACTATCATCTTAACTGAACACAATCAGACCAAAATTGTACCAAAGTTTAGAGACTAAACTTTTACTAAAAGTTTAGATAGACTAAACTTCAGTTATAAAGGAAAAGAAAAACTAAAAACACATCCTAACTAACATAGAGATGTGCGATACAAAAACTCGTGCTGATCCCGAAGCTATATGGCATGATTAGTGGCGGTGGCTCCTGGTTGACAGAGCAGCGATAGAAACCAGACTATCTACACACTAATTCTTTTTTCAATATACGTGCTAAATCTTAACCTCCGGCGCGGTGTGAATGAGTCTTTTTAATTATCAAATGGGAGACTTTGAGTCCTTTACTCGTTTATATAGAATTCAGAGACGGTCAAAATCAATCATGCTCAACGGCCCAAAAACCATACCATATTTTGAAAAGATACTTTAGAACCTAGTAATCCTAAGGCTAAGGCGTTACAGCTACGCACCATTTTTAGGATTCTGTTATCTTGTCAGATGTTTGAAACTTGTCTCAGCTTGAAACTAAAGTTCTAAAGCTGATAGTCAAGAAGAATATATTTTCACACCTGAATAATTAGAACTCACGTTCACAGTATGTTATAAGAGTAAGTTGCAAATGATGTATTATAAAATAGTCCATTCAAATGTTCGGTAAGATGAGGACGCAGAAGTCTTAGAGCAAGTCTAATAAAACTTCAGACCCGTCAAAATTGGTCGGCGTGTTAGGCCGGACGCATGCGTATTAGAGAACAGGCCGAACATACCAACCAAGTTTGAGAGGTCTGAAGTTTTATTGGCCTAACATGCCAACTAAGTTTGACAGATCGATCTGAAGTTTTATTAGACTTGTTCTAAGACTCATGCACCCTTATCTTACCGAATATTTGAATGGACAATTTTATAATACATCATTTGCCACTTACTTTTATAACATATTGTGAACTTGAGTTCTAATTATCCAAGTGTGAAGATATATTTTTCTTGACTATCAGCTTTAGAACTTTAGTGAAATTCAATGCTTAACATGCCTAATAAAATAATAAAAAATGATTGGCCAATTTAGCCAATTATACCTTCTTTCATCTGCCTATAAATAGGCAAGAGATGAAAAAAGAGAGAAGAACAAGCAGAAAAAAAAAGAGACGTGAGGTGATAACTAAAGAGAAAGAGAAAGAGAAACAAAAATATTATGTATATTTCACTACAAAAAAAGTAGACAATCTGCGACGTTTGACTGAGGAAACGTCGCAGATTGTATAAGCTTATTGTGACGTTTTTGAAACGTCACGAAATATTAAGGTTTCGGCGACGTTGTATTAAAACGATGCAGAAAGGATGGACTAATTGAGACGTTTTACAATTAAAACGTCGCCAAATAAGTATTATGACGTTTTTCTAAACAAAATGTCGCGAAAGAGTTGGTAAAGAAATTAAAACTTTGTCGTTTAATTAATTAACTTTGGGTTCAAAACTTTCTTCAATATCGCGCCTCCCACACACTCATCAGACAAACGCCTTCATGTAACTCTCTGCGCTCCTTCATGTTCTTCAAAATCCTTCCTTCATGTAACTCTCTGCGCTCTCTCAACATAAACAAATGCCTTCAAATCTCCTCTCAACGTCGCCGCCGTTGCTCCTCCACACGCGTTGATTCCTAAGGTACATTCCAATGCCCACTGCTCTTTTATCTTCGTTTTTTATTTGCTAAAGCTCAAACTTGGTATGGTGGGTGGTGGTTGTGGTGGGTGTTGGGTATAACGTTGTAAGTATATATACCGCATGTTTAAAATACCCACGAATCTCGTTTCTCTGACTCTCTCTCTCTCTCGCTCTCTCTGTGTTCTTGATTTTGTTAAAATTTAAACGATTTTCTGTCGGGTGTTGTTTAAAGTGGCTTTTCAGTGGGTTTTTGGTAGATTCGAACAATATTATCAATTCTTAGTATTGGGTTTCTGGTATTGTACCATCTCAAACATTCAATGTCTCCTTTTCTGTCATCCATATCCCTTCTTAATTTATCACTTCATCGGAAGCAATGTAATCTTTTATCTAATTAATTTATGTAGCTTAATTGTGTGTTAGAAAACATGATGATGTGTGCTTGCTTTGCTACCAAATTAAGCTAATATTAAGATCTAGCTTTAGAGACATAATCACAATATATATTGATAATTCAAATATACAGTAAAAATATTAATCCAATGTTAGGCTGGTTATAGAGATTTCAATTATGGACACTAATGAAAGAGTAGTAGGATGTTTGAGTGAAAAACGTCGCAGAAAAGTATGACCTTTCCCGTCGCATAAATCTTGTCTTATTTCATTGATTAAACCAAATTTCAATAATGTCATGTGTAGGCTTGAATTGGTTGAACATTGAACATTGAGCATTGAAGATTGTCAGAGGAGAATCATAGGGTAAGCACTTGGTATTTGTACTGTTATGTTTAAAATTATATGTTTTATATGGCA
>JANJEY010000001.1:26589484-26599933 GCA_024703695.1 Erythroxylum cataractarum | reverse complement strand
TAATTCAAGTCATTTTGTTGTAAACAATGCTTTAGATGCATTTTAAGAAAACAGTAGCATTTTGGAAGTGTATTTTGAATCATGTTGTAAAAGGGCTTGAAATGCCCACTAAAGCATTGTAAGCTACTTGCTTTGAATGTAAATGAAATGCATGAATTATGATTTATCATGATCTCCCAAAACCATTTACTATCATGTTTAAGCATAGTTTCCAAGTTGTATGAAATTGTTTTGAAATTCATGTGGGTAGGTGGATGATGTAAGTACAAGTGAGATTATAGCATGTTGAGAGTGGTATGGATGAGTTTGAGAGGTTTAGAAGTGTTTATGGTGTTTGGGATAGGTCAAGAAAGAGTGTAGAGGTTTGGAGATGAGTTAATAATAGACATAACTCGAGTTATTGTCTCCATAACTCGACTTGTGAAGCATAACTCGAGTTATTTGTCTCCATAGGTCGAGTTGTCAGTCTTCGGAAACTCCTCCGCCTCTTTTCAACTCGAGTTATCGTCAGTGTAACTCGAGTTGTTTGTTTAACTCGAGCTATCGACCAGTGTAACTCGAGTTATTGGTCTGTGCAACTCGAGTTGCCTGTGTAACTCGAGTTGTCGGTAGATGTAACTCGAGTTGTCTCCACATTTTGTCTGTATAAGTCGAGTTGTATGTCAGGGTAACTCGACTTATATTTAGAAAAGTTGTTTTCTTTTGTCGTTCAAGAACAGTTTTGGACGTAGGTCAGGAGCAGTTCATGCTCACCACCAATGTGAGTTAACAGCAGGTGTCAGGTCTAGGAGTACAGCGAGCTCAGGGTCTCGAGAATGGGCCACAGCAGGGCTCACCTTTCGGGACATTTGGGTTTCGGATCCGACATTAGTGTTGAGTCTTAGCAGTTGGGTCTGGGATCCGACAATATGCATGAATTGAGTAAACCATCGATGATAGTTTCTCATTGAGTTCATAAACTCACCCAAAATTGCAACTATTTTTCAGGAATCAAAGAGTATCCCGTTAGACACACGGGAGTATGCTTGCTACATGCAAGTCAGAGTTTAAAGTCGGGATTAGTTCACGTCTGCATTAGCATTGTTCTATTCGTGTATAAATTTGTATTTCTGCAATTTAGGCATAATAGCACTGTTATTACAGAGGGCCCCATTTGGTAAATGTTGTATTTGTAATGTGATTATTGAAAGTGTTCAGGATTAACATTGGGCCCATATTGGTAATGGATTTTTATACATGAGTTGATTAAATACTGTTGAGTGCCTTTTTAATGATTGAAATTGTGTTGTGGTCGAAACTGTTTTCGAATTAAAGCGGACCCAAATTGTTTACTGATTTTCACACACGCAATTGTTTTTAAAAAGAAAAATGTCTTACTGAGTTTTTGAACTGTTTGACTGATCTAGTATACCACCCTCGTGAGGCACGGGCTCGGATATCACCATCGATATCGAATTCGGGTCTTGCGGGAGTGGGATGCTACACATTGCCCACAAGATTTTTCTCAGCATGGATGTTATCTTTATGAAAGATAAGGATAAAGGGGAAGCAGAAAATGTTAGCACTGTACAAGAGAATATAGAAACTATAACAGTACAAGTGCATAGGGAAATTGATCAAAATGATTCTCCTAAAGTTGCATCAGAGCATAAAGAGTAAGAAACAGTTGAATATGATATTCCAGATATTCAAAGACTAACTCACATAAGAAGAGTACCGAGCTGACACTCAGATTATGGAGAGCAATATTGTATACTGTCTTTTAATTGAGGATGGAGAGCAGTCGTCTTTTCAAGAAGCAATGAATAGTTTATATGCACCTCAATGGATGACAAAAATGTAGTAAGAAATTAAAGCTCTACTTAAGAATAAGACATAGTAGTTAGTATCACTGCCACGAAGAAGAAAGCCTATCGGCAATAAATGTATTTACAAGATCAGGCGGAGTGGTAACGATCAAGTAGAGCGATATCGTGTTAGATTGGAGGTAAAAGGATATGCTCAAAAAGAAGGTATTGATTTTAAAAAAATATTTTCTCCTCTAGTTTGAGTCACTATAGTTCAAGTAGTTTTGGCAATGTGTATTATATTTGACTTGCATCTTGAGCAGTTAGATGTAAAAACTGTATTTCTTCATGGAGATCTTGAAGAAGAAATTTATATGTTCCAACCAGAAGGTTTTGAAGAAAAAGAGGAAAGAGAACCTAGTTTATAGGTTAAACAAATCTCTATAGGGTTTAAAGCAAGTGCCAAGGTGTTGGTATAATAGATTTGATTCCTTCATCATGAGCCTTGGGTATAATAGACTGAATGTAGACCCTTATGCATATTTCAAGAGGTTTGAGAAAGATGTTTTTATAGTTTTTCTATTATATATAGATGACATGTTGGTAGCAGGTCCCAATAATAATAGTATCAAAGAATTGAAGGCACAATTAGCTAGAAAATTTGAAATAAAGGACTTAAGACCAATAAATAAGATTCCAGGGATGCAAATTCACCGAGACAAAAATAATAAAAATATTTGACTTTCTCAGAAGAATTATTTGAAGAAGATCTTGCGACTATTCAACATGCAAGATTGTAAGTCAATTTATACCCCTCTTCCCGTTAATTTCAAGTTATCCTCAAGTATAAGTCCTAGTAATAAAGAAGAAAGGATGGAGATGCCTCAAGTACTGTATGCATTAGTAGTAGGAAGCTTAATTTTCTCTATGATTTGTACAAGACCAGACATTGCACATGCAGTGAGAGTAGTTAGTAGATACATGGCGAATCCTAATCGAGCGCATTGGAATACTATCAAGAAAATTCTCAAATATATCAAAGGAACCTCAGATGTTACATTATGTTATAAAGGATCATATTTTACTATCAAAGGATATGTTAATTCTGATTATGTAAGTGATCTTAATAAAAGTAGCTAAAGGAGCTATAAGCTAGTTTTCAAATCTGACATTAGTTATCGCTATGTCAACAACATAAGTAGAATATGTAGCAGCTACACAAGCTAATAAAGAAGCAGCGTGGTTGAAGATGGTGTTGGAAGAAATTGGGAATAAACAAAAGAATGTTACTTTGTATTGTGAGAGTCAGAGTGCTTTGCATCTTACAAAGAATCTAGCATTTCATTCAAAAACAAACATGTCTGAATTCAATATTACTTCATTCGCAAGAAAGTTGAAGAAGGAATGGTGGACATGCAGAAAACTCAAACAGTGGATAACCTAGCAGATTTTATGACAAAAGCAATCAATGGTGATAAGTTTATATGATATCGATCCTCGTGTGGCCTGACAGAGACATAAGCAACATAAAGTGGCAAGGTAGAAAAAATAATTTGAAGTTCTGATTAACTCTCAATCAAATCTTTAAGTGGAAGAATTGTCAAACTTAGTTGGCATGTTAGGCATCATTCTCCTACCTACAACAAAGAGAGAAGGACAAGGGAAAAAAAAAGAGAGAGAGGCGAGGTGAGAGAGAAAAAGAAAGAGAAAGAGAGATAAAAATATTATGTGTATTTTTATGGGTCTAGTTTTTCCTATAATTCTCCAGTTTTTCTCAGTAGCAAAATTCTTCTATTCTTGTCCGTAGTTTTTACTCTAATTTGGGAGTTTTTTATGTAAAATATGTGTATTCATTACTATTCCTTCAATCCTATTTAGTTGTGAATCTGCTTTAATCTGGTCGATTTTCACAACAAGACCTATCTTTTCTCTACCACAAATCATCTTCGTGATATTTCTCTCAAAACTAAGTTAAAGTGGTTAGTTCTCCACAACACATTAAATTAGTTAAAGTGGTTAGTTCTTTATGACACATTAAAATTTTACAGGTTGAAAAATAACATAGTTCATTTGGATCTCTATTCTAGGTCTACAAATACCCCTATCTTAGTAGCATATCTGCAACTACATCTCCTCTTTTGCCAAAATGAGCAGCAATAATATACTCACCACAATAGTTGTTTTAATATTTGGAAATTGAAAATTTAGCCTAATAATAGAGATAATTATTTTCTTATAACTTGATTGTCTTACTATTAATTTTTGGAATTAGGACTGGTGATGTTGAACACTTATCCATTTTGAATCTCTCCAACACTATTAATTTATGCTTTCTGAGACAAACCTAATAATTCTTATGATCTATCATAGAATATCTTTATTCTTATCAAAAATATTTCCTAGCCCATATAAACTTCTTTAGTTTACATACTATGTTTTCCTTTTTAACCATTGATTGGTCCTTGTAGACTTCTCCCTCTGAAATCTCCATTTAGAAAGGTGGTTGCATTTATTTGGTACAATTCTAGATCATAATGAGCCACCAAATTCATAATAATTATAAGTAGATCCCTTTTAGAGATTGATGAGAAAGTCCCTTTATAATCGATGTCATCTTTCAAAGTAAATCCTTTAGTAACTAGTGTAACCTTATAATGCTCTAGGTTACCAAGAGAATCATGTTTGATCTTAAAGACTATTTACAACAAATTCTCTTATAACTTTCTAGAAATTCCACAAGATCCTAGACATCATTATGTTCAAAATTTTCACTATTATGGCTTATGAAAAGGTTACTATGTCATTCTCAATTTTTAAGTCATTTTCAGACTTGTGTAGATATATCATATAATCATCAAAAATAATTGGCTTTTTTTCTTTTGTGACCTTCTTAATGTTATTTGTTATGGTTCTTTTACTTTAGGTTCATTCACTTCATGTTCAATTTCCTTATGAATAATGGGTTTCATTAATTTGTTGTCTTTATGATTATTAGGCAGCTTAATAATTTATAAAACAACAACTTGGGTAGGTGTACAAGCGATAGGAATTGCTCTCCTATTTCTTAAATATTCACTATATGTGGTGTGTCACTCCCACTAGTCTCACTATGTTCAATGAACCTGACATTCCCAATTTCTACAATTCTTGTAATATGGTTAGGACAATAAATATATACCGTTTAAAATTCTTTGGATAACTAACCAAATAGCCACTAACTTTTCTTGCATCTAGTTTCTTTTATATAAATAATAAATCCCAATTTCTACCTGACAACCCCAACTATACAAATGTCTTAAACTAGATTTCCTTCTAGTCCATAGTTCAAAAGGAGTCTTTGAAATTACCTTGCTAAGAAACCTATTGTGTAAGCACATGACAATTTTAGAGCATATGTCCATAAAAAAGTAGTAACGATGAATTACAAATCACACTCCTAACCCTATATAAAAAAGTTCTGTGATGTCCTTCTTTCATACCATTTTGTTGTGGTGTGCTTTTTTTGTATTGTATATAAATACTATATTTGTCAAAGAATTTAGCAATAGGAAAGGATTTTGACTACTTTCATCATACTTACCATAATATTCACCACATTTATCAAACCTAGTGATTTTCAACTTTCTCTCTAATTACCTTTCAATCTCATTAATGTAATTCTCCAAAGTATTTACAACATGAGATTTACCATGTAGCAAATAGACAATATCCATAACGTGAATATTCATCTATAAAGTGATAAAATATTTTTCTTTATTGAAAGTAGGCATATTGATTGGTTCATACATATCAGTGTGAATTATTTGAAGAAGTTGAGTGCTTTTTGTGACTCCTTTCTTTAATGTGTGTTTTGTTTATTTACCTTACAATCTACACAAATGCTAAGATTAGTAAAAATCCAATTTAGGAAGTATTTCATTCTTTATTAATTTTTGTAGTTGCTATTTAGAAATATGTCCCAAACTCTTATGCCACAAGTAAGAAAATCTATCATTAATCAAACTACATTTGACACCAATATTGGGATTCAAAGTCAATAAAGTTTTAACATAAACAACATAAAGGTTTAAGTTATATAAACCATCATACAACTACCATTCATGTGGTTATATCTGTACAAACTAAAACTACCACTACCAAATTTAAATGAGTATTTAGATCTATCAAGTTTAGATAAAGAAACTAAATTCATAAATATATTAGGCATATAAAAAGTTTAACATAAGTCCAAATGATATCCAATCTAGGATTAAACAATAAATCTTGATAACTTCTGTCGAAACTCTCATTATATTGCCTATATAAAATAATCTTTTATTTGATATTATAGTTTTGGTCGTAAGGAATCCCTATAAGGTATTAGAAACATGAGTAGTACAACTAGAATTAATTCATTAAGTATTGAAAGGAAATTTAGCAAGGTTTGTTCCAAAATATACATAAGCATTGCACATACGTTTCTTCTCAAACCATGACTTACGTTTATAACATTCCTTTTGAAAATTCCCAACCTTCTTATAGAAATTACATCTTCTTTCAACATATTCCTTTTTATGGATCTAAGAAGATTCCACACTAACTTTCAAGGGTCTTCTTATGCTTCTTTCTAACTCTCTTACCAACTTCTTCATTCTTGATATAATTAATGGAGTGACTTACTTGATTGTTGATTCTAGTTTCTTCCTAAACCAATAAAATGTGCAACTCATGCATATTATATTTTTTCTTCATGGTATTATAGTTCATTTGGAAGGGACCATACTTAAATAGTAATAAGTTTAAGATAAACTGCAAAAGAAACTTTTCATCTACTTCTATTCCCAAGGAATTAAGTCTTATTGCAACATTTATCATCTCAATGATGTGTTTATGCATAGTATGTGATCCATCAAATTTTATGGTAGTTAGTGTACCCGTAAAAGTCCTAACAAGAGACTTATCAATAGTTTGGGATCACTTTTCATAAACTTAAGTAATTCTTTAGCACTTTTAGTTTTGGAAAGAGCAGACATAATGTTATTAGCAATTTTCATCTTTATGTACTTCATAATCAATCTGTTTGATCTTTCCCAATTGTTAAAATGGATGCTCTTCTCATTAATGCTTAAAACGTTTGGAGCATATGGTTTCTCAGTTCTAAGTATATTTACCTTTAGGTAATCCATTAATATACCATACAATACATAGTGATGCTAATATGTATATAATTTGGTAATCACACATACACTAACTAGAAATGTTTATTATCTTTGGATATCTAAATACAACTAATTGTATATATTCATTACCTACATTTATTCTCACTAACTATAAAAATAAACAAACTAACCACCTTTGGGTGATTTCAAAAATATTCTATAGCAATAAGTTTCAATTTAGCCATAAAATTACAATTCATTTGGATCAAATTATGAGTAATTAAACCTTTATCATATTATTTGGAATTAATTTTTTTAAAATAGTGACTGGCTAGCTGCCACCGTCGGAAATCATAGCCAACACTTAGGCATTAACGCTATGAAACTTTTTCCCAGCAATTTCATCTTAATTTTTTTTATAGTTTCATACATAACTTTGATTCAATCTTCAAAATTATCAAATCATAATATTTTGCATATAATTCAGAAACATGTAAAAAAATAGATTTTCCAATATTTCAAATTAAGGTTCATAAGGTTCTCTAAATCTTCAAAAATCTACATTAAAGGAGAACCATGAAATTATTATAATCATGTTCTGATACCGGATGTAAGCATAATTTTTATAAATATAACGAGATCTAGAAATTCATGGAACTCACAAATATTCAATCATGATTATAATTTTATTCTAATAAAAAGAAAAAAAATTAATAATAATCTTTGTCCATAGCTTAATGATGTGGAAGCAGTTTTTAATAAGCTTCTTACTGAATTTTTCTCTTTCGTTGAACTTTCTATCTTACTTTCTTTTTGTGATGGTGTTTTGTGAGAGAGAACTCTAATCCTCTTATTAAACCAACAACTATTATTCAACTTTAAAACTCCCCATTGTTACATGTTAAAAGCTCAAAGGTCCATTAATTAAATTATTAAATCTCTTAACTGACTTTTAACCCATAACTCACTTAAAGGATTACTTTGTAATACTTAAAACTTTTGTGATATAAAAAAATACCAATGAAATTAAAACCAGTTAAAGTTCCTTTAAGATAATATTAGACAAAAGACTATTGCTTTTATGGGAAGAGCAGATAAAAGCATGGTTAAACCTCAACGTTGAATCCCATCTTCCTTAGTTACTATCTAATTAAGAAGATTACTGACCCTAGGGCATTGTTAATAATTATAATTTAATAATATAATTAGCACAACTCTTCTTTGTTTTCTTTTCTTTTATTGTTCGTAAGAAGAATCTATTAATCAATTCATTAAAAGTTCACTCTCTCGTGACGTGAGGTTTGAATTTCCTATCAAGTTGGGGCCATTTCCATATTGACTTCTCAGAGTTTAGAAACTAGATTGTTAATAGGCTTGACAAAGACTTTTTTTTATATAAATGTAATGGGGCCGAAGTCCAAGGAAGAATTACATGTGTGTTACACGGGGCAGAGTTTAACAAAGACTTTACAAGCACTTACATGGGACGTTGAACCATGTAATTTATGTAAAATAATTTCAGTTGATTCCTAAAAATTGAATTTCAAGGTTCCTATCATTTAACTTTTGTCAGATTGTCTCTGAATCTTAATCGAAAACTTCTAATTAAATTGACCAGAAACTTAGTAAAACTTAACATATTCTCTCTATTAAATTTCATAAAATTTTAGTATAAAATGAATGGATCCATTTTATTCATATGATAAGTGTAAAGGTAGAATAAAGAACAAAGATGTTATGATATTACCTTCAAACCTTCGTCACTAAATGTATTATGCAATTAACAAACATCGGATAAATTCAGTAGCTGGTATCAAATTTACATTATTTATATACTTATTTCTATAATCAACTAAATACTTGAATTAGTTTCATATAATTATTGGTTCTGCTTGATTCTGGTGAGGCAGGACGCTACTGTTTTGATCCATGAGCTTAATTGTCTTAAGCAAGAGAATACCTGCAAAACAACACAAGACACGCCGGGGGTTAATAGCCGGCAGGCCCCTCCGACGCTCAAGTTAGTGTTTGTGAGAGCTTTTGGGTAGCTGATGAATATTGAAAGATAGGGTTCTGGGAATCTTACCTTTCTCATGATGAAGCAATCAATTTATATAATTTACCGGTAGGAATTATGTAAGTTTCCAAAGGATGGACTGATCGGCCTATGCGTTGTTCTGAGTCTGGGCTTGGGCCTAGCACGACCAACCCAACCATAAGCCTCTTACTCCTCGATTCTGACCAAGGGGAGGGGTCGAAGGAGTACATACGGATCGCGCAGCTCGTTCGCATGACAGCTTGTGATAGGCCAGATTGGTCAGACATCAACACTTAGTATGTGACGACTCGAGGTAAGACCGATCGATAGGAAGTAGGCATAAGATTGACCGATCAAGCGTAGGCGCCTAATCGAAGCAATGAATTTAATCATTACTAACGGCACGTGTCCTCTGAAAGGTTCTCGAAATTTGAAACGAGACATTTTTGTGACCGTTGTACAGTTGTCACATACGTCCTTTCAACTGCTATGCCTCTATGGGTAATTGATAACCCTAATTTGCACGGCCCAGATTTTGTCGCGCATTCAAACTCCATCAGTATGTCCGCTTGGTATCTTGTTATAAACGCTCGGGATTGACACACCTCTTTACTTTCTGCGTGCCCGATTCTTCAATCTTCGTTTCCTCTCTCCTTTATCTCCCTGTTCGCAGTCACAAAAATTTCCTCCTACCGTCAGCCAAATCCCCAGTTCCAATCTCTAAACTAGGTACGTCCTTCTTCTTTTCATCGTCTATAAAAGTGATTTTCAGTAAACATGTCAATTAGTTCTAGGAATGAATCTAGCTCCCCCTCTCCTTCTCCGTTGCTTCCTCGCCAGCCTTCGCCATCGGCCTCCCCGAGTCTTAGTGAGGAAGTAAGTACGATTCTGATGGAGCTTCATCAGGAGCTGGTCGCCGAAGAAGCTTTACAGGTTGTTGGGTCGATGGACACAGCAGTGGAGGCACCAGAAGCCGGCGGAAATGAGGCATCGGAGTTAAGAGGGAATGAGGAGGTTGGAGCGAGTGCCTAGAAGGACGGGCAAATCATTGAGAAACCACCGAGTGACCCTTCAGTAATGACCGAAAAGGAGCTAAATCGGTCGGTTATTAAGCATAATATTCCCTCGTCTTGGGGGCCTAGGCTGGCTAGCCAGAACGGATGGCTACTTTGTTGTGACAGAGAGCTTTTTCTCGGTCAGTGGTATGAGGCTTCCGTAAGCCCCGATCATCGATGAAGTATGGCGCACCTACCACTTAGGGTCGAGCTAGATTCCCCCAAATGGCTGGCAGTTCAACAACGGTCTAGCTTTGTTGTGTCCCAATTTCAGGTGTCCCCCATCGGTCGGTGTTCTGCGGCACTTCTTAAGGATGAACCAGAGCCCGAGCAGCGGGGCCGGGATTCCTCACCTCTAGTATAGGGATGCGAAGTATCGTCCTGCTGGGACAGCAGGATCAATCAAATCGTGAAAAACGAAGTATTTCTTT
>JANJEY010000001.1:26489518-26504221 GCA_024703695.1 Erythroxylum cataractarum | reverse complement strand
GTCCTGTTTGGTCACCCTCACATCCCGTAGGGGGCGCTGCGAATCCCGTGGGGGAAACGGGAGTCGAACCTGTGACCTCAAGGTTTTGATGCATTGAGACGCACGCCTCTTACCACTAAGCTACGTAGCTCAGTGGTGAGAGGCGTGCGTCTCAACGCATCAAAACTCTAAGGTCACAGGTTCGACTCCCGCTGCCTCCACGGGATGCGAAGTGCTCCCCTACGGGATGTGGGTGTGACCAAACGGGACAAAACCCAACGGTTCCCAACCCAAACAAGTTTCCAAATTATTATAGGTGGGAAATGAAAACTAGAAAGTTAATGGGAGGGAAATGCAAACAAATTTAAAAGAAAAATGAGAAAGTTTATGCAATGTAGGGAATTTGTTACCAATATACTTGTGGGCATTACTTGAAGATCATTAAGAAAACTTCCACTACCAAGTCCACCATTATCGTTCCCTTCTCCAACATATCTTGGTTCTTGGATCTCTTCAATTACTACGTCAATTCCAGTGATCAGGACCTCTTCATCAAGGAAGCAACTCGACACTAAGACAATTTCTTCTTTAGCTCCTCCTAACTCTTGAAAATTTTAACACTAATTTTAGTTTCTTGCATTTCTTAATCCTTTGTTTTTTTCATTTTCATTTTACAATCCACAAGTTTTCTACTTAGACATCGGTGAAAACAAAATGGGTCGCTTCTTGAAAGTTTATTATTCATATCCCTTCCTTTTCCCCTCCTTTTTCTTTTTTGGTCGTTGCATTGACTTTTGCCCCTGAGCTTTGCACTCTTACTTCATTGTGCTAGCAATTAGAGGTTACAACAAGATCAAATGTAGCTTTCCAGTCTTGTCTTCTGGGTAAGTCCCTTCATTTTATAGGCAGCAGTCTTAAATTGGGACTTTATATTACTTTTCTTATTTGTTGATTTGGATTGTTACTTATTTGTTGAATTTGATTGTAAATGCTAAAAATGGTTCCTTCTTTCGATTGCCTTTTTTATTGAATTTGTTCTCTTGAATTTCCTTCTTTCCTATTTATGCAAGATATTACAGGGTTTCATCTAATGGCAATTCTGCAAGTTTTTGATGGTTCGACAGTTTACATAAATTCAATTATTTCTTTTTTGATGATCTTCTCATCAATGTGCGTTTAATCCCCATAACTGCAATTTGTTTGCCATAGGACTAGGAGTCTAAGCAAACGAAAATTATGAGCTTTTACTTGTGCACAAATTATGAATTGTTTAATATATAATCTTCCCAAGTGACTATTGCCCATTTGTTGATTTGTGTCACTAGTCTCACTACCATTGAACCAAGAAGTTTTCATTGCTTATTTATTTGTTTTTTAAGGCAAGGATTGAGTGCTGGAGAACAAAGAGGGAGTAAGCACTCAAACTCCTATTTTAGTTCCATGCAAACACTTGAATCTTATATTAAAAAAGGCACTCTAACAAATAAGGCCTTGGTCTAATCCTTTTCACTTTCCAAGTCACCTCTTTTAATTCGGGGGGAAATAGAGAGTTCTTACTTACTTGGAAGCCATCTGGTCTTCCCAAGGTCAAGTAGTTACTTTTCTTTTTGTCAAAGAATCGATGCATACAAGGATACTTTCTGCCTAGTACTAAGAGCATAACTTGCCATGTAGAATGTATCTTCCCTTTTAGTATCAACTATCTTAGTTCCTGTAAAAGGACTTGTAATTGCTACTTTATGCCAAATCATGGTTAGATGAATAAGTTATGCAGTTGAATCAACCTATATTAAATAAATGCATGAAAATAAAGTTCAATCTTTTAATAATAAACATTAAAATATTGTACAAACAATGATTTTTCATATTTTCAGTGGTGTTTCTTGTATCTGGTGGATTTTTTTTACATGGATATAAATGGATACTTTTAGTTTTGGATCAGGATTAGTTAGAACTAAAGTTGAAATCCTCCGTTTTCTATATTATATTTAGCACACTAACAAATTTACTTGCGTTCTTCCGTTGCATAAGTCTCCTTTTTGATGTTATAATTTCAAATGCTACTTCTTGTTATACAACTCTAAATGCTTTTGTTGTTCTAAACTTTTTTCTACATTTGCACCCAAAATATAATGCTTCTAGTTTCATTTAATTGTTTAATGCAACTATAAATGGGATGATGATATTTGAACATAAATTGTTTTTGAATTAGTTAGTAATTACTTGTATTACAGTTTGTGGATCTTCAAAATTGTATTATTTGATATTTCTAAATTCATATATATTTTTGTTATTATCATAGGGATAGATTACATATGTCTATGCTAACTGTTTGTTTATGTTTTTATAATCATGTTATGTAAAATTTACAAATATCATAGGGATAGATGACATATTTCTATGCTAACTGTTTGTTTATGTTTTTATAATCATGTTCTGTAAAATTTACAAACTATTTTGTTTATGCAGATACATGAGCAAAATCACTTAACAAGTATATGCTCTAAACAATTGATGGAGATCAAATCGCTAGAGGTTCTAGTCACTTTTCTTTGTTATATGATGGTATGAAGTTGCTCTCTTTGACATGGATAAACCTACCTAGTAGTCTTAGTTACGTTGCAATTTTTTGTTACCTCAACATTTATAATTTGTAAACTAGTCTCTGTATTTATTATTTTGTTTGTAAGAACTGTTAGGTTGTAATTAAAATCTTGTATATAAAGAATTTTTTTATTGATATAATTTAGTGATATTGTATTTTTTATATACAACGTTTTAAATTATCAATTATTTTCTGTATAATATATTAACAATAATATATATATATATATAATATGGATTAAAAATGTCACAAATAATTATAATTAACATGATATAATATTTTGCTAAAATGTATATTAAAATTTGACTACATTTTATAAAACGTAGCTAAAAAACATTTGGCTACATTTTAAAAAATGTAGGTAAAACTTTGTGGCTACTTTTTCAAAAGCCTAGCTAAAAACCTTCAGATACATTTTTGGAAACATAACTAAAAACTTTTGGCTACGTTTTTGGAAACGTAGCTAAAAACTTTTAGCTGCATTTCCAAAAACGTAGTTAATAACTTTTAGCTATAAAATCCAAGCGTAGCCATATGTTTTTACGACGATTTCCTAAAACGTTGCTAATAGTTACAAAAGTAAATCATATGAGAAAATTATCAGCGATGATTAGCAAAAAATGTCGCCTATAGTTTTTAGCTATAGGGATTTGGTGACGTTTTTTGCGACAAATAGAAATCATCGCTAATTAATTATTATTACCAATGATTTTGAACTTTTGGTGACGAATTTTTTAGTAGTCAAATGTAATTTTTATTGTAGTGACATTTCATAATTACTTAAATATTAGAAACATTAAATAGTTTGACTCAAGAGATCTATGATAATGATGTATAATGTAATTATTTTATCATCTAATATTTCAATTAGAAATAAAGTATGAAATAACCATAGTAATTCTTATTAATTAGTAACTGATTTATAATTGATATTTAAAAATATCTTTTCAAACTTCAATTAATTCTAATAAGAAAATTCATTAAAGAAAAATTATTTATTAACTTACTCAACTATCACTATACGATTCATATTATATCTAATTAGCATCAACTAAGCTACCCTATGTAGAATAGGATGTAAATATTTCTTCTTGACGAAAATATAACTAGAAATAATTTAATGATAATATATATGTGCAAATTGAATCTCATAATTTATGATATCATTCTAATTTTAATTACATGGTAATTATTTTAAAGATTTTATTCTTAATATGAAAACATCAAATATAATTAATAAATACTATATTTAATTAATTTTATAACAAACTCTATAACTATAACTGATTAGCTATAAGAGATACACCAACAATAAGACCATACCTAATTAGGATAAGTAAAAGGTCAAAGAAAACCCCACATTAAAACTCTTTCCTGTCGGCGAAAAACAGCATCTTATATCGTAGTTGGTAACTAAAGTCACGCAGACACGTCAAGGTTGAATCTACATGCTTTAGGATCATGAGAAAGTCTCTCACGTTTTGGCGACTTTGTTCCCAGCTACTACCATAATTATTCTTCTAAGTCACCAAACTCATGACACGCTCGTCGCTAATCTCAGCCATGTCTCTTTACCTAACGATCAACTCCTTACCTTGATTCTAATATGTTCCTTTATTAGTCTTTTTTATAAGTGTTCTCATGTTTAATGAAATGCAACGCGTTGTTAGAAACTTCTCCGTACTGGCCAAATTGGTCATTTGAGACGATCGAGAACTCTCTGTTAATCTTCTATATCATTAGTTATTTTAAAGAGAAGCTAATTCGTCCTTTCAAACCATTGACCATTTGAATTACGATGGCCTCAAGTGTTTAACAAGATATACAAATACCTCATGTAATAACACTTCTTATTATATATAGAACACGTTGCAACTAGTTTGAAACCAATTCTATTGTTAAAATGGAAGATGTAAAAATTTTCGTGATATTTTCTTTAGTCTCTTTACTTCTATTCTTTTCGTTTCCTTCTCCCTTGGAGATGATGATGTCAGTTGAAGCAGCTCGACCTGAGCCCTCCTCTACCCTCCTCAACCATATAGGTAGAGATTCGGTCTATATGATCCAAGTTATAATATCGATATTTGAAAGAATTGCATATAAAGTTTGATCATTTTCATTTTTAATCTCTGGTTACTGATGGGTAAAGTACCATACAATCATTCTTGCAGGTGAAGACATGAGCCATGTGCATCGTGAGGGCTTAAAGAAAATCATGAGACAAGTACAGGGATCCATTTCAAGACCTGCGCCATCTTGTCGTAACGGCGAATGCAACTAGGGCTAATCGATTCATTGATTCCATCTTGAAGTTGTGTTGTCATAATGAAGATCGATTACCACTAGCACCACTATAAGTCAATAAAGTTGTTCAATAATACTGGATGTTTGAAATTTACATGTTTTTCCTTTTTCCTGTTTCATAGCGAAATCTTTTTGATTGAGTGGTAGTATATACTCAGACAAAAGGTACGTTTTAGAGACACCATTCATTAATGGTTGTTGATACTATTTGTTGGCATATTTTCTGTTCGAACTCTCGGTTTGATGGTTCCTTTTGTACAGTGTAATCACTTCATCAAGTGATTTATTGATAGTTCTAAAACACTCGAAGAAATTAAATAAGATGAATTTTTTTGATTCCTTAAGTCAAGATTAAAAAAATTAGGAACCTTAACGAAAAATTTTAACAGAAATGATATATGATCGTGAAAAGCCTCATAAATGTCAATATGTATCACCAACACACTGATCTCTTTTTGATAAGTTCACTCAGTACTATAAGTTTAATCCAGGCACAATTCAGACGTCGATTAGATGATCTGTCACAGTAAGAAGCTCCTGCATTCTTACAGTTCTGCCAGCGATTTTCGAGTAAAAATATGTGAGACAATATTGTGTAGGCTATCCTGAATATAGGCTGGAAAGGTAACCCTTCTTTCGTTCTCTTATTTGGATAACAGAAGAGGAGGGAATGACACCCTTGATCTCAATTTTTGAAAGCAATCTCATTCAATGGCATCTATTCCATTGTAGTCATATAGTTAGACACTATCAACATATTTGACTTTTCTAGCAAACATACAAATTTATACAGTGAAATACATTTTTTTATTTCTATGAATTTTTTAAAAAATTTAAAATGTGAAAGTTATAACGTAGCTATGGTAAGAAAAATTTAGGTTTTATTGGTGAATATCTTCTGTTATCAATGAATGTAGAATACTATAAGTCTACATATGTTTACTTGAAAAATGAGAGGTTATGAAGAATATTTTTTAGTAAGTGATGAAATTATACTATCAAAGAAAGGATTTTCAGTACATCAACACAACTCTTGAAGTTTGAGACTAATGGAAATACAAGAAAATAACCAATACCGTTCAATTTGAAACAGAAAGGAACCAAGTACTGAAAGCTAAAGAAGAGTAATGATGACGTTCCTCAATAATTAGAAAAAAGAGACATTTGAGCAGAGTTAACTCAAATTCCACTAATGGGGAACTTGTGGCCAATCATCCAAATAGAACCCAATATCCTATTTGACAGGTTGGACTTTCTGTTCATAAGATTGAGAAGCTCGCAGGTTTGACTCGGTTACTGCCGTACTAGCTCTAACATCAAAGCTTGTTACAGGCCTTTTCCAGATATAACTTAGTAATCATAAAACCAATTCTGAGATTATAAACTACTTGAACTACAACCACGTTGTCGCTGCCAGTTTGATTACTTTTAGGGCATTCACACTTGGGACTTAATGTGCTTCTATTTCAGGTATTGGTTTAATCACCTCAAGAGTCAAGTGCTTCCTTCCATGCGGCTTCCCTAACATCATTAGGAAGTTGCAAACGAAGAAAATGTGCTCCTCTAAGTAGAGGTGAACTAAATACTCTTCGAATTCCTTCCACTACAAGAAAATTTAGTTTCAACAACCAAATTCTCAATAACTATAATAAAATGATTGCTAATTATATATACATTTTGCAACTAAAAATTATTTGATTACAATATATAAATTACGTATATTTTTTACCGACCAATCAATACTTGGTGGCTATAGATGGTCACTAAAACTTACAATTCATGAATAATAATATAACGACCAAACTTAACACTTTTAGCGACAACTTTAATGGTCGCTATAGAAAATTATTATTAACAACCAAATTAACAACCAACTATTGAGTGGTCACTACAAGTATTTCAAATTTTCCATTAGCAACCAATAAATTTGGTTGCTAAATTTACATGACTTCTTTACAACAACCAGATTATATGATTGCTAAAGAAGTATTTATAGCAACAAAATGAGCATTACAATAATGTTAAAACTTAAAACCTTTCTTTAGTGAGAAGTAGAAAACGGATGGTTAATTGTACCGAGTTTAAATACCGATTGGCATTTAAAATACTGACCAGTACCAAAAATTTTAAAAATTAGGGAAACATTTTTGTAAAATTAAAAAAAAATTAAACTCTCTTTTCTTCCCTCCTGCCTTTCCTTCCCTCTCTTTTTTCAAAATTTTTTAATTAGTTATTTTATTTACTTCAACTTTTATAATTATTGTGAATTTTTTATTTTTTACATAAAAATAAATATTTTTATTACTAATAATAATTACAAATTAAATAAAACTTTAAAATAAATTATTTTTATTTAAATTTATTTTAATATTTTATATAATATTTATTATCATCATCATCATCTCCTAGTCCGAATTCTTATAATAAAGCAAGGTTTGGAGAGGTCTGATAGTACGCAGCCTTACATTTACATGGTAGAGAGACTGATTCCAATAGACTTACATACAAATGTGATAATAAAAATAATATTTATCGATAAAGTATCAATAAAATATTTTATTTTTAAGTAAATAATTTAAAAATCATTATTTATAAACTAATATTTATATATATTATTAATTATTAAATTAAAACTTATTTGAAATTTATATATTTTAAAAATATATAATTAATTTTATAACTTAAATTAAACTGTGATTATTATTTATTATTACAATTTTTGAAGAAATGATTAAAAATATATAGTACAACTGTACAATATGGTAATAAATTATTTTGTAATTTTTTAAAAAATTTAGAAACTATCTCATAAATTTAAAAAATTATTTAAATTAATATTTGATATTAAATAATAATAATACAATATTATACCGGATCTTAGTATAATTCAACATCGGATAGATCCTAATCTAATGCTTTTCTTGACTAGAAAAGAGAAAGATCGCAACTTTTTACCTCTTATGCTCTATTCCCAACACTAGCCGTTGCACCGAATCGTTTTGCCCTCATGCTTTTCTTGACCGTAAAAGAGAGAGATTACGACTTTTTTTATCTCTTATGCTCTCTTCAATGACCAGAGCATAAGATAACGAATAATGACAGATGATCAGATGGCTCCAGGACGAGAATGATCAGCCATCACGTGTTGCCCATGCCACAACTTGCACGTCTGATGCCCACCTTTCATTTCATCATATGGTGGCCCTCTCCAAATCATGATTCGCTTTATACGATGTGATTACTGGCCGTTGGATCCGCCGCAGTGAGCTCCAGTACATGGCCCCACCGTAAAGTCTAATCCTAATTTCGTGTTCTGTTCTGCGTCTTTATCGTCAAAATTGGCGGATAGAGGGTTTTTCACATCCACGCGCCTGTAAAGCACGTGCATAACTATCCTCCTCAAACTTTTTAACTAGTCCGAGTTAATTTTAATTTTTACTCTTAATTGACATAATAAATTTAATAAACAATATTTTTATTGTATATTAATAAATATTTAAATATATATAATAATATAATAATTTTGTATCTCTCTATTAGTTAAAGGAAAACTGTATACTACTGAATCTCTTCAAATTTCGTAGCTTTAGTGCTTTACAATATTTCGACTTAATATTGTTATTATTATAATTTAGAAATGATATATTATAAATAAATTATTTATTAAATTAAGATTTATAGTCAAATAATAAATTTAACTACATATTCAAAACTTTAAAATAGAAGCCAAATCCCATGTACATTACAAGTCAATCTTATATTATAACAACCTAAAAATTCAATTGATATGAGAAATTTAGGAAAGTTCAATTGTACGTAACCTTACTCTTGTTTATAAATAATATACAAAAAAACATAATAATATAAAAAGAAATATAAAAGATGAATAATAAATAATAACTACTTAATAAATAAAATATGAGAAGTCAATCTTATATTAGACATTGCAAATTCAAAAATGATTTTATGAAAGATAATATGTTAGAACTTATAATATGTTACAATGTTTATGAATTATTTAATTTTATTTATTTGAATTAGGTCGAAATTTGAATTGTTTGGCTTAAATTAAATTAGAATAATCGATAGGGATGTTAATAGGCTGGGTTGAGCCCAGGTTACCCTTGACTTGGCCCAATCTAACCACGGGCTGACTAACCCGTGGCTTAACTAGTGGCCAACCCAACACACCTTATAATTTTTTTCTAAGTAAAAAATGACGCCGTTTTTGAAGTTATGGTCGGGCCACAAGTCGGGCAATGCTTAGTGTTGACTAATTTTAGGTCGTGGTTTGATCAACAAAGGTTAAAATCAAGTAAAGACTTGCTAAGTCAAAATTGACATCTCTAATTGATGAATGACTTCGAATGTAATCTTATTAACATTATTATGCCATTTTTTAATCAATTTAAATTAGGTTGGGTTGTTTGAATTAATTCAATTAAGTTATGTTGAGTCTAAATTGGACTAACTTAAAATTTTTTCATCGACTTTAATTAAATAAAATAAAACTGACTTGTCATTACTACATGTCAAATAAATTCTATGAGATAAGCACTCAATTATTGAATTAAAGCAACTTGTTAGGTGTATCTTTTAAATGACATGTCCAATGCTTATCAAATGATTTACATGATTTATGAATGAGACAAACAATGACTATTACATGAAGAACAATATCTCACCATGGCACATGCATTCCATGTAAGAAAAGTGACCTTAGCTTAAATTTACTAATTCTTTAAATTAATGAATCATTAAGCAAATTGGAATTTTGTAGCTCAACAAACCAAATCAACTATAGGTTATATAATCAAAACAAATAATTAAACATGGCTTGCGAAACCAAATCAACTATAGGTTATATAATCAAAACAATTAATTAAACATGGCTTGCCATATATGGACTATAGAGACATGACAAGTGCGATTTGAGACTCGCCTACTTAGGTGAGTGTGTGTCTATTCCAAACCCAAGTTAGGCAAAGAATCTAAAAAAGTCCTATCTTGCCTTTTTTGCCACCAACCATCATGATCATCCACAAAAGGGTCCCATCAAATCGAACGGTCATCATTGAACATCATGAACGCCAACGGTACATAATCATTTTGTTACTAATCACTCATTAGGATAAACTCTTTCGTTAATTTTTTATTTCTTAAATTTATCTATGGCATTAAAATTTTTAAAGTTTTTATATAATTAAAATTAGTATTTTAATCCAAGTTTAGTGTAAATTTACTTAAAATTAATATATAAAATACCTTTCTCTAACTAATTAAATTTGATTTAAATTCAACTAAATTTAACTTAAAATTTAAAAGTTTGAAAATATTCTAAATTTTTAGTTTATTTTAACAGACTAAATTTGATTATATTTCAAATTAAAGATAAATTTAATTCATTTTTAAATTACATATAAATATAAAATTAACATACCAATAAAAGAATTATAAAATAAATAAATATCTACTAATATTTTTAAAATATAATTAACCTTCAAAACGGCAATAATCTTTAGTATATCTTTGTCGGGTTACCAGACAGACTACACTTACTTTACTCATTCTCTCAATGGCTTCTCTGGCCTTGCTCTGTCTTCTCTTTGCTTCCTTCACTTCACGAACGTTGTCCACTGATACGACGGTTAAGACTTTCATCATCCGTGTCGACTTTCGATCCAAGCCGTCCGTTTTCCCTACTCACTATCACTGGTACACTTCCGAGTTCACTGCGCCACACCGAATTCTACACATCTACGACACCGTCTTTCATGGGTTCTCGGCCACACTAACCGCCGATCACGCCTCTTCTCTCGCAGACCATCCGTCCGTCCTCGCAGTGCTTGAGGACCGCCGGAGAGAACTCCACACTACTCGCTCCCCTCAGTTCCTCGGCCTGCGAAACCAGCGGGGTTTGTGGTCCGAATCCGACTATGGGTCCGACGTCATAATCGGAGTCTTCGATACTGGAGTCTGGCCAGAGCGCCGGTGCTTTTCCGATGTCAACCTCGGCCCGGTTCCATCCCGGTGGAAAGGATTTTGCGAGGCTGGAGTGAAGTTCTCGGCCAAGAACTGTAACCGGAAGTTGGTTGGCGCTAGGTTTTTTGTGAAAGGTCATGAGGCGGCGTCGAGATTCGGCGGGCCGATTACTGGGATAAACGAGACGGTTGAGTTCAGGTCGCCGAGAGACGCCGACGGACATGGAACACACACGGCGTCGACCGCGGCCGGACGGCACGTGTTCCGAGCAAGCATGGAAGGCTACGCTTTCGGCATTGCCAAAGGCGTGGCGCCAAAGGCACGTTTGGCGGTTTACAAAGTGTGTTGGAAGAACGCCGGCTGCTTCGACTCAGACATCCTAGCGGCGTTTGACGCGGCGGTCACCGACGGTGTGGACGTCATCTCTATCTCCATCGGCGGCGGAGACGGAATCTCGTCTCCCTACTACCTCGATCCCATTGCGATCGGATCTTACGGTGCTGTCTCTAGAGGCATTTTCGTCTCGTCGTCAGCGGGTAACGACGGCCCGACTTCAATGTCGGTTACTAACCTCGCGCCATGGCTTGTAACAGTCGGAGCAGGCACGATTGACAGGAATTTCCCGGCGGACGTGATCCTCGGCAACGGACGGAGACTCAGCGGAGTGTCTTTGTACTCCGGCGAGCCGTTAAAAGGTAAAATGTACCCTCTTGTTTATCCTGGAAAATCAGGTGTTCCATCTGCTTCTTTGTGTATGGAGAACACTCTAGACCCTAACTTAGTTAAAGGAAAGATCGTGATCTGTGATCGTGGAAGTAGTCCACGAGTAGCCAAAGGATTGGTTGTCAAGAAAGCTGGTGGTGTAGGCATGATTCTTGCTAATGGAGTCTCTAATGGTGAGGGTTTGGTTGGAGATGCTCATATGTTACCTGCTTGTGCTCTGGGATCAATAGAGGGTGATGCTGTTAAGTCCTATGTTTCGTCGAATTCAAATCCGACAGCTACTATTGAGTTTAAAGGTACTGTGATCGGAATCAAGCCTGCACCGGTTGTGGCATCATTTTCTGGTAGGGGGCCTAATGGGTTGAATCCGGAAATCCTCAAACCGGACTTGATTGCACCTGGGGTGAACATTCTCGCAACTTGGACTGATGCTGTTGGACCAACTGGACTTGATTCTGATACTAGGAAAACTGAGTTCAATATCTTGTCTGGGACTTCAATGGCTTGCCCTCATGTTAGTGGTGGCGCGGCGCTGCTCAAATCAGCACATCCAGATTGGAGTCCGGCGGCTATTAGGTCCGCCATGATGACTACTGCCAATACATTTGATAATTCAATGAAGGCAATGACTGATGAAGCAACTGGGAAATCAGCCACGGTGTATGATTTCGGTGCAGGGCATCTAAATCTTGATAGAGCAATGGATCCGGGGCTTGTGTATGATGTTACTGATAATGATTATGTAAGTTATATGTGTGGAATTGGATATGGACCGAAGGCAATTCAGGTGGTGACGAAATCACCTGTAAATTGTCCGCTGAAGAGGCCTTTGCCTGAGAATTTGAATTATCCTTCAATTGCCGCTCTGTTTCCAAGCTCATCGACAGGGGTGAGCACCAAGGCATTTATTAGAACTGTGACCAATGTGGGTCAACCTACCGCTGTCTATCGAACAAAAATCCAGTCTCCAAAAGGTGTGACAATCACAGTAAAGCCATGGAAGTTGGTGTTCACTCCAGCAGTGAAAAAGAGAAGCTTTATAGTGACTGTGACAGCAGATACCAAGAATTTGGTGCTGGGTGATACTGGTGCTGCGTTTGGTTCAATCTCATGGTCTGACGGGAAGCATGTTGTTAGAAGCCCCATTGTAGTGACCCAGTTTGACCCATTGTAAACCCTAAAATCTCGGTTCTTTTGATCAATTTCATCGATGAGGTTGGGAGTAGGCTTACTAGTATTGCTACCCAATTACTAAACAGAACAGAGGTTAGTGGTAAGTGGTAAGTGGTAGAAGCTGCTATATATGCATAGCAAACACCTCTTCTTTTAAAGCTTCTGCGTGACTTGATGATAGTGTTTGGTAAGGCTTTGAGTATGTTTTAGTGTGAACTCTTTTTCTTAGTTTACTTGTTCTCCAATCCTGTCATGTAATGTTGTATGTATAAACTTTTGAAGTTTATATACACAATACTTATCAGAACTCTTCCATCTGTTCAATGTAAAGAGCTTGTCTTTTTTCTTAACCCTTCATGTTTTACTCAGTTTCAGGTCTCTAAAACCTGAAATTGAAGAACATTAAGGACAATCATGATAGTGAAAGCTATACTTGGTAGAGTAAGATAGACTAAATTGGGACAATTTTGTTATCAGTTTCTGTTCTTTTTATACTGGTGTATCTTCCTCCACACCTCTTATCTTAACTCGTTAAATGAGAAACTCACAAGACATTAACCAGCAACTTGAGATCCAAGTGAAAGAACAAACCATACAAGCTGTTTCTAGTTCAAAGCTACACATGATCTTTGTATGTTAATATCAATATCTCCATGGGACTATACAAGATCACCCTCACGAAGAAGATTAGAATACTGAAAGTTGTGTAAGCATATGCCTCCTCTGCAAGTTTCTGACCGAACTGGGGTGTGATTCGAATGAAGCTCAGCTATAACTTCAATGCAGAGTGTGACGAATATGAAGATGAAAGAGAGTTTTGCGGAGATAATGAGAAGAGCCAAGGTGGACAAGAAGCAACCTTGTAAGCAAGAGAAGAAGCCGAAAAGTTGCAGAAACTTGAGGAGAAAGAACATGGAAGCCCAAACGTAACTCCAAGAAGATGCAAGTGTATCTGATATCCTCGTCATTTCTAGTTCATGCCTAACTTTGGTGGTGCATCGATATATATATATATATATCTCCTTATCTTTGGCAACATCGAGACCAGTAATGGAACTTGTGGATGAGGTGAGGGGACAGAACATATGGAGCTTAAGGTCAGAAGAGTGGTATAAAGGACTATAAAAGGTCACCATCTCAACCCCTACCATCCTCCTAAGTCATTTAAAAATGTTCCGAATAATTACTTTATCTTTTTTATTTTTTGTGGTTTTGATTTTTAAGAAAAAAATGATAACTATTTGTATTTTTAGTAAATTAATTAAGATTTATTTGAGTTAAATTTGAACTTAAATTACAAAAAATTCAATTCAACCTAACAACTGATTTGAAACTACTTTTTGTTAGAATTTTAAATTTGGGTGCAAATTGAGGCGAATGAGTTAAGTCAATTTTTGATTCATAATTCAAGATATTGGGTGATTGTTTCTATTTTCATGTGTCATTCTGTGTCCCTCTTTATTCATCCATTTATTAAATATTAATTGATGGATAAATAAAGAAGGACACAAGATGATACGAAAATAGGAATAGGAGAATTGATCTCTATAATTTAAGTGTGCTCATAGATGAAGAGGGGCACAAGATGATACACAGAAATGGGAACAGGAGAATTGATCTTCATAATTCAGGTGTGTCCATCTCTGACAATGACAATGGGAAGTTGGCGAAATTTCCTACTGGTTTGGATTTTGACATACGAGAATGAGACGATACAAAACTCGGTCTGGTGCCTGGTGAGCGAAGGCTAATCTTTATCCTCTCAGCTTGAGATAGACCTCCGTTAACAACCCTCGGAGACTTAGCAACTTTCTATCCCCAGTAAAACTTGACAGAAACTATTAGTGAAAGTTCCATTCTTTTTTCTTCCTATTTTGGATCCGCTTTGTTGATTTAAGTTTTAGTCTACGTTGGTTTTCATACTTTGATTTTTTTTT
>JANJEY010000001.1:26348194-26363121 GCA_024703695.1 Erythroxylum cataractarum | reverse complement strand
CTGTGCGAGGTGCATGAATACATCAAAACCTGCTGGTGAAGGTGTTATAGTCATGCAGACATCTGCTTTTCTCTTGGTTGCATTGTAAGCCGACCAAGTCATTTAGTTCAGACTTAAATTTTCAGATCAGCTTGAGTTGTCGTTCTGAAAAGAATGCCCATGGGAAATTTATGATCTTACTATTCATTTGGACAGGTATGATGGTTCAATTGGGGCAGCATCTCGTGCCATGGTGGCTGTTGATCATTTTGTATGGCAGCTTGGGCGAAGAAATCTTTGACTAATCCTTTACAATGGTATGATCATGAGAGTTCGCCTTTCTGATATATGAATTCCTTGTTTTGTATGCTATCGTGGAAGAGAAGATGCTTTTTGTTTCTTAACCGTTTTGTGCTATGTAGTCAAACATGAAAAACTTTGGGATGCCTTTGAGTATAAATCTAGCTGACGACACAAATGTGTAGCAGAAATTTTTGTAACTGTGTTTATTGAATTTATGGTCATGATGGTAGTATTCTTTTAGCGCCTCCTTGACCTTCACGGAATCGTGGGCTTGTTACGCAATCAAGGCTATAGCAAATGTCAACCTTTCAGGAGACTTTCTTTTTAGTTTCCCCTCTCTGTGCCAGCATGCACTACCCAGTGACAAATGATAATGAAGCCACTTGATCGGTGAATTACTTTGGTGGGGACTGCCAGATAATTGTCTTGCAATGACTCTCTTAGCAGTTTGAAATTGTGCTTCTTGGGTTTCCAGATTTGGCTGGTGCATGAAGAACTGTGTAGATGCATTGTTTTAAGTTTTGTATAAGAATGCGGTTGTCAGTGCATAATATGAAGAATTGGGATGTATGACGGTCCAGAGACTTTAACACTTCGTAGAAGACCAATATGGGGCATTGAAATTCGCTGTGTATTACACTGTTTCTTTACTAAATGTGGGCATTGGAATTTCCCCACGATGGGTAACATTCCTTCGTTAAATGGAGTTGGTTACGTTTAGGCCCTTGTTTTAACCCAGGTTGGAAGCACCTGGAACATGTCTCTTGTTAAAACGTTTGTCCTTAGGTGGCGTTATAAAACCAGTTAAGTGGCAACTCTTTTCCTGTCCCAGTCCTACGAAATCAAACTTCACTCTTTCTGTGTTCGTCTGCTTGATGATCATTATTTACAAAACATGGAAACTTCGAATAGTTCAACTGCTGACCTCGTGACTTTTCCTGTTTTTAATCCCATGCTGTACGAAGATTATAAAATCACCTAGCTTACATTACATGCACCTTGTGTGCAAGGAAAGACACGATCTTATTGGTGTCTTCTTCAGATCTTAGATTGGATTAAAGGCTGCTGTTTTGAAAATTGAACTTCTATTAAAAATTGATTTATTTCACAATAAAGGAGAGGATACATACAGAAAGACCGGCATTCAGAACATAAATTCTGTGCTGTGGTGGTCTTTTTATTTATTTCTGAAGTCTTGGATAGGATACATTGTTGTAAATTATTGAATACTAATTTAACTTCCGGTATAATGACCAGAAAAGGTGATAGATTTTGTCTTAACAATTTTGGAGCTTTCCGTTGCTCTTATGAGTCAGAATCAACGCTAACACAAGTAGGGTTGCAGGGGTATTCGCAGTCAATCTTCTGGATTGCACCTCTATCATAAAACCAATCTCCAACTGCCTTTCCCATTTTCTGCAGAGAAGGGTTACAAAAAGGAAGAACATTAGTACGTTAGGACACGTCTTTGAAATCATTAAGCAGAAACATGATTAAAAGTGAAATGATGCTTATGCCTATACCGTGTTGCTCACAAGTGGAGATTTATCACTAAACCATGTAACTTGCGATCCGGATTGGCAATGAGCATAACAAGAGTTTATGAACAATCCTTTTGACGAGGAGCTGCCAAGCCCTGTGTTTACAGCCCTTAGGAACTGCTGCCTGTAACCTGAAACAAACCTTTAAAATTAGATAATCTCCTTCCTTACATAAATATATGGCTGATGGTGCTTAAATTTTTTATTTTTTTGTAATGTTTTGACAGAAACTGCTGGCGTTTTCATAGTCTTGGTGATCACCTTGCACAGTTTGGAGTTGGGCGGCCGAGCATTTCTTTAAATCAAGCTTGCAGCTCTTCCAGCTTCCTTTTGAATCAACAGCGCTCGGTGCAAGAATATTTTTTAGCTGAGCAGTTCCAGAAAAAGGTGAAGGGTTTAGGGACAATCCAATAAGTATTTATTTAATAAGAAGTAGATGAACTGGCCAGCCAGAGTTATTTCATTCAACTGAAAAGTAAAAACTTTTTATCTGCTAACCTGCCAGGCATCATAAGCAGAATTTATGAGAAATAACGGTGTTTTCATAGTCTGAGCCACATATTGCGGGAAGAAACACTGAAACAAATCATGAAAACAATCAAGTGTTAAGGAGATTGATAAAGACTTGGTGATCGGGCTGGAAGGACTTGCAAAAGAAACCATTAACAGAATAGAGAAACTGACCAACTCTGGTCTCATTCTTGACGTGCATGATGCAGGCAAATTCTTTGCTGATCCCTGCATAAAAAAGCAGGACGAGAATCGTTACTAAATCAGAAAAATGTTCCGATATGCGAGCATTCGGTATACTTTGTGGTGGACTAGATTATGTATGTGACCAATGAGATTATCAGTAGAAGGATTATCAAAAGGCAGAGATGATACATGTGTTTGCACTACTTTCCCGAAGAAGCTTTCGACATATGACCCTCCAGAAATATCAGTTCTGTAGAAGAACATAAACAAACCTCATTAACTATAATGACAAGATTTACAAGGATCTTGCATGAAATTGAAAGCTTACCCGTGAATAAAATAACCAGCGTCAGAGACGCATTTTACTCTAGCGTTAGCAGGTAAGAGTGATGCAAATTTATCACAATGAAGTATAGCAGCCAATGCACCAGCGGAGCATCCAGAAAGAATAGCCTGTCATTTCAACTTTAGTCTATGAAACAAGGAAGTTTAAGAACTAGAAAAGAAAAAAGGAGGTTCCAGCTTTCAGGTCATTTGAAGCATACATTTTGAGCTCTGTTCATTCCTTTTGCCAACAAATCATCAATAACAGCCTGCCAAATCCTTTCTCCTCTGAAGTAAAGGTTAGTTTTCTGCTCAACAAAAAGAAAATGATACATTATGTTCACTGGTTCAAGTTTTTCCTACTGAAAGAGACAAATAGTCTCAGTTAACTTTACCGGATCAACAGTAGCAACATCACCAGTAAAAGATGAACCATCACAGTATCTGATCTTGATTCTGTTCCAGTTGTAAAAGTCTACAAATTTAAAACGCAAGTCAATTAGAGATGCTGTACTATGATTACAGCAAATCAAAGCCAACCAGAAATTCAACAAACAGATTAGAAACCGAGATCTAGAACACCAAAAATGCTGATACCGGGATTAGAACTTTGCTTGCTTCCTAGTATGCCAGAGAATCCCATTGTTTTCTCCATTTTATCTGAAGAACCCTTGTAGGTATTCTTACGGGAAAGACATGTTTCAGTATCTTCACACCATCCTCCTCCCTGCACCGATCCACACATGACAAAGAACTAATTTTGAAAAAATCGTTGAACTTAACAAACCAAAACTAGAACACAGAGCACCAAAGAACTCATTATGTATGAGGTTAATTGATGAGTTTCCCCTCTCACTTCTTCTGTCCAGCGTAATATTCTTAGCTGAGCAAATATAGTTAGCAACAAAAGCTTATCCTTAAGACTAGCAGGACTAACCTCCATGTGAACCAACCAGTTGTTAATCCCAGAACCAGATCCTCTTTCCAAGTGGTAACCTGGTGCACTCCCATCTAAACAAACTGCAGTATTTTCATCATGGTTCAAGCAAATGAGTTAGAAATGGAAAAAAAGAGAACACGTAGGAACATAGATAGAAACAAATTATATGAAGCATCGTTGGTAAGAAAAGTCTCTAACCAGCTCCCTTTGCTTTTGCAGTCTCAACTATAGTAATAGGTATACTAGCAGCTTCGGCGTTCAGCAATATCAAAGCTATGCAAGCCAGCAGAAGACATATCCACCGGCCTAATCTTGAATCAGCCATTCTGCTAAGTTTACAGAATAAGATAGTGTTGCAGACAATAAGAGAAAACTGAGAAGTTCATTTTATAATGCATCTACATATGCAATTGTACCTAAGGGGTTATTGCCTAGATTCGCCTCAGAAGAATGGTGTAGATCTGGTCGCGCTTTTTTTTTACCAGACAGAGTCTCAAAAGTGGCACCTGTTTTAGATAATGTGGGCGGATAGCGCTAGCTATTAATACGATGAAAGAGTTTAATAATGCAAGAAAATTAGATACAGATACACAGACTAAATGCCACCCACTAGGTGCTTTCCTGGACATAGTCAAATAATCATTGCTTCTGTGGACTAAAGATGAAAGCTGGGTTTCATTTGTTTGTCATCGAACTTTTAATGCAAAGAGTAACAAATGGGGTTTGTTCCACTTAATCTGCGTACTGTCATTTTCCTTTTGGCAACTTGTCGGTGCTTGCCAATTTGATTACGCGGAAGCGTCTTGGCTTTTCTTTAACCGAAATGAAAGACACTCGATGCTTGATGTCTTACAGCTTTGCTTGCTGATGACATAATTATTAGTTATAGATGTGAAAGATTGGCCTACTCCTTTTTTCTTCTTTGAGTCTGACATACTAAACAGTAATTAGATGTTTATGTTAGAAGTGCTTACTCTTAAAGATTAGCTTAAGAGATATAGGTATATAGGTTTGCACGTTATTATAAATTTTTGAATATTTTTATAGTTGTATAATCATACTTTTCTCAGCCTAGAGTAAGATTGAACATCCGATGGATATATCGGATAAAGGGATATAATCGGATACCGCTTCAAACTATCGAGACAACTTAACTCTGATATTATATTAGAAGTGCCTAACTACCCAAAATTAACTCAAATAAGAAAGATTTACTAACTATTATAAAATCTTGACAGTTTACATAACAGGAACGACGCCCTTTCTCCAAGTTCTTAGAATGGTTAAAAAGCGAAGTCTTAATCTCCACTACAGTAGTTTTTATGAGTTGGATGGCATCACCGCTCTTTTTGTGTACATTAAGAGTGGTATAGTTGTATTGAAGTGGTAAAAAGTGCATGGGAATAGTTATAGTTATAGAATATCCAGTAGTTTAAATTTTGCAATACCAGGGAGGCGTGGATGTGGATAGTTCCAATGTCTGCTTTTGTTGAATTCAACTACATGGGATGTTGTTGTTGACCTTTTTATGGTCAAGTTCAAGCTAAATACTATAAACGATAAAGGGAAACAATTAAAAGTCTTCATCTCACACGTTATTTGATCTCTGAAGACAGGAAGTATTCAAGTTTGACACTACTTCAAGAGTGCAAATTGTCACCCAACCTAAAAGACGGACAAACTAATTATATTACCAATCTTTTAATATTAATGAAATGCAAACTCAGACATTTTTGTTTTGAGCGCCGTAGTGAAGCCGGTGAATATAATAATGTTATTTGTATGTCTTTTACATGAATTAATATACGTTGGACATATACAAAGGCTGCACAGTTCAGAATCATGTTGTCCATGCACATGCTAACATTTACTGAGGGAATGTTTGGATGGAAGTAAAGTTTTGGATGGAATGAACTAGTTCATAATAGAATAGAATGTAAATAAATATACTATTAGAAATTTGTTGTTTAGAAAGAATGGAAGAGTTTATAATATAATATTGTAAAATGTTGTTTGAACAAAGCGTTTATAAGATATTTAATATAAAGTTGTTTATTATTTTATATTTTATCATAAACTTCACAAATCGAAAATTTTTCATTTTTACTATTCTTATTCCATTCTATTTTATTATAAAATCTCATCCCCAAAAAATTATATTACATTCTATTATAAAAACCTAAGCCTAAACCACCATGTTTCTTTCTCAGGACCACCATATTGGGGTTTGCTTATGGTGAAATGATTTTAAGTACAGGACACATCGGTTCTTCTATTTTTTTTTTTGACTTTCGAATCAAAGTTGAGAGAACGATAAGAAACATCCTGTTTGATCTCTACACTACTTTCTATCCTATTCTACATGCGTAGAAGAGATGGATAAGAATCCAATAACGCGAATGGTGAAAAAAAATAAAATTTCTACACCTATAGACATTGCAATTGTGTTAACATCTTTGCTTTGTTGTGCGTATATGGAACCCTGCATTATTTTCCAGGTTAGTGCCAGTAACCAACAAAATAATCACTTCACCCAAACTCTTCTTCACTAATGCTGTTGACTCACTTCTATTTCTTTTCTGCCAAACTATAAGCAGTAACCAACTAGCCATCTCACTGTACATCTTCCTTTTGATTTTTCATTTCCGTTTTGGCTTCTTCTTTGTTCTTTCAAGTGGAATGTGTTTTTGCTTTTTCTGATAGGGCATATGAGCATATGCGTCAGGTTGAAGCTGAAGACATTGTGGTCTTTGCTTCATATATTCCTTTCTTCTTTCAGGAGCCAGAAAGATGGAAACTGTAAAACTTAATGGAAAACTCTTTCTAGAGTTTCATCATGACAAGTTTGTCTGTTAAATTCTGACGATTTAACTGGTTATTTATAAAGCTACGCTCATTCAAAATTTACATTGATCATGGGACTCAGAAATAGGATATTACTTAAAAGGTCTATTGGACATGGAAAAACAGAGATCTCATTGCAGGGTGATTCTACTTCACTGGATTACAGGAAAATCATTTCTGGACTTAAAATGATCATACTTTACTTGTAAGTAACTAATCAAGAGTTCAATGCATTAACTATGATAAGGAACACCCAGCACACATGTTTAGTGCAGCGGTGGCCTGGTCTTTTTTCTTTTTCTATTTAAAAACCTTGATCAATTGATTTTTTTTCCTTTTTTAAGGTTTGTGTGCCTGTATTTGTATATTGCAAAAGAATGGTGTATCTTGATGGAGAAAATTATCGTTCTGGTTGAAGTTGATGATCAATTCCGCTATTTAGACAAGTGGGATTGCAGGGATAAGGACAGTCTATCTGTTGGAATGGTGTCCTGTCGTAAAACCAATCACCAACAGCCTTCGCTATTTTCTGCATAATGTACATACATTTGAAAGCAAAAGAAAGATTAACTTTTGTGAATTGGGATAAGTTGGAGAAAAAAAAAGAGTTCAAGAGAACCACTAGGGATTTTGGAAGAAAAAAAGAAGAATTGCAGTCTCTTACTGTATTATTGAGCATTGGAGAGTCAGCCATGAACCATGTTTCTTGCTTTTCAGTTTGGCAGTGGATAAAACAAGAGTCTATATATAGTCCTCTAGCTGAAGAGTTTGCTGATCTATACAGTGTACTCAAGAACTGCAACCTAAAATCTGCAAGGGAAATTTACAACCGGTAGTTGATGTCACTGATTCTGCAGAACTTATAAAGTTGTAGCAATGGCTAGCTCAGACTGCTCATCCATGAATAGAAAATAACAGACATATTGATAATATCACAAGAATTACTTCTGTTTTTATTCTCATATTGTAAATTTAATTTTTAAATCTTCTCATTGAAATTTAGTGCATTGAATTGATAAGATCTACGGCTAAGATTTTAGGCTGTCTCCATGCCATTACAGAACAGTGTAAAAATTCAAGTATAATCTACGCTGAAAACTAAAATGAACTATTCATGGAAGATTGTCCAGGTTTGCTTATAATTACCTTGCATTATATTGAGTTGAACAGGAGAACAGCTACTAATGTCAAGCTTGCAGGCCTTCCAGGAACCACTGGGATCGTCAACTCCGGGTGCCAAAATGTTCCTTATCTAAACGAAGTTATGATTTCAAAAGTAAATGTGTCAAGAAAAGGGCCTTACATTTGATCATGCGATACTTCGTTATTTCACTTGTTTAAGAGAGTAGCTCTTCTGAATGTAAAATTTCTCTTTTTATTCCAAGCATATCCTTTTCCACAACTTTCTTTGTAATTGTTATCATAATGTTTATCCCCATATGTCTCAGGAATGAATCATAAACTATAGCCTTGAGTGCTTCCTCAACTAAGCTATGGAGGTCAAAACCTGGTTGCAACATTCTGTGACATGAAACAGTTTTTGCGAAAAAGAAGTTATTAGAAGTGTACCCACCTGCCAAGAGTCATATGCTGCATTGAGTATAAATAGTGGTGTTTGTATTTGCGATGCCAAGTATTGCGGGAAGAAACACTGGAGACGTTTTGACTCGTACGAGTTAAGATGATACAACCAAAAAAAGAGACTCAACGTGATATGGTAAGAAGGAACTTAACATTATCAGAGAAAGACTTACTAAAGATGGTTTCAATCTTGAGGTGCAAGAAGGTGGCAAGTTCTTAATTGATCCCTGAAGACAACATTTGAAATACTCAATCAGCAGTCTGTACCTCAATTAACAGAACTTACCGCTGCATTTAGGAAAGTTCTGCTTTAGTTGACAATTCACTAGCAATACTAGCTAATGAGAGGCAATAGGATACAAGATCAGCAAAAATAAGCTACAATATGAAGATAACATACATGCGTTGTGACCACATCACTGAAGTAGGATTGGATGTGTGGTGCTCCAGAAATATCCCTCCTGTTGTGAAAAATCATGGTGTTAGAGAGGGATTAAAAGAATATAGTCTAACTCTTGTAGCCTTTGCTTCATGTTTTGGTTATAGGGTTCCATAGTAAGGTTACGTATTGATAAAATAACCAGCATCTGAAAGGCATTTTGCTTTAGTTCCCACAGGTAGCAAAGCTCGGAAGCTATCACAATGCAGGATGGAAGCCAATCCACCAGCTGAACAACCAGAAAGAAGAGCCTACGGAGACACATCCAAACAAGTTATTGTGAAACATTTATGTACAAGAAGCAAAAAAGTGGAGAAGCGATCAAATGAACATCATTTACAAGAAGCCAAGTATGTGGAAAGACGTTCAGATGAACCTCACATTTTTTGCATTTTTCATTCCTTTAGCTAATAAATCTTCAACGACAGCAAGCCAAATCCTTGCTCCTCTGAAGTGAAGGTTAGTAGCCTGGTCAAATTCTATTTGGTTAAAACCTAAACTTCTGTAACCTTAAATTGGTTCCTGCTAAACTGAAACAACTTACAGGATTGACTGCCTGCACATCACCAGTAAATGACGACCCATCACAATATCTGATCTTAACTCTATTCCAGTTGTGGAAATCTAAAAATTCATATAAGATTTAAGAACTAGGTAAAAGCCAAAATCCAATAATAAATTAGATGTTTACTTGGCTACATACCTGGATTCGATTGTTCCACATTGCTCATGATCCCTGAAAAGGCAATTTCTTTGTCCATTTGCCTAGATGAGCCTAAACGAGTATTCTTACGTTCAAGGCAACTTGTCACATTGTTGCACCAGCCCCCTCCCTGATAATACAACAAAAGGACATGTGAAACTTTAAATGCTTCTAACTCCCTTTTATTAGTGATCCAAAGCTGTACCAAGTAGCATTCAAGAACTTGTATCCAACAATTTCTTTCGCAATTCATTGTCCCTGTCTTCATTTTCAAGATACCATTTACATGTCACAACACTTTGCTATTTGTTTGGTTTTGTTAGAGACAAAAAACTATGAAGTGTATTCTGTAGAACTACAAACCTCAAAGTGAACAAACCAATTATTGATTCCTGTACCAGAACCTCTATCCAAGTGGTAAGCTGGTGGGCTACCATCCAAACAAACTGTGCCATAGCATATCACATTTTCAGTTGCAATTAGAACATCAGAGTATTAATAGGAAGCTTTTTCAGTTTCTTCTAGTTAATGATATTAAGCAACGCTCCTCAATTCTTACCAGCGCCCTTTGCTACTGCACTGGTTACATACGTAATTTCAACGAATAGGCCTTCAGTTTTCAGAAACAACAGTAAACAAGCTAAAAGATTCAACCATCTGCTTGGTGTTGAACCTATCATTCTGCACATATCAAAAACTGATTACCCAATCAACACAATAATTAGCAAGAAGACAAAAGCTTACTGGAAAAGCAAAGAGCCACTCAAAAGCACTATAGATATTTTACAAAAAATGAGATGGACTGACTATGATTTCCCATTTAAAGAGTATCGATGCATATTATTAGAGGACAATGACATAAAAATAAGCTACTACTAATATCATTACATATTGAACCAAAAAGAGAAATCACATAATGGATTAATCTGACAATTAAATCTCAGCTCGGATGCATCGAGTCCACCGGTAAAGCGAGCACTATATAGTGCGAACTATAAAGTTTTACGCTCAAATAATTTGAATATTAGATTGCTCGCGCTTTCTTCAATGGAAAACAAAACCAGAAAGGCCAAATATCATAAATGGAAGCACCTCAACCATCAGTACATAGCTTGTAATGACATGATCAACGCACATTAACAGTCGAAAATAACAAGTGCTCCAGCAAGGGAACACTGCTTTCGGACAGAATAGTTCACATTGCAAGCTTCTCTCAATGAACTGTAATCACAAGAACAAAGAAAGAGAAGGCCAAAAGGGGAGTTATTTGGTGAAGAAAGTCTATGGTTCATGCGTACCTGCGAGAGCAAAATCCGGAGATGGAAATGGTTGGAAGAGAATGCGTGTGAGACCCAGTTCCGTTCGTAAGTTGACAAGTGCAGAACATAAGTATCTAAGTGAAAAACAGCGGGAGTAATTCAGGCCGATGGTGGTTAGAGCTGCGATTGTATGCGTGTTTCGCAGAAGAAAAGAAAGCGCTTTCGTTAAAAGTGCATTTGCTGCGGGAAAAATGAACAGCAGCCGACACACATTCGCTTAAAGCTCACTAACACACGCACACAACCATGGGAGGAAGAGTTCGGCTTCAGCTGTTTTATAATGGACATGTCTCGGGTTACGGATGAAATTACCCGACCGGACAATATAGCGGCTAAAAGCAAGTGGGACAGATTCTTATTGGTTATGAGGAAAAAAAACAAATTTTGCTTTTGTTAGAATTCAGTTAATTGAAAGTAATATGGCAAATCATCGTTTCCATTCTAAAACAAGAAAATAATATCATTAATGCAAATATAAGTATTCTAACCTCAAATGCAATCTTTTTTTCCTTTTTCCTTTTAGTTATTAATAAAGGGTGAAGAAATTAAAGATACAACAATTATTATTTTCCTCTTTTTTTGAATTAAAATAAATTTAAAAATAATAAAAAATGGATTCAAACTTGAAACTCTTCCTCATCAACATGCATTTTATTTTATTATAACAAAAATAAAATTTTAAATTAAATATTTAATCCCAAATTGTTAAAAAATCCTTTATCAAATAATTTTCTTTAAATAATTATTGACATTTTCATAACGTCGGTGCAACTACAATTTAATCGTCAATTGTTTATTTTATTATTAATTATTAGGTGCCGTACGGGAAGAGACGCCGCGGGTTCCAAATTAAGAAACAAAATGAATGACAATGTCCAAGTCCCATGATTGGAGTGGACCCTACAAGCATCACACTTCTCTTGCTTCCTTTGTTATTGTGACTTGTGAGGTTCAGTACTCTCACTCCGCCATGTGATTGGCTATTAAGAGGAGCCATCCAAGTGGGGCCTGCTAAAGTGCTTTGTTTTGTTGGCAATTCATGTATAAACTAAAATCTACTTTCAAATTAGAACCATTAATCCTCGTCTTAGTGTATTCATACACATTATTTTTGCTTACTTTTTATTCAAATATTTATTTTTATGGACTATGGTAATATAGATGCAAAATCAATTAACTATTAAAATGAGTTGTTCGCCTTTCTTTTGATTGACTACTTTTTCTATCTTTTTAAAGTTTTTTTTATTGATATCTATTCCACATTCACCATTTCCTCCCAATGGCTTATTGCTTTTCTTCTCTCTCTCCTTTTCTTCTCTTCTTAGCATGCATTAGAATTCTTGTTTAGGTTTGCATCCAATTTGACCTTCATTTTGTGGTTTATTGATTCTCTTTTAGAGTTTGAGATTTGTAATCAATTTTAACACCCACCAATAGGGTTCGCATCTTTTTGTTTGTTCCTTCATTTATGCCATTAGTGTTTGTGTTGGCTAAATTTGTTGCCTTCCATTAAGTTGCAAATGTGCCATTGGTGTTTGTGTTGGCTAAATTTGTTGCTTTCCATTAAGTTGCAAAAGGTCTAGACTTAATTAAGGCAACACCCTATTATTAAAATTTTGTGATTAATCGTTAACCATTAAAAAAAATATGGATAACTATGTTCTAGTTCTTTTACTTTTTCTTCTCATCAGTATAAAACAACTTTAACAATTTGTTGTCTGTTTGTAAGATTTCCCTATAACGAATTAGATTCTTCTATCTTTTTAGTTTTAGCTTCTGCTTGTACCTTACAATAAAGGACTCAAGAGAAAGTGATACGGAAACATTGCTCTTTCACTTGCACTCTATTCTATCTTCAAAGGATTTGGTGACAAGGTTTGGATGTTACCAAGTATTTTCTTGTCATATTTGAGTTCCTAGTTTTGGTTTTATTCTACATTTGGCAGCCTTTTGCTGGACCTCGCTTTTGAAGCCCAGCATTCAGAGACAAATTAACGGTCAAAATTCATTGCAAATTTTTTAAAACAATTAAAACATAAGCAAAAAATCTAAAATCAAATTGGCCCAATTTATTTAAAACAATTTTTGTTACAAAGATATGAACATTATTGAGCACATCAGAGTTTCAGAGATTACTTGGGCCCATCACAGAACACAATGCTTGTTTTCAAAACATCTTTACATTTCTAAAAAAAACCCTTTGACTTATTACAAGATACAAAATACAAAAAAAAAAATCGAAAGACACACGATACAATTTGAATGCATATGCTTAACATGACTCTAAATTACAAAATTTCCTAAAGTGACTTCATTACAAAAGTCTTCAACTATCTTGGAGTTTCAATGTCTTGCAAGGATTGCTAATCTTCTCTTTCTTCACCTGAGGAGGGAAACGTGGGGTGAGCTACACAACTCAATGGCCAATATATTTATAGCTATTGGCAATTGACCAAAGTCAAGCATATGTATGTATGTATTTTTAACTATTGGCAATTGACCAAAGTCAAGCATATGTATGTATATATATATATATATAGCATTTATACTTTATTCAAGCAATTTAAACATTCATCAAATTTAGCCCAAATTACATAACACTCATTATGCTTCATACTTGACAAATTTAAAATGCAATGCACAACAAATGGCTCGAGAGTTCCATGAAACAGAATGAGGAAACTGAAGTTTACCCCATAAATAGAATGAGTCCACTTTTTGGACCTCATATGCCATAAATGGGCAACCGGAAGAAGGCTCTTGTCAACATGCACGTGACGAACAGAATGGTTCCACTTTCGCCCAAACAGAAGCACATAATCATGCCCAAATCATTTTATCAAATGCTTTCATGCTTTTCATGCTCTTTCATTTCTTTTCATTTATACAAAATGTCATGACAAATATCAAGGCATAACATTGATCAAAATCACCATTTAATTACATCGAGATATCATGTTTCTTTGACGGTATAACATAATCATAATCATTGTGTATTTTCAACAAGTCAATTTCAAACAATTTAACACATATTCAGATATAAGCAAGAATTTGTCAAATCACACAATAACTATAAATACATTACTCACCTCATTTCCTTGCAAAAATCTAAGTCAATGTTATCTTTTTCCTTGCTCTTGGGTAGGATTCTCTTGATTCCCTAAAACAAACCAAGTTTCATTCAGTATGAATACAATAGAGAATCCCAAAATGCAAAATTACTAAAATTGATTCTAGAATGCTTAAACCCAAGCATTTCTAAACTCTATGGACCAAAATCCTTCCGAAAATATAAAAGATCCAAAGTGGTCTTACCTTGATTCTTCACCAATTGAAGAGATCTTTAGCTCAAAGGAAAGCTCTTATCTTCCTCTTCTTTTTTCCTTTCTTAAACAACTCCAAAATCTCTCTTGAAGGTTAACACGATTGAAATCCTAACTTGTTTTCTCTTCTTTCTCTCATTCTCTTCTCCGTTTTGTATTTCTCTCTCTTTTTCATGAAATTATCTCTTCTCTCTCTTAAATTTTCCGTTCTTCTCTTCTGCTTATCCTTCCATTCACGTTTTTCTTCTTCATTTATAAGCAAGATAACACTTTTTCTTCCAATCTTGCCCTTAATGATTAAGAATTGTCCCATTTGTCTTTCCAATTATGCCTTATATCTTTTATACTTAAGTGTCTTGCCAACATTACCCTTGAATATCCTCACATAAGTCTTTGTTCTAGAAAAGTGTTCTCCCTTGCCTTAAGTTTCCAATGATACCAAAATCAATCCATTTGGTTCAGTGATTCGAAAGATACACTTCAAACATTTTTGGACTGCTTTTGTCCAAATCAGTATACTTATACACAACTTCTATCCAAAATATAAACATCTTAGAAACTAAATTAGATTTCAACTTCTTCATACCATTTGTAGCTCCATGTCTCTTGTTTATCTTGAAATAAGAATCATCTAATTTGGAACTCTACTGATCTAGAAATCATTAAAATACTGAAGCATGTTTAGTAAAATATCTGATTCCTAATCTTTCAATTGATACCCTTACTTGATTTGATACATCTTTTTTAAATCAATACCAAAATCTATAACCTTTCATGGAGATGTAAAAATAAAAGTTTTAGGAATATAAAGGTTCAAGAATCACTTCATTTGAAGGTCGGAGAGTAAAATTATAGCCGAAAGAATCAAACAAGATTTGGTCCTCAATCATATCAAACTTGTCTCGGGACAAATGACATAACTTTCACTAGAGATG
>JANJEY010000001.1:26129672-26140003 GCA_024703695.1 Erythroxylum cataractarum | reverse complement strand
CATTTGGACGCGCAACCCATGAGGGAGGGATTTCTCACCACGAAATTAAACCCAAATCGAACTTATTTCAGTACTCCAATGACATTTACACAAATAAATCATTCATATATATATGTGCATAGTCTCTTTCGTTCTTTGATCTTCTACTCGTTGGTTTATTGTAAACCACAATGACCAAAACAGACCGTCTCTAACAGTATCTACGCAGAGATCAGAGAAACTAACCGAATCAAACTCTTTAATCCGAAAATGACTAGAACAAAGGCAAGAGTGCTAGCTCTCTTTTTTGTTCTAAGGAGAGAAAAAACGTGAAGGAGAGGAGGAAGAAGATGAAGAAGGTAAGAAAGATGACGAGAGAATCATGAAGATGACTTTTAAAACTTGTAAAACAATTTTACACAATCATCATCCTTTATTTGCTTTCATTATTTTGTCTTTTATCATTTCTGTCTTTTATCATTTTAAGAAAATAAATAAAATATGACAAAAAACAACACTTTTAAAACACCTTTTGCCCATCTTATACACACACACACACACACACACACACACATTGGGGTCGGTCCTACTGGGTTCTGGGTGTAGAAAAACATCGGAGACCTGTTTCATCAATATTGATGTCGTGATCTCATTAGGATATATCCCAATCTCATCAGGATCAATTTGGTTCTATTGCTCTCCATATAATGGATTTTTATCCAAAATTATTTTACGAATCCTTTGAGTCACTTTTATGCTTGTGACCCATTAGGTTTCCATTTATGTTAACCACTTAGATTAACACTTAATCCAAGTAAGTCATAAGTAGCGTCTAGCAATACATCATGACCCCAATTGATCAGAAAGTAAGTGGTTTGACGAATGAACTCCTGCTTGTTAAGAACCATCTCACGAACCATCCCATAGACAATTACTATGCAATTCATCTTTTAACCATGCTATACCCCACTTGGTTATGAGTATGAGTAAAGTATCAACTCTGATTAGACTGACTATGTCAAATGTAGTCCAAGTGACATCAGTTCTTGTCCTGGGACTCATTACTATATATCAATGAAGACATTTTTCATGAAATATGTACTCTGGCTAGAGATTTTCAAGTAATGACCCCGACAAGAGACCGTGGGTATCATCTTCTGTTATCACAAAAGTAGTGAATCCCCTATTGACTACTCAATTATCTTCGAATATCTCTAGTAGTACCCAATCACCTCCCTATAAGCAACCTCTGCAAGGCAACAAAGAATTGTGTCAAAGCATAGAAACAGTATACAAGATATCTTGAGTACCTCAAATCTAATGATACTTACACCATTACTATGATAAGATTATCATTGTCATTAAAATAGACCATCCATATGATGATCTCATGGTAGGTCATCCAATGTACTTACTACCTCTAGTAAGCATCCACATCTTAACTCTAAACATCTTATGTTTACAATTTCTGAGATCCACTACTTGATCAAATCAAAGAGTTTAACATGTGCTAGTCTATTCTGATTAATGATGTCCAATCTCATTAATCCTATGACTAGGGATAATTTAGATATTGGGATAATTACACATGATAGGAATCTCAATAGTATGATCACATCATGATTTCCTTCATGTTATGTCATATATAATGGACTTCATTAATTTGCTTATAGATCAATATCAATTCATAAATAATGAATACCAAATTAATGAAATATGCCTTTTTTATTATTAAAAACTAAACTCTGTACTCAACTTTGTACAAAACGTACTAAAGACGATTGCCTTTAGGGCACTGCTCTTGCAAGTACTAAGTATAACTTTGAATCTTATGGCTAGGAGCTTATCAATAATCGTGTGTTTTCTGATTTTTATATTTTTTGCACTTTACAAGATATGTTTGAGTAAATTTATGATACTTAAATGTATCTATATCTCTTTGAAGTTGAATGTCTCTAATATTGATATTGAAATAATTAAGGGGGAGCTAATCACTATCTTGATATTTTTTATATGCTTAATTTTATTATTATTTTTCTTTAATATCCAAACATTTTTTAATCATCAAAAAGGGGGAAGTTGTCAAACTAATAGAAACTTTAACATATTTTTTGAAGATAAAAAAATAATTACTACTAACATGTTTTATCATTTTGATAAAAATTAGAACAAAATGAAGCCATAAAATATTGAGTATGAAGTTGGTAAAAAAAGTTGAAAATTGCAATCGATGAAATGAAGATCAAAACCTAATAAAAGAAGATAAAGGCTCATCAAAGTCATTTCTTATTTTCTATTATTATCTGTAAGTTCACTTTATTAATTTGGTTATCTAAAAGGATCACTAATCATAATCATTTCACAAAACACTATAAATAGCTTTTTTTCTTATAGGATTTAGCATCAAGAAGTTTTAGGTGATGTATATACACATTTCAAAGAGTTTTTCAATCATTCATCATTGTGTCATATTTGTATAAGTGAGCCATTTTGGGGTTATCAAGTGATAAAATATATTACTTCAAGTTATAATATTTGGTTAGGGCATGATATTATTGTATTTGAGGCTGATATAAATGATATTGAGGTTCCTTTTGACTTTAGAAGAAGATTTTAAGAAGGATTACTCTTTATCGAGAAAGATTGTACAAAGGTTATTTTTCACCTTAAAAAATGAATTATAGTGGAATTTCAAGAAGAGTCTTGGGAGTAAAAGCAAGGATTGTTTACTAAACCATTATAAATTAGTTTGTATTATGTTCTCCCTATTCTCTTTAAATTATTGTTCAAATATTTGATTAATTTATATTAAGCAACTTCCTCATGCATATATATTGATTAGAATGTGAGAAATTCAAGTTTAGCACAACATATGTTGCTTAACATATTCATAACGATTCCATCAACCAACTAATTTAGAATGGTGAAAGGTGACAGGAAACATATGAACGTTAGTGGCATTTCCTACTACCTTCTCTCGCTGTCTCTCTCTCTCTCTCTCTCTCACACACACACATATCTCTTCTAAGAACTTACTAAGTTGTATTAATTAAGGTACGTGGCGTTGTTTATACCTATGAATCGAGAAACATGTTATCGCTATGGCTCCTAGACTCATGGAATTTTTCAACTATAAGCCTCATGGGAGCTGTATCACTAGTTTCCAGCCTATATACTTACCTAAAGGTTTATTATGCCTCAATGTTTAAAAAATCCAAATTAAATGCAATCCTTATTCAATTCAATTATTTCATCAACTTTAAGTTACTAGTAATTATAGGATTGAAGTTTGTTGACAAAGTTTGAAATTAAGAAAGCCTAAGGTACGTGGCATTGTTTACACCTGTGAATCGAGAAACATGTTCTCGTTGTGGCTCTTAGGCATGTGGAATTTTTCACCTATAAGCCTCATGGGAGCTGCATCACTAGTTTCCAGCATATATACTTACCTAAAGGTTTATTATGCCTTAATGTTTTAAAAAATCCATATTAAACGAAATTCTTATTCAATTTAATTGTTACATCAAATTTAAGTTACTAGTGATTACAGTCTATAGGATTAAAGTTTGTTGACAAAGTTTGAAAGTAAGAAAGCCTAAGGTACGTGGCATTGTTTACACATATGAATTGAGAAATATGTTCTCATTGTGGCTCCTAGACCCATGGGATTTTTCACCTATAAGTCTCATAGGAGTTGCATCACTGATTTCTAGCCTAAATACTTACCTAAAGGTTTATTATGCCTCAATGTTTAAAAAAATCCATATTAATGCAATCCTTATTCAATTCAATTGTTATATCAACTTTACGTTACTAGTAATTATAGTCTATTTTGTTGACAAAGTTTGAAAGTAAGAAAGCCTAAGGTATGTGGCATTGTTTACACATGTGAATCAAGAAACATGTTCTCGCTGTGGCTCCTAGGCTCGTAGAATTTTTCACCTACAAGCCTTATGGAAGCTACATCACTGGTTTCTAGCCTATATACCTACCTAATGGTTTATTATGCCTCATTGTTTCAAAAATATCCATATTAAACGTAATCCTTATTCAATTCAATTGTTACATCAACTTTAAGTTACTAGTAATTAGAGTCTATAGGATTGAAGTTTGTTGGCAATGTTCAAAAATAAGAAAGTCTAAGGAACGTGGCATTGTTTATACTTGTGAATTAAGAAATATGTTATCGCTGTGGCTCTTAAGCTCGTGAAAATTTTCACTTATAAGCCTAATGGTAGCTGCATCATTAGTTTCCAGCCTATATACCTACCTAATAATTTATTATGTTTCAAAAATATCCATATTAAATGCAATGCTTATTCAATTCAATTGTTACATCAACTTTAAGTTACTAGTAATTAGAGTCTATAGGATTGAAGTTTGTTAACAAAGTTTGAAAGTAAGAAAGTCTAAGATACGTGATGTTGTTTACACCTATGAATCGAGAAACATGTTCTTGTTATGGCTCCTAGGTTCGTGAAATTTTTCACCTATAAGCCTCGTGAGAGCTGCATACCTAATGGCTTATTATGGCTCAATGTTTCAAAAATATCCATATTAAATGCAATCCTTATTCAATTTAATTGTTACATCAACTTTAACTTACTAGTAATTAGAGTCTATAGGATTGAAGTTTGTTGACAAAGTTCGAAAGTAAGAAAGTCCAAGGTACGTGGTGTTGTTTTCACCTATGAATTGAGAAACATGTTATACTATGGCTTTTGGGCTCATGGAATTTTTCACTTATAAGCCTTATCGGAGCTGCATCATTGGTTTCCATCCTATATATTTACCTAATGGTTTATTATGCCTCAATGTTCTAAAAATACCCATATTAAATGCAATCCTTATTCAATTCAATTGTTACATAAACTTGAAGTTACTAGTAATTAGAGTCTTTCATATTTAAGTTATTAATAGAATATTAAATCAAAACTTTTTGTTATCATCAATGATAGTCAGAGTATTGCAAACAACAACATAAAAACAATATATCATTTGCAATTAAAAAATACACCCATATAACACAAATACTCCCACTAGTAAAGCAAAACATATTGGAGACTTTAGTTGGACGACTTACCTGGATGGACAGACAACTGCAATCTACAAAGAAGGAGGACGTTAGACTATTATCGACGATCTTCAACACAAACCATAACCTACAAACAAAACAAAAAAATGATCTAAGATATTAAATCAAGTGAAGGTAACTTGTGATTAAGTTCTAAATGATACTTAGAGAATGATCTAAGGAGAGAGGGCTACTAAGGATTGTTTTGCTTTGTAGAAATTCATCCAATCAATCATCAGTGGCCAAAACTTATATACCAATTTCTAATTTTTTAATTCCTCCAATTTTATTTTTAATTGGACTTATAAAAGAAGTAAAAAAACTTAGACCTCTCTTGAAGCAAGTTTATTGAGAGATGAATAATTTAATCCACAAACAAAATATTTTAGAACTTAATTCTATTTGGATCAGAGTAACTCTGAAAAGGATTATTTCTCTATATTATCACATTTCATTTCCTTTTTACTTGATGTTTTCTTTTTTCTTTTTCCTTAACAATGTTTCTTCCCTTAATAAAACCCTAAATTTAAGTAAAGGATTATATGTTAGTTTTATACACCAATAATGCTGGAAATTAATCAATAAGTCACCCTTAAAAAGTTAGCATTTTGTTTCTTTAAAATGAATATTTATTTCTAATTTTTAGTAATCAAACTATAGTTGCAAGTTTCACATGTTAACTTTTCCTTTAATAGAACAACCACTTAACATTTAAAGAAAAAAGGATGTACGAGGGAAACGACATTAAAAGCATCAAATTAAGATTTTATAGGACCAACTACTTTTCGATTATGCTCTGATTGGTAGGAAAGATGAAAATTTCTACTTTAGCAAGTACATCTTCCATTACCCTAGTTAGGTACTTTATAAACCAATACAAGTTAGAGTGACACTATATTAGGCTTCAGTTCACCTATTATAAGCTGCTTAAGAAGAGATAGAGTTATTAGATTAACATTAGCAAACATAAACAATTAATAACATTATAAGCACTCAAATGGCATGGAATCATAAAACTCCGAAGATCCTTTATCTTTACAGGTAATTGGTCATGCAAGTTACTTAAAGGAACCATAGTATAATTTTCAAGTTTATTATTTTAGAGATAATCTTTTTTGTTGACAGTTGTACAACATGAATGGCCACGTTAACTTCCGTCGGTTATATTTGTCCTAATATAAAAGGAGGATCAAGGGAGTGAAAAATAGAAGAGATAGCATTTATTGCAATCACAGAAAAAAAATCCCTTCATCCTTCCTCACGTGAATCACACCATCAAAGCTTAGAGTTTGGGGCGTGGATGAACGGTGACTCTAGTAACCAACCCTGAAACATGGACTAGCAAATAGAGAATCGATCGACCACTTCCGCATTAATGTTGGCCCCTAAAATTTTTTTTAGCATGATGAGACTAATTTTGGGGTCTGGTTAGATTATTTATGTTAGAATTGATTAGTTTGTTAATGCGGGTAAGATAATATGACATGGGCTAAGGGTTTTAAACTATTAAAGTAATGGGAGAGTGTGAGGCCAATTTTTGCAAGTCACTTAAGTCTAAAACCCATAAGGCATTAAAGTAAGGGTAAAAAGGGACTTTAGGCAATCATTAAGGGTGTAAAAGAGAAGAAAGGGGGTGTCTTGCTTTTGGAAGATAGAGAAAATGAAATTGAAAAGAGAAGGGAGAGAGTTTTGTGAGTTAGAGAAATAAAGGAGAGCAAACTAGGTTTTGATTTGTCTTAACCTTTAAGAGGGATTTTGAGAGTGATTAAGAAGGAAAAAAGGAAGGGGAAGATTAAAGCTTCCATTAGAGCCAAGAAAATCATTGTTTGGTGAAGATTTAAGGTAAGTTGATTTTAATCTCTTGGAGTTTTGAAAAGTCTTTGGTTCAAAGAGCTTAGGAAAGGTATGGGTTTAGGTATTCTAGGATCAATTTCATGCATTTGGTTCTTTGGGTTTTTCAATTTGAAATTCCATTGAATTGGGAATTTTTTTTGTCATGGTTAAAGGGAGGCAAGAGGAGCAAGAAGAGAGACAGCCTTAAACAAGTTTTCAAGCAAGGAAATCAAGGTGGGTGACATTTTTATAATTGAGTAAATAAACTATTAGAGGTTCTTTCAAATAAATGGAATTAAATGATTTCCAACTACCTTAAAAATGTGCATTTATTGTTTTTTTTTTAAGATGGGATGAGAAATGATAATAGAAATGCATATGAAATGTGTCATGCTCATGAAATCAAGTTTCAAACAACAATGTGTCGCATGGGCAAAATGTTTGAAGTTTATGAATTACATATTACGTGGATTTGTGGTGATCTGTTCTGCCTGTCAAGTGCACTTGATTAAAAAGGCTTCTTCCGCTTGCCTACTAGTGGCATGGAGCTCCTTCACGGACTCCCATATGTTCATACTTATGCAAGATCATTTTATGAGATTGCGATAGTACGTTCTGTTCACGACTACACAAGACCCTTATGGGAAATATGTAGCACGTTCTGTTACAGATCCGCCCAAACCATTATGATGTGTTTATGTGTTTACATATGTTGACAAGTTTGATGAATGTTTAACTTATGTGAACTGTGATTTTGGTTTGACAAGTGAGATATAGATGTTTTATGGACTTGTGAGAAACTTCCATGATCATGAAGATTTTCAATGGTTTTTACTTATTACCGATTATAAAATTGTTACCCACGAGCTTTTGAGCTCACCCCCTTCCTTCCTATCCACAGGTGATGAGTAAGATATCGAGTGATCAGGTTGAGCGTCAAGGCATCACTCCAATTTGCACTTTTGTTCTTTTGAAGCTAGATTTTTGTAAAACAATGCTTTAATTGCATTTTGAGAATTTATTGTTTTTGGTAAAGTTTGTATTTTGGATTCTATTGTAGGGTGGCTCGAAATGCCCACTAAGGTGTTGTAAAACTCTTATTTTGTTGAGAATGAAATACATATACATTATGTTTCTTATGGCTTTTCAAGTTCTTACATTGCTATTTCTCAATTTTTCATAAGGGCAGGAATTGTATTCTGTATTCAAGGGACAATCTGGAATGATCTGGGTAGAACTGGTAAAACTTGTCTCTTGGAAGTTGTAGATGATCTTTCCAGCTTTCCAATGATATAAAGTTTGTAAGTTTTGGATATCGTAGTGAAAAGTTATGATCTTCACACGTGGTGATGTTGCATAGGATGTGTGTATGTGACAGCTATGGAGATTGATCTTAGTTTGCATCGTCTTAGTTTGCATCATCTTAGTTTGCATCATCTTAGTTTTGCATCTTCTTAGTTTTGCATCATGTTAGTTTTGTATCGTCTTAGATTGCATCGTCTTAGTTTTGTATCATCTTAGTTTGCATCATCTTAGTTTTGCATTGTCTTAGTTTGTATCGTCTTAGTTTTGCATCGTCTTATTTTTTCATCGTCTTAGTTTACATCATCTTAGTTTACATTGTCTTAGTTTTGCATCGTTTTAGTTTTGCATCATCTTAGTTTTGCATCATCTTAGTTTTAGTTTGCATCGTCTTAGTTTTGCATCGTTTTAGTTTGCATCGTCTTAGTTTTGCATCGTCTTAGTTTGCAACGTCTTAGTTTTGCATGTTCTTAGTTTTGCATCGTCTTAGTTTTGCATCGTCTTAATTTGTAGCATCATATTCTGTTTCTTTTTTAATCCTTCAAGTTGTAGAATTGGTCTTTAAGGTCTTCACAAAAGTTGTAAATCTACAAGTCTTCTTTCAAACCGTCTAAAAAAAGTCAATCCGACATCTGTAGTGAGAGTTATGACAATTGCGCCAAGGCAGGTACAATATGAGTAAGGACATGAACATGTGGGATTCGTTTGGGTATAACTTCTCCTCTAGACATCCAAACGAAGTGATTCTTGAAGAAATGGATTCCTAACATCTTGTCCCATCTCTCCATGAAAATTGGTGTTTTTTGAAGTTGATTTGAATAAGTTTTATCGAGAGAAAGTGAGGGGTCGGTTGGGAGAGCATGATTGGAGTATGTACATGCTTTAGCTTTTTAAACATATCTTAAGTTGTAGAGCTCTGATGGAGATGATTCTTGCTTCAAAACAAACGAGAGACTTAGAGCTACAATTGCTTTGAAGAAGTCAAGTTGTATTTCAGGTGATTGACTGGTGTGGGCACACCAACCTTGTGGAATGATGGCAATAACCCTCCAGGGTAATAAGCACAAGGTTTATGATTTCGGTTGTTGGGCTTCGGAAACGAGGTCCAACACAATTATGATATCAAAGCGACTAGGTTTAGGTCCAGGTTGGGACTAGGTTTAGAAGTACCCTAGGCATGGAATGGGTAGTTTTCATTTACCAAATAAACATGCATTATTTGCTTTTAAATGAACAACTTGCATTTTTTTAAATTGTTTTACATGATTTGAAACTATTTTACATGAACTAAAGATTTTAAATGGTTTTCTATTGAAGGAGTGACTACGCAGCCTCGAAAAAAAACTTGAGGAGCTTTAACTCGATCTAGCTCTCATCAAGGGAGCACAGATGAATCCTATGTCCCGCAAGATGTTGGGACACACCCTGCTCCTGATTCTGAGGCACCTAGTGTACAGCATGAAGTGCCACCACCTCCTCCTCCTATGTCATCTACGGACCTGCAGTTTTTTCAGGCCTTTGCCCAGGCTTTCACTTATGCCGTGGGCCAAAGGTCACGAGTGCCGGTACCAGCTCTAGTGGAGAGGAGTGGGCAGTATGATAAGCTCCGCAAATTTGAGGCTATTGGCTACAATGGGACTACCAACCCTGAAGAGGCAGAAGCATGGTTGAAGAGGTCCGAGAGAGTCCTGATTCAGATGAAGTGTTTCGACGAAGAGAAGCTGGATTACGCAGTTAGCTTGCTGCAAGGGGATGCACTTCATTGGTGGGAATTAGTGCCCCACAGTCAGGCTATGCCTCCAGTGCTGACATGGAGGGACTTTTTGGAAGCTTTCAGGAGAAAGTACTTCTCAAGGGTCTATATTCAAGAGAAGGCCAGAGAATTTGTAACACCCCACTCCCGTAAGATCCGAACCCGACATCGATGGTGATATTCGAGTCCGTGCCCCGCGAGGGTGGCGTGCTACATCGCTCAGTCCAAAACTCAGTATAAATTTCTTTTTTTTAAAACGCACATACATACACATCACATATTATGCAGAAAACTATTTACATAAACAATTCATTGGCCTCGGGGCCCTTTTCATAAACACAATTTATTTCAGTCGGTTAACTTTACAAACTGACTTCATCAGTAATACAA
>JANJEY010000001.1:26075755-26086213 GCA_024703695.1 Erythroxylum cataractarum | reverse complement strand
TCATGAATGCATGTACCTATGAATAAATGCATATGCAATAAACCTGTTCCTCTATAATTAGAGGCCAGTAACATGCTTAATCAGTGAATGCAATGAAACCTATCAGTCTAACCCAATATTACCATAATACCTTTGCTGACAGTAACGGGATGCTACAATTTTCCATCATATGTCTCCGTATAGAGTAATCGACTGACATCAATTTTGCCATAGAGCTATTATCACTCTCCATACCTAAGGCTCTGATAATAGTTGTTAGGACTCCAAACAATAACACCCACAAGATCGATAAGATCAATTAACCAATACAAACTACTCAAACGATTAAGATGGTTGAAAGATAAATTGAACATATGATTTTAACGTGAAAAATCCTCTAATGCAGAGGTAAAAACTATGGGAAAACTGTCAATAAACTCCGCTTAATCAAAATAGTAGGATATAAATGTTTTGAAGTTTCGAGTTATCTCACTCAAGAACACCTTATACGAAAACTACATTTTATCTCTTTAGCTAGCTCTCTTTGACCTTTATATGGATGCGCGCATTGCATACATGGATATGGGCTTTAAAAATAGTTTCAATTCAACGGTTTTTACCTCGAATCTACTTGATCTTCATTTCTTTTAATATATAAAGACAGATAACACATTCAAAGTCCAAATTTAGTGAAATTAATCTAGCAAACATCTTTAAAATAGAGTTGGACTTATAAGAAGAATGATTGGAATCACAAAATAAGAATAAACCAACGTTACTTCACATTTTGTTATTGAATTAATCACAATATACTCACTGTAAAAGTCTCTCGCCTTCATCAAGACATAGCTTATGAAAGATGACATATATGATATAACTTATGAAAGATGACATAGACTGCAACCCTACCAAGTTGGGAAGCCCTTGTCCACATTTATGGCTTCTCTTTGAATTATGATTCAACTCAAGCTTCAAGGCCTCTTGATCTTTTTCTTTGTCCTAAGCCACTTCAAAGTTCACACAACACGTTTTTTAAGGATATCTTAGACATTGGGGGTCCCCAAAAATGAAGAGAGTTATCAGTTATTTCCTATGGCGATGACTTGCAAGAATAGTTTTTGATTGTGCATTTTGCAAGTCCGACAAGGCTTAAGTTGCATAGCCATTAGGTGAAGATAAGTATATTGTCACAAGGAGAGTATGTTATCCTTTTAGTGCACTGGAATACTATTATTTCTCAAAAGTTGGGGATGAGACCAAAGTTATGAATACCATACTGTACTAGTACCAATACCAAATTTAGTTTTAGTATGATATTGTATCAGTACTGGTCAACATTGGTACCGTTTCTTGTAATATTTTAAATTTATAAAGTAGTCCCCAAATTTTTTTGTAATGTATAATTTATAATTTTACTTCAACCTTGTCTTTAAAAATTATAACAATATAAAATTGAATAATAACAATCTATTTATTTTTATTGAAATTAGTTTTCACATATTTCAAATATAAATAATAACCACAATTAGTATGAAAAAATTAATTTAATCATTACACAAATATAAAGTTAAGGACAATACTAAGTATTTAAAATATTACAATTTTATCATATAATAAATACTAATTACATCAAAATATCAAATAAAAAGAATAATAAGTACCCATAACTTTCTAACTATTACAATTTATAACAAGATGTTGTGCTGAGGAAACATCTAACTAGAAGTGAAACATAAAAAAATTTGCAAGTATATTTATATGGCATATATAGAATTTAACATATACATCAAATAAGTGAAATTAAAAAAAGAAGAGAAATAACAGCTTGGATTTTATTCAATCGAATACTCAATCAAATCATATTAACCCTAACTATTATTTAATACAAAATCATTATCATTGAGATGAGTCTCATTATCACTATCATTTAAATTCATTGCACCAAATAATATGTCAATACTTTTTCATCCAAGATTATCTTCTAAGTCACTATTGTCTATCAAACTAGGTTCCTTAAAAACTCATTCTGCTAAAAGATCAATATGATTAAGACATATTGGATCTAAAGAACTACTTGTTCTATTAAGAGTCCTAATAAACAAATTAAATTAAATTATTAAGAAAATACAATAAATTATATCCACCTTAATAATGATAATAGCATGCATTTCTTGAAGCTCTTAAATCATAACAAACAAAGACCATGTCCTTCAATCTTTTGTGCTCCAATCTATTCCTTTTCTTGGAATGTATAAATTCAAATGTACTCAAATTTTTTTCACACCTTGTTACACTCACACATTGGCTCAAAATTCAAATTGTGAACCTTTATAATTTTGGAAATACCACTTCCAAATTTGTAACATCCTGTTACCCATGTTAAGGCTATATGAAAAATTACCGAGAAATTAGAAAGTCCATTTCAAGCTTAAACCTTTATAATTTTGGAAATACCACTTCCAAATCCTGTTACCCATGTTAAGGCTATATAAAAAATTACTGAGAAATTAGAAAGTGCATTTCAAGCTTATGCAAAATATGACATACACATATACGTGCATATTGAGTTTTGCATATTAAAATGACTATATAGGCATTCATTGACATTTTTTGGGTATAATTGGTTTATAAATGTGAATTGTGGATTTTGTTTATCTTGAAAATTAAATTGGAGTGTATTAAAATTGATTTAGCAATTTTGGTGATATTTCATATATTTTGAAAATTTGGGGTATTTTAACTAGGAAAAATGTTCACATAAGAGACCAATGGATGTGTGCCATATGGCAGCTTATATATGTGACAAATGGCTTACATGCATGGTGACATGTGGAGAGGTGTTATTCATACACGTGGTTATGTTTATGATAAAAAGAAATTACTCTAGCTATTGTTGCTCTTCACTGTAAACACCAACATCACCAAGCTCTCTCTTTTTGTTCATCCAACACCAAAATAGTTGATTGATCATGTTTGTATATTTGGCTTTTGATTCTTACACCTTGCAAGTAAGCACTTCAATCCAAATCTTGTTTTGTTTCTCTTCATTTTCGTTATTCTCCATCCACCGAAAGGGTTATGGGTATCGTAATTGATTTTGCTTAATGATGTTTGAGTGTTTGGAAATGGTTTCATGCATTAGTGGGGTAGGAAGAAGCAATTTCAGTGATAATTAGTGGGTTATAAAGTTTACTGAAAGTGTGTTAAACATGCAGAAAAATAATGAATAAAATTGCAGAAAATTTGATGAAGTTACGTGAATATATTCTGTTTTTGATGTTTGTGTTTAATCTAGAATTTTGGATTTGTTTGTGTTGAGTTGGAGCTGAGATAGAAGTAGAAAAGATGTGTTAGTTGAAAAAGGTAGGAGCTTGAAATCTGGAAGAACAAATGAAAGAAGAAGAAAAACCTATTTTTTTGTTAATTTGGAGAAGAGAAGAGGAGTTGCATCGAAGGCTTACTGAAAGGAGACTATTTTGAATATCCTTCATTTATTTTATTATAACTTATTCTCCCGACCTCCAAATGACATGGGATTTGAACCAACAAACTCATAACACATTTTTCTTTATCTCCACAAAAATTCACAGCCATTTGAATTAATTTGGAAGAAATTGATTGACGAGTTTAGGATAAAAATGTTGAGTTGTGCTAGAATTTGATAACTGGAATGTTTTTACTGAACATGCTTAGATATTTTGGCTATATTTTGACTTGTAGATTTTCAAATGAGATGATTATTAATTTAAATTGAACTAGAGACATTTGGATACAATTGATAAGAGAAATTGAATTTGAATTCTATCTTTAAGAGTCTTAAAAGTTAGTTTGAAATTGAGTCTTGGCTTAGGCTGTAGCACTACTCGTGATAGAAATCATGTCCTGTTGTTATCGAATAAACTATATTGATATAGGTTGAATCAGACAAAGTTGTCTTCACAAAAGTTGTAGCCTATTCTCTTAGATTTCAATTAGTATAAATTTTGTAATTTTTGGATATTGGAATTGTTAGATATGAGTTGTACAACTTTGAGTATATGATCATGCACTAGCCAAAATTTCAAATGTACTCAGTTTGTAGTATTTTGAACATAACTCATAGAATAATAAACCAAATTGTATGATCTTGGTGTCATTAGAAAATTAAGACATAGGAGAACAATTTTCTAGTAGGAAGTGTTGCCAAGTTACTCCATTTTCCTTGTCATAATGATCATGCAAAGTGGACCCAAAAGTATGTTTTTAAAAAAAAAATCTAGAATGATCAATTGGATTATGAAATTAGTTTCAAATTGTTTTATTGTGGCCCAAACCCTTAGTACAAATTAACTTATGTGAGGTTTGATACATGAATGATATTGTGACAAGAAGAATGATAAGATACCCAGGATTGTCATTGAACATGCATTGTACATATTTCATAGACATAGATGTGCATAAATGAATACTTATACAATTGTGCAAATTTGTGATGTATGTAAATCTGCTTTACATGATATAGAGGAGCATTTAGAGCGCCATTATCCACACATTGCTGGGACTTTAAGGCAATAGCTTTTTGGAGTGATTCCTGAGTAACCTAAACGGTCTCACTTAATTATTTGATTGTCTAAATTATGTTTTGAATTGTTTATAATTGTGAATTGGATTATGTTGAATTCAGACACTGAATGTCCGATGAAGAAAGTAATTAGGACTGTGATATTTGAAGTGCTCCTTGAATATGAATTTGGACTGACTACGTGTTTACTCAATATGATTGTTGAATGTTGGATCAAAGTCTAATGATAATTGTGATTTAAATTATGAATGATTAATTGAGTATGAGTGATACATTCCATTACATGAATGCATAATCAGATATTGAGAGTTGTGACATGAGTAGCCATCAAAAAGGCTCGTTCTGTTTAATGAGTTTTGTATCCTCAATAGATAAGAGGCAGTATCAATAAGCCTGGTATCCACAATGGATACGGGACAATCATAATGAGCTCAGTATCTACAATAGATATGAGATAGTTTAGGCACTCAGTCACAACAACATAAAAATTGAAAGTGAGTCTCATAAACATTTGCATATACACTTTATACATATGCTTGACTAACTGAAATATAATGTGGTAATGTATTTGAATAAAATTGGGATATGTGATGCTATACGCTAAAGGAAAAGATGTAAATTATGTGTTTACATTTGTTGACATATGATAAGAATTGAGTAAAGCATCAAGGATAGTTACATCACTGAGTTCGCAAAACTCATCAAAATTGCGAAGTTGATCTTTTTGAAACAAGAGAGGACATTAGAGACAAAAAGACTCTACAAGAAGCATAATTCTTGTACTTTTGTGAAGAAACAACTCAAAGGTTGATTAGCTAAGACTAAAGGATTTAGTTAGACTTTTTGATTAATTCCTCTTTCATGTAGCATGTTTTGTATTAGGTTTAAATCATTGTACATATTTGGAAGTTACTGAAAAGCTACAATGTATATATACGGTTTTTTATGAAATGAAATGAGGATTCAATTTTAAAATATGGTGACATTTATGTATTTATGATGATGCCATGATTAAGGGAATGTAGTTACTATTCTAACATACCATTATTATAGGTTATGTACTAAAATGTTACAGGATGTTCTGGTATGTACCCTATGATAGTGGGATGTTACAAAATTGGTTCCATTAAGTAATCGTAAAACAACAAAAGTGGTATTATAAATAAAATAAAGTGATGATTAATTTTTAATAAGTAAAAATAGTGAAAAATATATATACCTGAATTAAGTTTTTCTCTTTGATGAATAACAATTGGCATCCCAAAATCACCAAAAGCATCCTTATAAATCTCCAATTGTGAGCTTAGGAGATCTTGTATCATATAATGGGCAATAATTTTTGTAATAGTTAATAACATTCCCCTGTGAACTTTAGCTTTCTTTGTAAAACTTGGCATGAAATAAATAATATGATTGAAAAATGTCTCAACTACAAACAATAGAGAGCAAAGTTGTCTTTCTTGTCTCTCATTGATGACTGCAAGATAAAGTGTGTATAAAGAAGACATATTTTTCAAATTGACCTTGATTGCCTCCTTTACCCTCTCCATAACATCATAAAAATAACCCATTGTTACCTTCTCATCACTATCAGCCAGACGAAACACCCTTACCAAAGGCTCATAAACTCAGACGATAAATTGACGTTATGAACAAAATTTATTATCTTTAAGTATAATTCTAGAAACTTACAATGCAGCATTAGATACAACATGTTGATATACAAATCATTTATGAATTATGAACATTTTCCTAAACTCTTTCATTAGGATAAAACACTAAAATGATAAGAAATTAACTGTAAATCTTGTAATAGCAAGATGATACAAATTCCTACTATTGATGAAATCCATTTCCATTAAATTCAATACTCATGCATGATTGTAGAAGAACTTGGTCACCTTTTTTATTTTTTGCATAGTATCATCAATAATAAGAAAATACCTTACATCTTATATATTTTTTAATATCATGTCAATACAATGTATAACACAAAGAGTCTAATAAAAAAATTATACTTGCTTTGCAATCTTCTTCTAGCTACTTTATAAGTAGAATCATTATCATTAATGAACTAAACAGTATTTTCTAGCTCAAATTCATTCACAACTTTATCAAATATTTGTAATAGAGTATCAACATTCCTAACAAGGTGAGATGATCAATAGACTTAAAAAAAATTGTCTCCTTTATAGAATAAGCCAAAAAAATTAATAATAAGCTCATATCTTCTATTTGTCCAACCATTACACATTATTAAACACTTACCTGACTTGAAAATGTGCTCTACAAGCTGCACTCTATCTTTATCTTTCTTCCCAATAAGTAGCCTAAGTTATTATTCTTTCATCCAAATAACTTTTTATTTCATAAACAAAGCTAAGTAAGAAGTTTACCTTTATAGTCATCAATTAAAGGAGCTTCGTATCCTAGAACGTAGGAGGTGGTAACATATATCATAGGTTGATAAAAACAAGATTAGGAAACATTGAATGTTATACATAAATTATAACACCATCTAGCCATTGTCATGTCTACGTTATAAGTCACTTACATACATGGCTTTTTCTTTTTGTAACATCAGGTGTAATGTTTCCTTCTTATTGGATAGGAATGCTTACACTTTCAACATCCCCACTATCATCCTAACCACTAATAAGAGAACTTCCAGTACCAATTTCATCGTTCAATCTTTGCCTTTTATCTTTTTTTTTATGTTGATGCTCTTTAAGCAAATTCTTCATTTGTCATTTACATTAGGACTCACTTTCTTACAAAGCTCTACATCACCTTTGAGTCTAGCTAAATGTTTCTTTAATCTAGTGATTCACACACCTTTTAAATATTTGTTACAATACAAACAAATAGTATGGTTCTTTATTCCAGGAACCAATCTAGTATGAGTACAAGCTGAATCATCGAATCTTGTTAAACCTAAAGTGAATGAATTATCAAGAGCACTTGAATTTTCCTTCATCTATTTGTAAAATAAATAAAGACATATGTCAAACTAAATTAATAACTTCATATCAAAATAAAAAACACTTAATTTCATTATCAACTACCATTACAAAGTATGTATTGTTTAACTCATAACTAACACAAAAGCACATAAATCTTATATAGCTCATTTTGTATAATTCAATCACAAAGAAATAAACTCACAACTATAACCCATTCAATTTCAACCATAACTTACAATTATAAGTTTGCAATCTATTTTATGTAATCACATAATTTAACTATAAAATAATCTATTTTGATTGCTGATACAATTCAATTTGTAATGTTTATCATTATTTTGTTTTCTCAAGTAATTTTAATAAACATTGATACTAAAATCCTAATTCCTATCTTTAATTTAACAATCTTTCATTAACTAATTTTAATCAACATTCTTAGTTTCTTACTTGAATTAACTCTATATTCAAGAGTCAACGTACATGGTATACTACACAATTCAATTTCATCCAATACAATTTACCAAGAACGAACAATTCAATACATACAATTACTACACAATACAAAGTCACAAGACTCAAATACATAATTCATCATAAATTTGCAATTCAATAATTTATCTATATTAAGTGTTTTGCAAAACAAAAACACACAATTCATTATTTAAATTAACAATCAACATAATTTAATGTTTCAATGTTTCAATATCCATATTCCATAATTTCATAATCTACAATTCCACAAAATTTATTGCAATTTTTTCAACCTTCGTTAAATCCCTGTCTTGAATAAAGATTGAACATAAATACACAATTTTTTGCAACCCACACTAAATCACTGCATAACACAAATACACAATTTTTGCAACCTTTAGTGAATCCCTAGACTGGGGCAGGTCAGGTTAGTGGTTTTGCATATGGAATATGGTGTATTGGAGCGGGTTAGTAAGTGTAGTTGTGAGTCTGGGCACAAGGGTGATGAAGATGTAGTGTAGGAGTAGGATTACCAGTGCGATGAATAGGTGTGACAGGCTAACGAGTGATGGCCAAGATGGTGACTGACATTTAAAATGGTGACACTAGAGGGCTAAGAGTGAGAGAAGTGAGAGGGGTGCAATGCAGGTGGCAGGTGGGGTAGGGTAGGGAGAGGGGGGCCAGGTAGGTTTAATTAGGGCTAAAAATTTTCAAATTTTCAATTTAATCTTTAAGTTTTAAAAAATTTACAATTTAGTCCAGTAATTGATCAATATTTTACTACCGATCAGTACTGAATGATACCAAATTCCAATACAAGATAATACGATATTGTACTCGTTTTTAGCTGGTATGATACAATTCCCATAACTTTGGATGGGATGTGATCTTTATGGGATTAAATAGCTATTACTATAGCATATTTCTATCTAGTAGCTGTAGGAATGTCTTGTCCTTTTTGTCTTGTAGTTCACATGCCTAGGAGTCATATCACCAAATCACATCCTTGTTGAAATAAAGTTGCAAGACAACCTGGTATGGTATGTTTTACTTATTTACATTCTTAATTAGCACAATTATAGCCATTCTTATCCTTAAACATTAAAGAGTGCCAAATTTTAGTTTTTTCAAGCTTATCTTTCACAATAAATATAGTTCTCATTACTTTAGGGTCTTGTTTAGTAACTAGTAATAAAGATGAAGGAATGAGAATGTACCCTATGTTCTTAACTTTTAATTATTTGGTTACTGGAAATTGATAAAATAAGGAATGATAAAACTAGAATGAATCTTAAATAATCCTGTACTTTTACGCTGGAATAAAAAATTGGGAACAAGAGATTAAATATATTATTAGAATATTATCAAGTTAATATTAAAACATTATCAAGATATTATTAAGATATTGATGTTTATCAGAATATTATCACCAAAATTAACTTTTATATTAATTTATTTAATAATTATTTTATTTTTTTTCATAATTATTTAAAGATTTTATAATTTTATAAATAATTGAAAATTTTATTAATTATTTATAAAATACAAATTATTTTAATAACTCTCTGCTCGCTCTTCTCTCTCCTTGGTAATCAACATATCTCTCTAGGTTAGATTTTATTATTCTAATTTTTTAAAAAAATTTAATTTTTGTGATAAATTGGTGTTTTTATTTTCTCAATTATTATTGTACATGATCATATTCATATTTTTATCAACATTGCACGTTACTTCATTTAATAATTATTTTATTTATTTCAATAGTTTTATATCATAAAATAAGTTCATTATAGTTTTTTAATTTTATTTTATAAGAAAAATCATACACAATTATTTAAAAATTAATAATTTATTGAATCCTTAAATTTTAATTATTTATTTATTAAATACAAAATATTGTATTAATTATTAATAATATAAAATATTATAATAATTAAATATAAGTAAAAAAATTATTACCATTCTTAATATTTGATATCAAACCCTGATATAGCTATTAATTTTTATAATCTCATTCTTGATGCTTACATACCAAACACACATAATCAGTAATTTTATTTTCATTCCAATTCTCACTTTTCATTATGAATGTCCCTTTATTTAATTCTAAATCCTTCGTTACTAGTTAGCAAATGAGACCTAAGTAGACAAGTTCATGGAACAGTAAGATCATGTTATTAGTTATTGTTCCATGAACAATAAGTCCATGGAACATTAAGTCCCGAAGAGAGCTCAAGCAAGCTCCAAAGTTAAAGGCCTATTAATGGACGTCTCAGCTTTTCACGATCAAAACTCTTTTAAGTCTCCTACTGATGGTAAGACTAGGGAGTTCTATGACCGTAACAATGGTAGGCTTGGTTAATGTAAATGTTGCACAAATAATTAGTTATTTAAAAGAAGGTCATAGTTGTTATAAAAGATAGAAATAATATGGTGTACCACTAATTGTAGACGCACCATTTCATAGTTAGTGTACATATGAAT